>NC_069403.1:22337895-22376696 GCF_026875155.1 Cherax quadricarinatus
TTTTTTTTCTAGTGGGAGAAAGCTGGTGGCCTTTATGAAAGATGGGTTTTATGTGGTCTGTGACAGTCTAAAAAAAATTCCTGCAGCACACGTGATAATGAGAAAAAAAACTTTTTCCATTTTTTTTAATAAATCAGCGCTTTGCAGTGTATTTTCGTATAGTATTTATTGTGTATTCTAGTTTTCTGGTCTCATTTTATAGAATGGAAGACATATTACTGAAATTGAGATGATTTTGATGGTTTTACAATGAAAGGTGCCTTGAAATTGAGCTCAAAGTAGCAGAAATGTTCGATTTTTACCAAACTTCAAAAGTAAACAAATCGTGCCAAGCGTGCAATACACGTCAACTGGTGAGTCTAATATTCTTTCACAAGTGCACCAATAATATTTATACCATTTTTTACACTAATGCAGTAGTCTGCATAACAGTAAATCTTATATTTTTTGTGAGAATAAAATTCAAAGTGGAAAGCAAAGAATATAAGAGGGGCCTTGAGACGTGACTAATGACTAGAGGAAATGTCATTTTAGTGCCAGGAATGTCTTTCTTGTTTATTCTGGACCCTATTCCGAAATTGGCATCTTTTGAAATTTGTGTGAAATTGGCAAAATTGCTAAATTCTGACCACTGTACTGGATAGTTGAATTTATAAATGGGTGGTTTCTTGCACCATTCGATAGAAAAAATGGAGTTCTAGCGAAATATTCATGTTTTTTGTCGACTAGTACAGTGAAATTGGCCGAAAATGGGGCTCAAAGTGGGCAAAATCGCCGATCCGTAAACATCGCCGAGACCGCTAACTTTGCGAGAGCATAATTCCGTAAGTTTTCTATCAAATTTCAAACTTTTGGTGTCGTTATGATCGGGAAAAGATTCTCTATCTTTTCATAAGAGAAAATAATTTTTTTTTTTTTTAAATTTGGCCGACCCTGAGAACGAGTTTCGGAGAGGGCCTGTCGACCCTCAAAGGGTTAATACACACAAACTGAAGAAGACATGCCCAGTTACATGACAACACTTACCTTTATTGAAGATCTGGTGATGATTGATGGGATGGGAGGAGGGGAGTGTGTGGATGGTGTTAGTGTTTAGAAGGGGAATCCCTTCCATTAGGACTTGAGGTAGCAAGTCCTTTTCTGGGGTTACTTCCCTTCTTCTTTTAATGCCACTAGGACCAGCCACTGGACCTCTGTCACACAACAAATCTGTCCATAGAGCTCTGTACCTCCCGTTCCTTTACGATTTGTCTAAAATGGGCCACAACATTGTCATTGTAATAGTCACCAGCACGGCTTGCAACAGCTGTGTTAGGGTGATTTTCATCCATAAAGGTTTGCAGTTCAACCCACTGTGCACACATTTCCTTAATTTTTGAAGTAGGCACAATGGATTTCTACAACTGGCATAGGCTTCTCAGGGTTAGCCCCAAACCCTTCAAAATCTTTCTTAATTTCCATACTAATTCTCACCCTTTTTACCACAGGGTTGGCACTAGAAGCTTTCTTGGGGCCCATGGTGACTTATTTTGCAGAAACAAGCACCAAAAACAGTGATAATATGGAATGTACCAAATGTATTTTTAGATGCGCGCACACTGGCTGGCTTGTAAACACTGGCGCACAGGGGGCAGTTCAGGCCACACATGGACACGTCTCGTATGAATCGTATCGAATACCAGGTTTTCAATTGGATACCGAGGCAAAATTTTTGCGTAAAAATGCATCGAATACCGGATTTATTGAATACCGATGCCATCGAATACCAGGGGTCCACTGTATAATAATAATGTAATATATAATAATAATTATAATAACAGATGGCTTCAAAAGGCTGTCACTAGATGGCAGCATATACCACAACAATGCAGGAGCGGTTATGGCCGCCTCCACTTGTCACATAATGACATATTCATTCTAGAGTATATATCAGGTTTCTATGTTATTTATATTGTTTTTATGTCATATTGGATGAATTGTGATAGATAAATAAGTTGCAGAGTTGATATTAGGGAAATTATTGAAGTATTTTATGGTGCCTGGAATTCCACTGGAACGAACTGACTGTATTTCAGTTAATTTAAATGAGGAAAATTGACTCTGCAAACGAGCAAATCCAGATGCGAACAAGGTCACAGAACGGATTAACCCTTTCAGGGTTTTCAACATACTAATACGGCTTATGCACCAGGGTTACTGATGTACTAGTATGCCTAAATTCTAGTGCCTTCAAATCTAGCAAGAGAAAGTTGGTAGGCCTACATACAAAAGAATGGGTCTATGTGGTCAGAGTGCACAGTATAAAAAAAATCCTGCAGCACACAGTGCATAATGAGAAAAAAAAAACTTTGACCATGTTTTTGGATTAAAACAGCGACTTTGCACTGTATTTTCGTATGGTATTTATTGTTGTATTCTAGTTTTCCTGGTCTCATTTTATAGAATGGAAGACATATTACAGAAATTGAGATGATTTTGATTGGTTTCACAATGAAGAGTACCCTGATATTGAGCTCAAATTAGCAGAAATGTTAGATTTTTACCAAAGTTCAAAAATAAACAATTCATGCCAAGCATCCAATACAAGTGCGCTGATATTATTTATATCATTTCTACACTAATGCAGTAGTCTGCATAACAGTAAATCTTCTATTTTTTGTAAGAATAAAAATTCAAAGTGGAAAGCAAAAGAAATATAAGAAGGGCCTGGGGATGTGACTAACGAACAGAAAACTTGTTATTTTAGTGCCGGGAACGTCTTTCTTGTTTATTCTGGACCCTATTTGGAAATTGGCATCAGAAATTTGTGTGAAATTGGCAAAATTGCCAATTTCTAACCACTTTATTGGATAGTTGAAATTGGTAAATGGGTGGTTTCTTGTACTCATTCGATAGAAAAAATGGAGTTCTAGTGAAATAAATATGATTTTTGTCAACTAGTACACAGGAATTGGCCAAAAATAGGGCTCAAAGTGGGCGGAATTGCTGATGTGTAAACATAGACAAGACCGCTAACTTTGCAAGAGCATAATTCTGTAAGTTTTCCATCAAATTTCATACTTTTCATGTCATTATGGGAAAACATTCTCTATCATTTCATATGAAATTTTTTTTTTTTTTCTGAAAAATTTTCGACCCTAAGAACAAGTTTAGGAGAGGGCCTCTTGACCCTGAAAGGGTTAAACTCGTTAGTGGAGGTTCCACTGTATATACGTTTGGGGCGCTAGCGGTAAGAACGTACATATACATTCGTACTGTTTAGGGGTTTAAACCTCTGAAACCAGCCCCAACTTGCCTTAAATTCATCACTATCAACACTGTTTCCCGAGGTGTCTCAATTAAGTCACCATATAACTGCTTTGCTTTTTCACAAATTATTGCTTCACAAACCGTCATTGGCCAATTGTTGTTTGCTAATCCACACTAACAAGAGTTTTTCCATTTCTTCAATTATGTGACTTTTTTTACAGCAAAAATTTTGACTTTTTGTCACATGAGCCACCTTTTATTGCCTCTATTTTTTAATATGGATGATATGGTGGATTTCACCATACCAAATTGAGTGGTTAGGTCCGATACACATGTTCCACTTTTCCACTTTGCAATGAGTTCTTTTTTTTTCACTTTAATTAATTACCGTTCTCGCTGCTTTCCTTTTAGACTAGTTTGGATCACTACTCTTTTTGAGGCAATGATTATTATTTTCAATGAAAATATTTAAAAAACTCCAAGGAATAATAGTGAAATATCAGAAAGTTTCATAGAGCTTGTACAAACGATGCTTAAACCTTTGACTGTTACAACCCCAAATCCTGAAGTGTCTATTGGTGTCGAAGAATTTAAAAAAAAAAAAATTTATGATTTTTTTTTTTCAACAAGTCGGCCGTCTCCCACCGAGGCAGGGTGACCCAAAAAAGAAAGAAAATCCCCAAAAAGAAAATACTTTCATCATCATTCAAAACTTTCACCACACTCACACATTATCACTGTTTTTGCAGAGGTGCTCAGAACACAACAGTTTTGAAGCATATACGGATCCCGCCTCCGCGGTAACATCCAAGCATACAATGGAAATATATTTCGTATTATTACCAGGATTTTCGGTGCTTTTTCTGGAAAATAAGTGTCCGTGGGCCCAAGAAAGCTTCTAGTGCCAACCCTACCGCAATAAGGGTGAGAATTAACAATAGAGATGAAGAAAAGATCATTGATAAGTATGAAAGTGGAGTGCGTTGTCTCCGAGCTGGCCAGGTTGTATAATAAACCCCAATCAACCATCGCTACTATTGGTGGTACAGCTGCTGCTTGCTGCTGCATGTCAGCTCGCTGGCTGCTGCTGCACTGTCAGCTGCTGCTGCTGCTGCACTGTCGCTGCTGCTGCTGCTGCTCTGTCAGCTGCTGCTGTGCTGTAGCATTCGTCTGCTGCTGCTGTAACAAATTTCGGGTCTGTGGCTGCTGTTGCATCGTTCTGGTTGCTGCTGTACCACCGTCAGCTGCTGCTGCTGCTGTAGCATCGTTGTGCTGCTGCTGTAACATCGTCTGTTGCTGCTGTTAGGCATCGTCTGTTGGCTGCTGTACCACCGTCAGCTGCTGCTGCTGCTGTTTAGCATCGTCTGCTGCTGCTGTAAACATCCGTCTGTTGCTGCTGTAGCATCGTCTGTTGCTGCTGTACCACCGTCAGCTGCTGCTGCTGCTGTAGCACTGTATGTTGGTGTGGCTTATTGAGAATACAAGAAACAATTAACCCAGAGGATTTGCCACCCAGGATACCCAAAAAAGTCAGTGTCATCGAAGGGACTGTCTAACTTATTTTCCATTGGGGTCCTTTAATTTGTCTCCAGGATTGGAACCCACACAAGTCGACTAAACCCAGGTGAACAGGGAAACTGCCTGGAACTAGTGTCATATTGGTGAATTTAAAGCCACCAAAGGGTGGTTTGCGAGATTTAAAGATTCGTAGTGACTTACACAGTGTGATAAGGCCTGTTCTGGAAGAAAATACAAACAGGACCTACCGTACTCAGGAGGAAAATGCACCCAGGACACCGGGTCTATCAGCATTGCTTGATCTTCAATAAGGTAAGCTGTCATTTATTCTTCATTTAGTAGAGTAGTACATGCACAATTATCTATCGTGCAAGTACGACTCTAATATTGTGCATGTATCCTCTTCTTTGTGTGTAGGAAAATGTATATTACATGTGGTACAATTTTTTTTTCATAACTTTTGGGTGTCTTGCACGGAGTTAATTTGATTTCCATTATTTCTTATGGGGAAAATTCATTGCACATTACCGAATTATTTCGCATAACAATGACCCTCTTGCACGGAGTAAAATACGTATGCGGGGGTCCACTGTACTAGGTGAGAGGACTGGTGCCATTTTTAATTTTGTATTGTTTATTATTAGATTAAATCTAGTGTTGTACTATAGCTCATTCTAGCTCAAAACATAGACTCCACAAAGTCATTATATTAGTCCTTAGTGCAATTATTTGATTACACTTTAGTGTTCACACAACTTATTACTAGTCCCTTTATATTATAATTCTTATATTATAATTACTAACTTTAAAGAATTACCTTTAAAGTCTACCTACTATCTATTCCCAAGCTCCATTATGAGATCATCACGTTATTTGTTCCACCACAAATTATTTAGTCCTTTTCTATTGTCTCCTTTCTTTTAGCTTTAAAAACTACCTTAGCTCATTATTTTTACATATGTTAAATTAATTTCAGGTGCTATTTTTTTTTAGCTTGAATATTTACTTTATTTTTTACTTAATTCTAACTATAGATTCACTTACAAATCTTTATTGATTACAAGCATGTTCTGATTCCAACCTCTTATTTAATGACTTAATGATTCAAACCGTTACTGTAATTTTACTACACGCAGAACAATCAAAGGCACTTCTCAGAGCCAACACAACATAACTATCATTAAACTACAATATCAGATCTTTAAGCAAGCATTATGATATACCTCATAGCATTAATAAATTCCTGGCATGCCCAATATAATCCATCATTCACTAAACTGAATCCTGGCTAAAGCTGATTACTAAGATGTCTATGCCATTCCGGGTTACACAGCCATACACAACTGTAGGCCAGACCAAAAGGGGGTGCACAGCACAGCTAATATACTAATCAGACCAACTAGAATGTATCATAATACTTGCCAAGGGTTTGACAGGGGAATATTTAATAGCTATATTCAAATCCAAGTTACTACAAAAACCTCTCACCAGTGAATAAACATATCCAGAGTTCACAATCAAACATTAGCCAATTTAGTCAAAACCTAGGAAGTATGATATCTGATGCACGCATGAACAAAGATCACTTACTACTCTCAGTGTGACTTCAATCTAAATCTCTCTGCAAGCCCAGGACACACGTTACTGAATTCACAAAACACAAGGAGTATCTGCATGTTGTACCACAGTAACAAAACCTACAAGAGTTACAGAGACTAGTGTTTCCCTACTTGACCCACCTCTGGACAAACCCATATCCCTTAAAAATCAGGCATAATTAAGCTAATACCACAGACCACTACCCGACTTCCGCATAACAACTCTTGGTAAAATACCCCAAGACACTACTAAAGTCACCTCAGACTTCACAATGAGGCAAGCATTAATAACTTCACAACTGCCCAGGGTAACAAACATTGATGGACACTGTGCTCAGAAATCTATACAGATATTGACGTAATGATTTAATAATTTTCTAAAAAGTGACCCAATACCTTTATAACGAGCACTGCCTAAAAAAATAAACAGATGACAGTAAGAGACTGAAACAGTCCCTGGCTAACACCAGATTCTCAAATCCATAAATACAAAAACACCGATATGAAAAACAGCAGAATGGGTACATAACCAGAGACCAAACAAAACGGTTACTTTGTCGACCTAACCAGCATGATATGAAGGGCAAAAATATTGTTATTATGAGAAACAGATCTATTCCAACTTACGAGGTGATATAAAAAGACTGGAAGACCCTATCAGATATTCTGGAACAAAAAAAGATATCACGACATAGCGAAATAAAATTAGCAAAATCAGTGATCCCCAACTCCACACAGAAACAGCTAACAGACTCAATGAGTTCTTCTCCACTATAGTGCAAAACCTTGCCAATACAATCCAAGCCTCAGATTACCCCACAAATTGACTAACCTCTCTGGCAACTACACGAACCACACTGTTCTAGATCGGACTAACCCATACGAAGTCTCCCTTATTATCAACGCACTGGGAAAAACAGTCAGAAAGATTTAATACACCTTACCACCCTTTATATACAAAAAAGCGTCACACGTACTATCACCAATCATTTGCAACACATCTTTAACATATCATGAATCCTCACCTTCCCTACCGTTCTCAAAATATGCAAGGGTCACCGATCCATAAAGGAGGAGACAAACCGAGTTGAATAACTATAGGCCAATATCCAATTTACACCCTCTCTCAAATATCTTCGGAGAAAATGAATTCTAAACGAATCTACTCCTACCTCATCTCCCAAAACATTCTCAACCCCTTCAATTGGATTCAGGCCTATATAAAAATCCTAATGATGCTGTGATACACATGCTTAGAAATTTATACACTGCATAGAGGAAAAAAAGAAGTCCCACGGGGGATCTTCCTTGACTTGCGGTAAAAGGCTTTTGATACAGTTGACCATGACTTGCTCCACGTAAAAGTGTTCACACTATGGTATTGAGGGCACTCCTCAACACCTCAAGTCTTACCTCCGCAACAGAAGCCAATATGTGTACACAAATGGGGCAAGGCTCTTCTGCCACCACCACATTACAGTTGGTGTCCACAGGGAAGTGTACTTGGCCCCCTCTTTCTTTTCCTATAATAAATGACTACCAAATTGCTTCGCAATTACTCAACCCAAACTTTTTTGCAGTGCAATACATACGTCTTCTCTCACCCGAGCCCAGTCACACTAGCAATACTTGTAAACACCGAATTTCAGAAAAATATCTACCTGGATGAGGAACTAACACTTACACTAAACTTTGACCAAAACTCTCATGCAGTTTGGTAACAGAGCTACAGCGTTCCTTAACATAATAAACGGATCACTATCACCAAGCTAACAGAGGGAAAATTCCGAGGAATCCACCTTGATAATAGACTCAAATTTCATACACAGATACAACAAAATTTTAAGAAAATCTCAAGGTCTGTAGGCATACTATCGAAGATACGGTTTACAATGTTCCACAGTCAGCCATCTGGCCCTTTTTCACTCTCTTATTTACCCCTTCTCACCTATGGAATTTGTGCATGGGGTCAACAACAATTAACCATCTCAGACATAATTACCAACAAAAGGCTGCGTTAGAATATCAAAGGATCACAACAGGCAAACACACTCCCCAATATTCAAAAAACTCTACCTACTCAACACCTTAACAAAACATTCCATACTTATTGTTGACACGATTACATACATAGAACACTTAACTCTGATGTATTAACCTCCCCTCAAACTTCTCCTTGCCAACTCAACAGTACAATGACCCATATCACAAGGCACAGATCACTCTTTTTTTGTTCCTCGTGTCCATCTCACCGCTATGCAAAAAACTCTAATGTCATAAAAGGCCTAAAATCTGGATTCATTACCTGTAAATATAAAGAAGAAACATACCTGTGTATAATTCAAGTCTCTTCTCAAAGATCACTTACTCAAAACCAAATAAATACTGAAATAACTTGAACCTTATAAATTGGCGATCTTGTTACTACAATTATAGCACACAAATGTTAAACCTAGGACCCTATCTAACTTTAGTTATTTGTTTGATACTCTAACCATAGAATACTTCCATTCGACTGTATGTACAGCAAGGCAAGCAAACCATAAGACCTGTCTTGGTAATACTCTGTGTGCTTTGGGGATCGGGGTAGAAATGTTTTATCACTGTTTTCTTCAGGGATGAGTGTATTCTGATGGTATTTTTATAGGCCAGGCCGTATTGCTATGCATAGTATAAGTGGCGTGGCATTGGCGGCTCGTCATCGGGATTGTGGGTACCTCGGTTGGTATGCGTAAATGACTTATGATAAGAAATTAAAGATCTATATAGTGGGTTGGAGTCTGTAAGCCATTGTATAATGGGATGTTGGACATAAGGCCCTAGCTGAAGAGTGGTGCCGCGTTGCAGTGCAAACGCTCGTTGGGAAAGACATAAGGTACGGTATTGGGGGCCCCCCCCAAAGACAGATATTGTATTGAATAGATGAAAGGGGTTGCTGCAGATGAAGCTGATGCAGCCGCTTCAGCACGCCGCAGCCGAGGCGCCGACGAAGCGAGCAGGCAGAGCGCCGCCAGTTGCGGGAGAAGACGAAGACGAAGGAGCCGATAGCATGCAGAAGACTCCGCGGCTCGCGCGCGCACCCGCCGCAGAGCACGTCGCCGGAGCCGCAGGCCGGCCGATCGCCGGGGCGACCGCGGCATCTCCGCCGGGATCCGCCGTGGGCGCCGAGCTGCCGCCGCCGACGCGCTTAGAACCGGCTCGGGCGCGGCCGCGCGCCGCCGAGGACGCGGCGGCCGCGCGGCCGCAGGCCGCCGCAGGATGCCGCCGGCGCAGACGAGGCCGCCGGCGGCGCCTGGCGCCGGCGCTCCGCAAGAGAACGCCCGGGCGCCGCCGCCGCCGGCGGGGCGCCGCCTCCGCCGGGGTCGGCGGCGCCGCTGTCGGCGGCGCCGGCACTCCGGCCGCCGCCGCCGTCCGCGGCCTGAGCCGCCTGCAGCCGCGGTCGCGCCGCCGTCCGCCTGGGAGCCGCGCCGCGGACCTCGCCTCCTCCGCCTGCTACGCTCGGCCTGCGTCCTACCGCTCCACCGCCTCCGCCTGCGCCGCCGCCTCCTCCGCAGCAGGCGCTCCGCCGCCGCGCCGCACGCCTGCGCCTCCGCCTTCTCCTGCGCGCCGCCACCTGCTATCGCCGCCGCCTCCTACGGCTTTCTCCTTACGCTCCCTCCTCTCCGCCGTGCTCGTCCGCCTCCCTCCGTGGGGCTCCCCTTCCTCTCCTCCTCCTGCTCATCCTCGGCCCGCCTGCTCCTCCGGAGATGACGTCTTCCTCCGTTACTCTGCCTGCATCCTTCCGAACTCCCTCTCCGCCGCCTCATTCTCTTCCGCATCCGCCTTCTCCTCAGCCCTCCGTCTCTTCCCATCCTCTTCTCTCCTCCTCCTTCTCCTCCTCCGCCGTCTCCTCCTCTTCCTGGCTCTCCTGTCTGTGCTCCTCCTCTTCCTCTTCTCCTTCCTCTCCATCCTCCTCTCCTCCCTCCTCCCTCCTCCTTCTCTGCCTCATCCTCCTTCTGTTCTCCTTCTCCTCCTCCTCCTGCTCCTTCTCCTCCTTCCTTGTGTCCTCCTCCTCTCTTCTTCTCCGCCCTTCTTCTCCTCCGTCTTATCCTTCCTTTTCTCCTCCTCCTGCTTCTCTCCTCCTTCTCCCTCCTCCTCTTCTCCTCTGTTGCAACCCCTGAATGGGTTGCAATGATTAATATGTTATATATAATTATTACCTTTCATATAATTTTTATATTGCTTGTATTTGCGATAATAGCTAAATCGTAAATGTATTGCTTTATATTGTTATTTGGACTTCGCTTCCTTTGGTAGGAAGGATGTAACATATTATGTGCTCAGTTCAAGTCTTGATTGTCTAAACTTACTGTAATTATCGCTCTTTGCTCGTTTCCCTGCCGGCTTCTTGCTGGGCGACGCTGCGTCACGGAGCTATCACGTGATCGAGGGGGGGGGGGTATGTCTTAAACTCGCCTGTGAAGTATTCAGTCTGGTCTAGACTCGCTTGGTGGTTTGGGACATATCCTGACAAGAGCCTAAATCTCCCTTATTGGCCCTTGTTGGAGGATCGTCTCCGTAGCTTTGTTAGTTCTGTAGAACTCTGTTCACAGAACATTGTATAGCACTTTGTTTTTGACGTTTTACTGAGGGTGTGTGTCGCTTAGACACTCTGAGCCAAACTTAGTTCCTGCGCTGGTTTTAAGGGCCTTCTTACCTAATTGCTGTACTGGTATCTGTGGACTGTCACAGTCGGGAATTTTCTTATGTGAAACTTAGATTCAGTAGTTATGGGAGTTTTGTGATTTTGTGGAGGATCATGTGATGGTCCGTACTTAGAGTAGTTATTATCTCCTTGTCCTGATTGTGACGCAAGTTCGCTTGTTGTATTGTATTGGGCTTCTTGAGCATTCTTTGTTATTGTTCATGCAGACTGTTTGGTTGCCGTCGGTCAAGAGGTTAGTTTATGTGAGGACTTTGTCAGTCACTTGTTTAAGTCTAGTTGAGTCTTGAGGACATAGTGAACTACTTAGAGCACCTTATACACATTACACACCAATTACTTGTACATATTTGTAATATTTATAAATGTTACTGTACCAGGATGGTACTTAAGAATGATAAAATGTGATATGTGCTTTCAGCACAATACTATTGTTAATGAGAGAAGTTATTATTAATTTTGATTATTATTAATTTATTTTACTTTGATAATATACCTCTAGACGATACTCAATAAAATTATTAAATTTTTTTTTCTCTAGTTAGTTAGATCTACCCGTTGTAAATCCTGAAGCACTATTTAATCATACAGAATTTCTAATGGATAATTGGACAGGTATGACTAACTGTTACGAAAACCAGTGTAACAGGCTGGATGCTAGGAGGGGCTTCCTTTCTAGAATTCACGGGAGATCTCCAAAGCTTTTAGAATCGCATTTTTTTTGGTAACAAATGGGGGCCTGTCCGGGGAGGCTCTTGATCCAAGGTGTTGGAGAAATTGTCCCGTTTGACATACTAGTAACTCTATGATCACACACTCTTGAGTACTTTCCTAATATGAAGACTTGAGTTTAGTCTTGTACATACATACCAGGTGGATGATATGTACCTGTCGGTGTCTCTTGATCCAAGGAGATGGAATATACTGTTTATGAAGTTCTAGGCTCTAAGACAAACAACACTAAAATTCCTATTGGATTATAGGTTTCTATATTCACTCTCTTGTAGTACATTTATTTTCGTGATGTATGCCAAAGTGAAACAATTAAATTGATACTCTGACTTTGTCTGAGTTAAGTACATTTAAAACTTCCAGAGTTGTTGGCGAGTAAGCCCAAATATATCAGTGTGACGGTAGTATTACCAGGAATTTACACCACGAAACTGTCAGACGTTAATTTAAAGATACAGTGGACCCCCGCCATACATTTTAATCCGTGCAAGAGGGTCAGTGGTATGCGAAATAATTTGGTTATTGCGAATGATATTCCCCATAAGAAATAATGGAAATCAAATTAATCCGTGCAAGGACACCAAAAGTATGAAAAAATTTTTTTTATACACATGAAAAATTGTTAATTTAATACACACAAACTGAAAAAGGCAATTGCACACATACTGACACTTACTTTTATTGAAGATCTGTGTGTTGATTGATGGGATGGGAGGAGTGGGAGAGAGATGTGTTAGTGTTTAGAAGGGGGACTCCCCTTCCATAAGACTTGAGGTGTCGTGTCCTTTTATGGGGTACTTCCCTTCTTCTTTTAATGCCACTAGGACCAGCTTCAGAGTCACCGACTTCTGTCGCACATCATATCGTCCATAGTGGGCCTGTACCTTCTCGTTCCTTTTGACTTCCCTAAATGTGTTTCACAAACATTGTCAGTGTACAGGTTGCCAACACGGCTTGCAATGCTGTTGTGAGGGTGATTTCATCCATAAAGGTTTGCACTTTCAGCCACATTGCACAGATTTCCTTATTATCTGTGAGTAGGCAACTTTTCAATTTCGCTCTCCCTCCTCTGAACCAGTTCCTTTCAGGTCTGGCCGCTTGCTGTTGAAGTTGGATCTATCAGCTCATCAGTGGTTAGTTCTTCATTGTCCTCCTCCACAACTCTTCCACATCCTCCCCCATAAACTCCAACCCAAGTGACTTGACCAATGCCACAATGGATTCCTCAACTCGCAGTGAATCCTCTCAGGGTTAGCTCAAACCCTTCAAAAAGCCCTTTTTGTCTACCATTATGGCCAAGTTTCTTCCAAAGCAGAGTTCAAGGTCTTCTTAGTCACTCCCTCCCAAGCCTTACCTTTATGTTTTACTCAATTGAGGATATTAAAGTTGCTCTCTCCATAATCTCTCTTAGAGTCAGTTGAGTTTCAGAGGTCACTACAAAGCACCTTTCAAACAGTGTTTTGTGACATTTTTTTGAAGTTTGCAATATATACCTGCTGGGTCATGGGCTGCAGGAGAGGAGTGGTATAGGAGGCAAAAAACTTGATGTTAATGATTTTCATGTCCCATTAAAGTTGCTCTGCCAGTTGTAGGATGGACCAGGGGCATTGTCTAACACCAGGAGGCACTTAAGTTCTAATTTCTTTTCAGTTAGGTACTCTTTCACATTGGGTGGGCAAATGCATGGTGTACAGTCATAGAAAGTCTAGTGACCCACTCTTATGTTTGCCCTCCACAGGCACACACAAATTCTCCTTGAGGACATTCTTGCCTGAAACGGTCTGGGTTTTCAGAGTGATACACTAATAAGGCTTAACTTTGCAATCACCTGTAGCATTGGAAACACATCAACAAAGGAAGCGTCTTTCATAGGTTATGTTCCTGGGAGGGCCTTTTCCTCCTGAGTAAGTAGGTCCTGCTTGGCATTTTCTTCCAAAACAGGCCTGTTTCATCACAATTAAACACGTGTTTCAGGTTGCAAGTCCCTTCAGCCTTCTATGTACTCTTGAATCATGAACCGTATTTTTCAGCCGCTTTGTGGTCGAAACTGGCCGCCTCACCATGCCTTATCACACTATGTATGCCACTACGTTCTTTAATCTCTCAAACCAACCCTTTGTGGCCTTAAATTCCACTCACATCAGCACTAGTTGCAGGCATTTTTGTTAATTAAAATCCTCATGCAACTTCCTAGCTTTTCGTTATGATCGTTGAGAGACGCTATCTCTGCTAGTGTTTTTCATTTATCCACACCAATAAGGGTCTCTCACCATCTTCCATCACTTGCGATCTTTGTTCGAAAACCACAGTTAATCCTTGGCAAGAACAGCTTTCTTGATTGCCTTTTGGTGGCCCACAATAGTAGCGATGGTTGATTGGAGTTTCTTGTTACAACCTCGGCCAGGTCGGCGATACGCACTCCACTTTCATACTATCAATGATCTTTTTTCATCTCTATTCGGGAATTCTCACCTTATTGTGTAGGTTGGCATCTAGAAGCGTTTCTTGGGGCCCATGGTCACTTATTTTCCAGAAAAAGCACCGTAAACACTGTAATAACAACGAAATATTCCGATTGTATGCTTGGATGTTACCGCGGAGGCTGTTGAAAACAATTGGCACGGGCGGCACATTTGTGAGGCTGGTGAGGGCGCACATTGGACGCGTCTGGACGAACATCGGTGAGCGGGTTTTTTTAGCGGTGAGAGGAGGCAAAAATTTTTGCGGATAAAGCAAGCGGTACTGCGGATTAATGCGTTATGTGATGCCATCCGGTATGCGGGGGTCCACTGTATATGTGTTTCCTGCTCATACAGAGATGACTGAATATGATTCAGATTCAGAAGCTAGTGTCACAATTAGGTAGTATGGTCTTATTTGGTACTTAGAATGAAAGAGCAACTATGGCAGAAGTGTTTGAGCCTAGTGAACTCCGCTGGTTCAGTTGTTATTTCACGAAGAGTTTAACAACTGGATGTCTGTGACATACAGAGAATCTCTGATGATCATACTACCTCGGATTATTCTGGAAAACTGCAGCATTAACAGACAAGTACGGAGATTTCTCACAAACTAGTACGTACTTAAATCACAAAGAAACAAGGTAACTAAAAGATGGTCCTAGAAGTTGGCCAACCTAAATCAGGTTGTCATTGCCGGCCTGATGTACCTGCTACTGTAATTCTACGTACCTTGACAGGAAACTCACAATCCTCAATTCTGTCTCTGGGCTAGACAGGAATCTGATATCGAGAAGAAGAAGTTAAATGTACCTAATTGTAAACAGAAAAGGACATTGCTAGAGAGTATTGTATAAGTTAGAAAGAGATACGAGAAGCCTGGTCCTACGGCTGGCGCCCCCACACAAGTCGTATCTTCTTCCGAGCAACAAAGGCACCAAAATCCTAGTAATACCTCTGATCCGATGTTTTAGATAATATTACTCAGAACAGATGACTAGCGTCGAAAGTGTATCTGACGAAAGATGGTTCAGCGATGAGGCCTTACTTTTCGGGAGAGGTTAAAAAGTAGGAGTTGACGAATCAATCTAACTGAATTACTTACTTTCAGAGACTCTGGCAGTTAATCTACGGTTTATTAACCCTTTCAGGGTCTGTCCCGTTGATCTACAGCTTTACGTTCAGGGTCCATAAACCGTTAGATCTACGCCATGAGCTCAGCTCACTGTAAACTGTGAGGTGGACATTTGGGCCTAGATATGAGAGAATCATTCTATGGGGTATGTGTGCCAACCACTAAAAACAGATCCGGCAGGCACCACTGTGTATAACGAGATGAAAAAAACTTAAATCATGATTTATCGAATTAAAACAGCACTTTGCAGGTTTTTCGTATGTTTTTTGTAGTTGTATTTGCGATTTCTTGGTTCATTTGATAGAATGGAAGACTATTCAGAAATAGAGATGATTTTGATTGGTTTTAGCACTGGAAGAAGGCTTGAAACTGAGCTCAAAGTAGCGGAATGTTAATTTTTGCGCTTTCAAGAGTTAAACAAACGACCTCACATGGTCTAATACACGGTCAGCTCGTGGGTCTAATAGACATTTCACCAATATGATGATGATTTTTATACAATTATTACAGTTAATACGTAACAGTAAATCTTCTATTTTTTTGGTGTGAATAAAAATTCATTATGATTGAATAAAAAATCAAAATGAATTTATTTGTAAAGCCTCGAAACATAACTATGAACAGAGGAAACGTTAGTTTACGTGCCAGGGAATGCCTACATTGTTTATCTGGACCTATTTTGAAATTGGAATATTTTGAACTTTGTGTAAATTGGCCAAATTAACATTTCCGATCACTTTAATTTGTAGTTGAAACAGTTGACTTTGGCGATTTCTTGTGCTTCAATCGCTAGAATAGAAGTAATACTAGTGAAATAGCTAAGAATTTGGTTGATTGGAATAATGTATTGGCCTTAAAATTGGAGTAAAGTCGGCAAAATCGCTGATTCGTATAGTCGCTGACACATCAAAATTCGCGAGAGCCGTAATTTCGTCAATTTCAACAAATTTCGTTCTTTTTGTTTTATTACCTTCACAAAAAGATTCTCTACGATTTCATAAGAAAAAATAACAAATTTTTTTTTTTAAATTCTTGGGCACTGGTGCGTGACTCAAGATTAGGGCCTTGGACCCTGAAAGGGTTTTAGAGAAGATTGTACTGCCCATAACTGATGATACCTATTGCAAGAAGATGTATGTTAGAAGCCTATGGAGGGGCTGTTATAAAAGTACCTCTGCACAAAGTTTACATTGAAACAAGCTATGTATACTGGTTATATTTCAGTGGGTATTCAGTGGTGTATTTCCCATCAGGTCAGTAGACTTGTTGATAGGGAACGAATCCTTCATGCTGGTATATGTAAAGAACCACTTGTGATTGATCATAACACTGATGATAATTATTGCATTGATAGCTTGTAGAGTGAAGCCTATTTTATTTCTTTCAGCACACTTACTAGAGCTATGTCAAAGATAAACAACCATCTTGTCTCCCTGTTGAGTTAGTGGATGACAATGATTTGGGCTTGAATTTGTTGTTCAGTGACGCTTCTGCCGCCAGGGTCATTAACACAACTCCCCCAGTCATCAACCTAGTCAGGACACACTGACATTAAATTTCTAAACTCATGATGATTTTAATCAAGAATCAGTTTGTTGATCAGTCACTGGGAAAGATGTGGATATAAGCCAATTACTGAGAGTGAAGCAAAGGGATCTCGATAATTGGTACTATTATTAGGAACGGTGTATTGATGGAGAAAAATACATTTAAGTTGTCAGTGATAGTGTTTCCACCAGCGTCAAGCATCTCGTAGAGTTACCAGTTTACATTTTGTGAACAAGGCATTGATTTTGCTCCCAATAGTCCATTGGAGGACATTTTGGTGTGTCAAGAATGACCTCGGTAAACTGGTAAACATTTTACTTGGCCTAAAATGAAGGAAACAGTAGGCTGATCCATGTGCGACGTTGCCTCGTGTGTCAAGTGAAGACAAGCTAGCCATACACACTCACCTACACCTCTCACTTAGTTCACTAGTAGCAAAGTTCAGTTTCACCGGACTAGAGGATTTGTTCAGACTCGTTCAAAGATTGAAACGTTCGCTCTCCTCTGCTCTGTAGTTGAAGAGTCCTAATTTCACTTCCCTTTTTTGTTACATATAGATGCGAGTGACTTGCAGTGGGTGCTGTGTACTCCAACAGTTCATCATCACTGACATCCCATCCTATATGTTACGATTCATCTAAACTTAAATGACACCAGAAAAATTATGCCACATGAGAAAGAGGATCTTGCTCTGGTGGTGTCCTTGGAACATTTGACGTGGTATTTGGGCACTTCCCCATATTAAAATTAACGCTTTTTCAGACCACAAGCTCTCACTACATAAACACTATGAAGAGTAAAAATGCTAGGATCATGAGGTGGGCTCCCAGAATCCAACCTTATTCTATGTAGTATAAAACACATAAGTCGGTCATTGTAATGTAAATGCTGATTGCTCTGTCACGGCGTCCGTAATAATTATCAGTTACATTAAATTATACGTCATTTTATGCCCAAATACCTTTTATTACTTGCTATGTCAAATTCAGTTTAGTAACTTATCCCTCCAGCCCATATTAACTATGTTCAGTGGAGACACCGCATACCGTACGCATCGCATACCGTACAATCCGCAAACCGACGCTTTGATCGCAAAAATTTGGCCTTGCATACCGCCCAAAAACCCGATAACGTCCTTCGTCCAAGACACGTCCAATGTGCGGCCTGAGCCAGCTATATTGTTCCGCCGGTGGCATGCTTACCAGCCAGCACTCCGCGGTTAACATCAAGCATACCAATCGGACTATTTCGTATTATTACAGTGGTTTCGGTGCTTTATCTGGAAAATAAGTGACCATGGACTCCAGAAAGCTTCTAGTGCCATCCCTACAGCACTAAGGGTGAGAATTCCAATAGAATGAAGAAAAGAGATCATTGATAGTGAACGTGGAGAGTGCGTGTCTCTGAGCTGTTCAGTGTTGAAAAGAAACCCCAAATCAAACATCTCTATATTGTGGGCCACAGAAAGCGCATCAAGGGAAGCTGTTCTTTGCCATGGTTCAACTGTGTTTTCGAAACAGAGATCGCAAGTGATGGAAGATGTTGAGAGGACTCTTATTGGTGTGGATAAATGAAAAACAGCTAGCAGGAGGATAGCGTCTCTCAGCGAATCATAAGCGAAAATGCTAGTAAGTTGCATGCGGATTTAATTAAAAAATGCCTGCAACTAGTGATGATGTGAGTGAAATTTAAGGCCAGCAAGGTTGGTTTGAGAGATTTAGAAGCGTAGTGGCCATCATAGTGTGATAAGCCGGTGAAGGCTGCCAGTTGGACCACAAAGCAGCTGAAAAAATAAGTGCAGGAATTCAGGAGTACATAGAAAGTGAAGGACTGAAACCTGTAACAACGTGTTTAATTGTGATGAAACAGGCCTGTTTTGGAAGGAAAATGCCAAAGCAGGACCTATACATTACTCAGGAGGAAAAGGCATCCAGGGGACATAAAGCCTATGGAATACAGGCTTACTTTGTTGATGTTTCCAATGCTACTGGTGATTGCAATAGTGAAGCCTTTTATTAGTGTATCACTCTGAAACTCCCAGGACTGTTCAGGCAAAAGATGTCCTCAAGGAGAATTTGTGTGGGCTGTGGAGGGGCAAAACAATAAGGCATGGGTCTAGGGACTTTTTCTATGACTGGTTTTATACCATTCATTTGCCCCCAATGTGAAAGGATTAACCTACTGAAAAGAAAATTAGAACTTAAGTGCCTTCTGGTGTTACGACATGCCCCTGGTCATCTACAGACGTGCAGAGTGACTTTATGGGGACATGAAATTCCATTAAGGTGAGTTTTTGCCTTCTAATACCACTCCTCCTCCTGCAGCCCTATTGGACCAGCAGGTTATTGCAAACTTCAAAAAACTGTAAACAAAGCTCTGTTTGAAAAGTGCTTTTGTAGTGACCTCAGAAACTCAAATGACTCTAAGGACTTTTGGAGAGATCACTTTAATTCCTCCAAATGTGTAAACCTTATAGGGTAAGGCTTGGGAGGGAGTGACTATAAGAAGACCTTGAATCTGTGGAAGAACTGTGGCAGCATGTGTAGAAAAAGGGATTTTGAAGGGGGTTGAGGCTAAACCTGAGAGGATTATGCAGTTGAGGAATCCATTGTGGGGCATGAGGAAAAGTCCTTAGGGTTGGAAGGTTAGTGGGGTGGATGTGGAAGAGTGGTGGAGGAGGACAATGATGAACTAACCACTGATGAGCTGATAGATCAACTTTCAACAGCATGAGCAGATCCTGAGGAAAATGGTTCAGAGGAGGGGAAGAGGAGAAGTGAAGAAGTTGCTACTACAAAGTATAGGAAATCTGTGCAAAGTGGCTTGAAGTGCCTACCTTCATGATGAAAAATCACCCTCACACAGCTATTGCAAGCCATGCTGGTGATTTTACACTGACAATGTTGTGAATACTTAGGGAAGTCATAAAGGAACGAGAGGTACAGGCCACTATGGGCAGATAAGGTTGTGCGAAAGAAGTCGTGACTCGGAAGCTGGGTCCTAGTGGCATAAAGAAGAAGGGAAGTAACCCAGGAAAGGACGCGACACCTCAAGTCTTTATGGAAGGGGTTTCCCCTTCTAAACACTACCACTCTCTCTCCCCTCCTCCCACCCATCAATCATCACCAGATCTTCCATAAAGTAAAGTGTCATGTAATGGTGCATGCTTTTTAGTTTGTGTGTATTATTTAAAATTAACATTTTCATGTGGAACAATTTTTTTTTTTTCATTACTTTGGGTTGTCTTGCACGGATTAATTTGATTCCATTATTTCGTATGGGGAAAATTCATTCGCCATAAAAACCGAACAATTTCGCATAACAACCAGCCCTCTTGCACGGATTTAAAGGTCGCTATGCGGGGGTCCATGTATATTCATGTTAATTATTATTTTATATATTCACAGTGTGATGTTTATGAGGAGGAGACCTAAGCTGAGTGATGAGTGGAGTAGTGTCGTGTGGGCGATGTGTTTACAGCCCGCCTCCGCGGTAACATCCAAGCATACAATGGAAATATATTTCGTATTATTACCAGGATTTTCGGTGCTTTTTCTGGAAAATAAGTGTCCGTGGGCCCAAGAAAGCTTCTAGTGCCAACCCTACCGCAATAAGGGTGAGAATTAACAATAGAGATGAAGAAAAGATCATTGATAAGTATGAAAGTGGAGTGCGTTGTCTCCGAGCTGGCCAGGTTGTATAATAAACCCCAATCAACCATCGCTACTATTGGTGGTACAGCTGCTGCTTGCTGCTGCATGTCAGCTCGCTGGCTGCTGCTGCACTGTCAGCTGCTGCTGCTGCTGCACTGTCGCTGCTGCTGCTGCTGCTCTGTCAGCTGCTGCTGTGCTGTAGCATTCGTCTGCTGCTGCTGTAACAAATTTCGGGTCTGTGGCTGCTGTTGCATCGTTCTGGTTGCTGCTGTACCACCGTCAGCTGCTGCTGCTGCTGTAGCATCGTTGTGCTGCTGCTGTAACATCGTCTGTTGCTGCTGTTAGGCATCGTCTGTTGGCTGCTGTACCACCGTCAGCTGCTGCTGCTGCTGTTTAGCATCGTCTGCTGCTGCTGTAAACATCCGTCTGTTGCTGCTGTAGCATCGTCTGTTGCTGCTGTACCACCGTCAGCTGCTGCTGCTGCTGTAGCACTGTATGTTGGTGTGGCTTATTGAGAATACAAGAAACAATTAACCCAGAGGATTTGCCACCCAGGATACCCAAAAAAGTCAGTGTCATCGAAGGGACTGTCTAACTTATTTTCCATTGGGGTCCTTTAATTTGTCTCCAGGATTGGAACCCACACAAGTCGACTAAACCCAGGTGAACAGGGAAACTGCCTGGAACTAGTGTCATATTGGTGAATTTAAAGCCACCAAAGGGTGGTTTGCGAGATTTAAAGATTCGTAGTGACTTACACAGTGTGATAAGGCCTGTTCTGGAAGAAAATACAAACAGGACCTACCGTACTCAGGAGGAAAATGCACCCAGGACACCGGGTCTATCAGCATTGCTTGATCTTCAATAAGGTAAGCTGTCATTTATTCTTCATTTAGTAGAGTAGTACATGCACAATTATCTATCGTGCAAGTACGACTCTAATATTGTGCATGTATCCTCTTCTTTGTGTGTAGGAAAATGTATATTACATGTGGTACAATTTTTTTTTCATAACTTTTGGGTGTCTTGCACGGAGTTAATTTGATTTCCATTATTTCTTATGGGGAAAATTCATTGCACATTACCGAATTATTTCGCATAACAATGACCCTCTTGCACGGAGTAAAATACGTATGCGGGGGTCCACTGTACTAGGTGAGAGGACTGGTGCCATTTTTAATTTTGTATTGTTTATTATTAGATTAAATCTAGTGTTGTACTATAGCTCATTCTAGCTCAAAACATAGACTCCACAAAGTCATTATATTAGTCCTTAGTGCAATTATTTGATTACACTTTAGTGTTCACACAACTTATTACTAGTCCCTTTATATTATAATTCTTATATTATAATTACTAACTTTAAAGAATTACCTTTAAAGTCTACCTACTATCTATTCCCAAGCTCCATTATGAGATCATCACGTTATTTGTTCCACCACAAATTATTTAGTCCTTTTCTATTGTCTCCTTTCTTTTAGCTTTAAAAACTACCTTAGCTCATTATTTTTACATATGTTAAATTAATTTCAGGTGCTATTTTTTTTTAGCTTGAATATTTACTTTATTTTTTACTTAATTCTAACTATAGATTCACTTACAAATCTTTATTGATTACAAGCATGTTCTGATTCCAACCTCTTATTTAATGACTTAATGATTCAAACCGTTACTGTAATTTTACTACACGCAGAACAATCAAAGGCACTTCTCAGAGCCAACACAACATAACTATCATTAAACTACAATATCAGATCTTTAAGCAAGCATTATGATATACCTCATAGCATTAATAAATTCCTGGCATGCCCAATATAATCCATCATTCACTAAACTGAATCCTGGCTAAAGCTGATTACTAAGATGTCTATGCCATTCCGGGTTACACAGCCATACACAACTGTAGGCCAGACCAAAAGGGGGTGCACAGCACAGCTAATATACTAATCAGACCAACTAGAATGTATCATAATACTTGCCAAGGGTTTGACAGGGGAATATTTAATAGCTATATTCAAATCCAAGTTACTACAAAAACCTCTCACCAGTGAATAAACATATCCAGAGTTCACAATCAAACATTAGCCAATTTAGTCAAAACCTAGGAAGTATGATATCTGATGCACGCATGAACAAAGATCACTTACTACTCTCAGTGTGACTTCAATCTAAATCTCTCTGCAAGCCCAGGACACACGTTACTGAATTCACAAAACACAAGGAGTATCTGCATGTTGTACCACAGTAACAAAACCTACAAGAGTTACAGAGACTAGTGTTTCCCTACTTGACCCACCTCTGGACAAACCCATATCCCTTAAAAATCAGGCATAATTAAGCTAATACCACAGACCACTACCCGACTTCCGCATAACAACTCTTGGTAAAATACCCCAAGACACTACTAAAGTCACCTCAGACTTCACAATGAGGCAAGCATTAATAACTTCACAACTGCCCAGGGTAACAAACATTGATGGACACTGTGCTCAGAAATCTATACAGATATTGACGTAATGATTTAATAATTTTCTAAAAAGTGACCCAATACCTTTATAACGAGCACTGCCTAAAAAAATAAACAGATGACAGTAAGAGACTGAAACAGTCCCTGGCTAACACCAGATTCTCAAATCCATAAATACAAAAACACCGATATGAAAAACAGCAGAATGGGTACATAACCAGAGACCAAACAAAACGGTTACTTTGTCGACCTAACCAGCATGATATGAAGGGCAAAAATATTGTTATTATGAGAAACAGATCTATTCCAACTTACGAGGTGATATAAAAAGACTGGAAGACCCTATCAGATATTCTGGAACAAAAAAAGATATCACGACATAGCGAAATAAAATTAGCAAAATCAGTGATCCCCAACTCCACACAGAAACAGCTAACAGACTCAATGAGTTCTTCTCCACTATAGTGCAAAACCTTGCCAATACAATCCAAGCCTCAGATTACCCCACAAATTGACTAACCTCTCTGGCAACTACACGAACCACACTGTTCTAGATCGGACTAACCCATACGAAGTCTCCCTTATTATCAACGCACTGGGAAAAACAGTCAGAAAGATTTAATACACCTTACCACCCTTTATATACAAAAAAGCGTCACACGTACTATCACCAATCATTTGCAACACATCTTTAACATATCATGAATCCTCACCTTCCCTACCGTTCTCAAAATATGCAAGGGTCACCGATCCATAAAGGAGGAGACAAACCGAGTTGAATAACTATAGGCCAATATCCAATTTACACCCTCTCTCAAATATCTTCGGAGAAAATGAATTCTAAACGAATCTACTCCTACCTCATCTCCCAAAACATTCTCAACCCCTTCAATTGGATTCAGGCCTATATAAAAATCCTAATGATGCTGTGATACACATGCTTAGAAATTTATACACTGCATAGAGGAAAAAAAGAAGTCCCACGGGGGATCTTCCTTGACTTGCGGTAAAAGGCTTTTGATACAGTTGACCATGACTTGCTCCACGTAAAAGTGTTCACACTATGGTATTGAGGGCACTCCTCAACACCTCAAGTCTTACCTCCGCAACAGAAGCCAATATGTGTACACAAATGGGGCAAGGCTCTTCTGCCACCACCACATTACAGTTGGTGTCCACAGGGAAGTGTACTTGGCCCCCTCTTTCTTTTCCTATAATAAATGACTACCAAATTGCTTCGCAATTACTCAACCCAAACTTTTTTGCAGTGCAATACATACGTCTTCTCTCACCCGAGCCCAGTCACACTAGCAATACTTGTAAACACCGAATTTCAGAAAAATATCTACCTGGATGAGGAACTAACACTTACACTAAACTTTGACCAAAACTCTCATGCAGTTTGGTAACAGAGCTACAGCGTTCCTTAACATAATAAACGGATCACTATCACCAAGCTAACAGAGGGAAAATTCCGAGGAATCCACCTTGATAATAGACTCAAATTTCATACACAGATACAACAAAATTTTAAGAAAATCTCAAGGTCTGTAGGCATACTATCGAAGATACGGTTTACAATGTTCCACAGTCAGCCATCTGGCCCTTTTTCACTCTCTTATTTACCCCTTCTCACCTATGGAATTTGTGCATGGGGTCAACAACAATTAACCATCTCAGACATAATTACCAACAAAAGGCTGCGTTAGAATATCAAAGGATCACAACAGGCAAACACACTCCCCAATATTCAAAAAACTCTACCTACTCAACACCTTAACAAAACATTCCATACTTATTGTTGACACGATTACATACATAGAACACTTAACTCTGATGTATTAACCTCCCCTCAAACTTCTCCTTGCCAACTCAACAGTACAATGACCCATATCACAAGGCACAGATCACTCTTTTTTTGTTCCTCGTGTCCATCTCACCGCTATGCAAAAAACTCTAATGTCATAAAAGGCCTAAAATCTGGATTCATTACCTGTAAATATAAAGAAGAAACATACCTGTGTATAATTCAAGTCTCTTCTCAAAGATCACTTACTCAAAACCAAATAAATACTGAAATAACTTGAACCTTATAAATTGGCGATCTTGTTACTACAATTATAGCACACAAATGTTAAACCTAGGACCCTATCTAACTTTAGTTATTTGTTTGATACTCTAACCATAGAATACTTCCATTCGACTGTATGTACAGCAAGGCAAGCAAACCATAAGACCTGTCTTGGTAATACTCTGTGTGCTTTGGGGATCGGGGTAGAAATGTTTTATCACTGTTTTCTTCAGGGATGAGTGTATTCTGATGGTATTTTTATAGGCCAGGCCGTATTGCTATGCATAGTATAAGTGGCGTGGCATTGGCGGCTCGTCATCGGGATTGTGGGTACCTCGGTTGGTATGCGTAAATGACTTATGATAAGAAATTAAAGATCTATATAGTGGGTTGGAGTCTGTAAGCCATTGTATAATGGGATGTTGGACATAAGGCCCTAGCTGAAGAGTGGTGCCGCGTTGCAGTGCAAACGCTCGTTGGGAAAGACATAAGGTACGGTATTGGGGGCCCCCCCCAAAGACAGATATTGTATTGAATAGATGAAAGGGGTTGCTGCAGATGAAGCTGATGCAGCCGCTTCAGCACGCCGCAGCCGAGGCGCCGACGAAGCGAGCAGGCAGAGCGCCGCCAGTTGCGGGAGAAGACGAAGACGAAGGAGCCGATAGCATGCAGAAGACTCCGCGGCTCGCGCGCGCACCCGCCGCAGAGCACGTCGCCGGAGCCGCAGGCCGGCCGATCGCCGGGGCGACCGCGGCATCTCCGCCGGGATCCGCCGTGGGCGCCGAGCTGCCGCCGCCGACGCGCTTAGAACCGGCTCGGGCGCGGCCGCGCGCCGCCGAGGACGCGGCGGCCGCGCGGCCGCAGGCCGCCGCAGGATGCCGCCGGCGCAGACGAGGCCGCCGGCGGCGCCTGGCGCCGGCGCTCCGCAAGAGAACGCCCGGGCGCCGCCGCCGCCGGCGGGGCGCCGCCTCCGCCGGGGTCGGCGGCGCCGCTGTCGGCGGCGCCGGCACTCCGGCCGCCGCCGCCGTCCGCGGCCTGAGCCGCCTGCAGCCGCGGTCGCGCCGCCGTCCGCCTGGGAGCCGCGCCGCGGACCTCGCCTCCTCCGCCTGCTACGCTCGGCCTGCGTCCTACCGCTCCACCGCCTCCGCCTGCGCCGCCGCCTCCTCCGCAGCAGGCGCTCCGCCGCCGCGCCGCACGCCTGCGCCTCCGCCTTCTCCTGCGCGCCGCCACCTGCTATCGCCGCCGCCTCCTACGGCTTTCTCCTTACGCTCCCTCCTCTCCGCCGTGCTCGTCCGCCTCCCTCCGTGGGGCTCCCCTTCCTCTCCTCCTCCTGCTCATCCTCGGCCCGCCTGCTCCTCCGGAGATGACGTCTTCCTCCGTTACTCTGCCTGCATCCTTCCGAACTCCCTCTCCGCCGCCTCATTCTCTTCCGCATCCGCCTTCTCCTCAGCCCTCCGTCTCTTCCCATCCTCTTCTCTCCTCCTCCTTCTCCTCCTCCGCCGTCTCCTCCTCTTCCTGGCTCTCCTGTCTGTGCTCCTCCTCTTCCTCTTCTCCTTCCTCTCCATCCTCCTCTCCTCCCTCCTCCCTCCTCCTTCTCTGCCTCATCCTCCTTCTGTTCTCCTTCTCCTCCTCCTCCTGCTCCTTCTCCTCCTTCCTTGTGTCCTCCTCCTCTCTTCTTCTCCGCCCTTCTTCTCCTCCGTCTTATCCTTCCTTTTCTCCTCCTCCTGCTTCTCTCCTCCTTCTCCCTCCTCCTCTTCTCCTCTGTTGCAACCCCTGAATGGGTTGCAATGATTAATATGTTATATATAATTATTACCTTTCATATAATTTTTATATTGCTTGTATTTGCGATAATAGCTAAATCGTAAATGTATTGCTTTATATTGTTATTTGGACTTCGCTTCCTTTGGTAGGAAGGATGTAACATATTATGTGCTCAGTTCAAGTCTTGATTGTCTAAACTTACTGTAATTATCGCTCTTTGCTCGTTTCCCTGCCGGCTTCTTGCTGGGCGACGCTGCGTCACGGAGCTATCACGTGATCGAGGGGGGGGGGGTATGTCTTAAACTCGCCTGTGAAGTATTCAGTCTGGTCTAGACTCGCTTGGTGGTTTGGGACATATCCTGACAAGAGCCTAAATCTCCCTTATTGGCCCTTGTTGGAGGATCGTCTCCGTAGCTTTGTTAGTTCTGTAGAACTCTGTTCACAGAACATTGTATAGCACTTTGTTTTTGACGTTTTACTGAGGGTGTGTGTCGCTTAGACACTCTGAGCCAAACTTAGTTCCTGCGCTGGTTTTAAGGGCCTTCTTACCTAATTGCTGTACTGGTATCTGTGGACTGTCACAGTCGGGAATTTTCTTATGTGAAACTTAGATTCAGTAGTTATGGGAGTTTTGTGATTTTGTGGAGGATCATGTGATGGTCCGTACTTAGAGTAGTTATTATCTCCTTGTCCTGATTGTGACGCAAGTTCGCTTGTTGTATTGTATTGGGCTTCTTGAGCATTCTTTGTTATTGTTCATGCAGACTGTTTGGTTGCCGTCGGTCAAGAGGTTAGTTTATGTGAGGACTTTGTCAGTCACTTGTTTAAGTCTAGTTGAGTCTTGAGGACATAGTGAACTACTTAGAGCACCTTATACACATTACACACCAATTACTTGTACATATTTGTAATATTTATAAATGTTACTGTACCAGGATGGTACTTAAGAATGATAAAATGTGATATGTGCTTTCAGCACAATACTATTGTTAATGAGAGAAGTTATTATTAATTTTGATTATTATTAATTTATTTTACTTTGATAATATACCTCTAGACGATACTCAATAAAATTATTAAATTTTTTTTTCTCTAGTTAGTTAGATCTACCCGTTGTAAATCCTGAAGCACTATTTAATCATACAGAATTTCTAATGGATAATTGGACAGGTATGACTAACTGTTACGAAAACCAGTGTAACAGGCTGGATGCTAGGAGGGGCTTCCTTTCTAGAATTCACGGGAGATCTCCAAAGCTTTTAGAATCGCATTTTTTTTGGTAACAAATGGGGGCCTGTCCGGGGAGGCTCTTGATCCAAGGTGTTGGAGAAATTGTCCCGTTTGACATACTAGTAACTCTATGATCACACACTCTTGAGTACTTTCCTAATATGAAGACTTGAGTTTAGTCTTGTACATACATACCAGGTGGATGATATGTACCTGTCGGTGTCTCTTGATCCAAGGAGATGGAATATACTGTTTATGAAGTTCTAGGCTCTAAGACAAACAACACTAAAATTCCTATTGGATTATAGGTTTCTATATTCACTCTCTTGTAGTACATTTATTTTCGTGATGTATGCCAAAGTGAAACAATTAAATTGATACTCTGACTTTGTCTGAGTTAAGTACATTTAAAACTTCCAGAGTTGTTGGCGAGTAAGCCCAAATATATCAGTGTGACGGTAGTATTACCAGGAATTTACACCACGAAACTGTCAGACGTTAATTTAAAGATACAGTGGACCCCCGCCATACATTTTAATCCGTGCAAGAGGGTCAGTGGTATGCGAAATAATTTGGTTATTGCGAATGATATTCCCCATAAGAAATAATGGAAATCAAATTAATCCGTGCAAGGACACCAAAAGTATGAAAAAATTTTTTTTATACACATGAAAAATTGTTAATTTAATACACACAAACTGAAAAAGGCAATTGCACACATACTGACACTTACTTTTATTGAAGATCTGTGTGTTGATTGATGGGATGGGAGGAGTGGGAGAGAGATGTGTTAGTGTTTAGAAGGGGGACTCCCCTTCCATAAGACTTGAGGTGTCGTGTCCTTTTATGGGGTACTTCCCTTCTTCTTTTAATGCCACTAGGACCAGCTTCAGAGTCACCGACTTCTGTCGCACATCATATCGTCCATAGTGGGCCTGTACCTTCTCGTTCCTTTTGACTTCCCTAAATGTGTTTCACAAACATTGTCAGTGTACAGGTTGCCAACACGGCTTGCAATGCTGTTGTGAGGGTGATTTCATCCATAAAGGTTTGCACTTTCAGCCACATTGCACAGATTTCCTTATTATCTGTGAGTAGGCAACTTTTCAATTTCGCTCTCCCTCCTCTGAACCAGTTCCTTTCAGGTCTGGCCGCTTGCTGTTGAAGTTGGATCTATCAGCTCATCAGTGGTTAGTTCTTCATTGTCCTCCTCCACAACTCTTCCACATCCTCCCCCATAAACTCCAACCCAAGTGACTTGACCAATGCCACAATGGATTCCTCAACTCGCAGTGAATCCTCTCAGGGTTAGCTCAAACCCTTCAAAAAGCCCTTTTTGTCTACCATTATGGCCAAGTTTCTTCCAAAGCAGAGTTCAAGGTCTTCTTAGTCACTCCCTCCCAAGCCTTACCTTTATGTTTTACTCAATTGAGGATATTAAAGTTGCTCTCTCCATAATCTCTCTTAGAGTCAGTTGAGTTTCAGAGGTCACTACAAAGCACCTTTCAAACAGTGTTTTGTGACATTTTTTTGAAGTTTGCAATATATACCTGCTGGGTCATGGGCTGCAGGAGAGGAGTGGTATAGGAGGCAAAAAACTTGATGTTAATGATTTTCATGTCCCATTAAAGTTGCTCTGCCAGTTGTAGGATGGACCAGGGGCATTGTCTAACACCAGGAGGCACTTAAGTTCTAATTTCTTTTCAGTTAGGTACTCTTTCACATTGGGTGGGCAAATGCATGGTGTACAGTCATAGAAAGTCTAGTGACCCACTCTTATGTTTGCCCTCCACAGGCACACACAAATTCTCCTTGAGGACATTCTTGCCTGAAACGGTCTGGGTTTTCAGAGTGATACACTAATAAGGCTTAACTTTGCAATCACCTGTAGCATTGGAAACACATCAACAAAGGAAGCGTCTTTCATAGGTTATGTTCCTGGGAGGGCCTTTTCCTCCTGAGTAAGTAGGTCCTGCTTGGCATTTTCTTCCAAAACAGGCCTGTTTCATCACAATTAAACACGTGTTTCAGGTTGCAAGTCCCTTCAGCCTTCTATGTACTCTTGAATCATGAACCGTATTTTTCAGCCGCTTTGTGGTCGAAACTGGCCGCCTCACCATGCCTTATCACACTATGTATGCCACTACGTTCTTTAATCTCTCAAACCAACCCTTTGTGGCCTTAAATTCCACTCACATCAGCACTAGTTGCAGGCATTTTTGTTAATTAAAATCCTCATGCAACTTCCTAGCTTTTCGTTATGATCGTTGAGAGACGCTATCTCTGCTAGTGTTTTTCATTTATCCACACCAATAAGGGTCTCTCACCATCTTCCATCACTTGCGATCTTTGTTCGAAAACCACAGTTAATCCTTGGCAAGAACAGCTTTCTTGATTGCCTTTTGGTGGCCCACAATAGTAGCGATGGTTGATTGGAGTTTCTTGTTACAACCTCGGCCAGGTCGGCGATACGCACTCCACTTTCATACTATCAATGATCTTTTTTCATCTCTATTCGGGAATTCTCACCTTATTGTGTAGGTTGGCATCTAGAAGCGTTTCTTGGGGCCCATGGTCACTTATTTTCCAGAAAAAGCACCGTAAACACTGTAATAACAACGAAATATTCCGATTGTATGCTTGGATGTTACCGCGGAGGCTGTTGAAAACAATTGGCACGGGCGGCACATTTGTGAGGCTGGTGAGGGCGCACATTGGACGCGTCTGGACGAACATCGGTGAGCGGGTTTTTTTAGCGGTGAGAGGAGGCAAAAATTTTTGCGGATAAAGCAAGCGGTACTGCGGATTAATGCGTTATGTGATGCCATCCGGTATGCGGGGGTCCACTGTATATGTGTTTCCTGCTCATACAGAGATGACTGAATATGATTCAGATTCAGAAGCTAGTGTCACAATTAGGTAGTATGGTCTTATTTGGTACTTAGAATGAAAGAGCAACTATGGCAGAAGTGTTTGAGCCTAGTGAACTCCGCTGGTTCAGTTGTTATTTCACGAAGAGTTTAACAACTGGATGTCTGTGACATACAGAGAATCTCTGATGATCATACTACCTCGGATTATTCTGGAAAACTGCAGCATTAACAGACAAGTACGGAGATTTCTCACAAACTAGTACGTACTTAAATCACAAAGAAACAAGGTAACTAAAAGATGGTCCTAGAAGTTGGCCAACCTAAATCAGGTTGTCATTGCCGGCCTGATGTACCTGCTACTGTAATTCTACGTACCTTGACAGGAAACTCACAATCCTCAATTCTGTCTCTGGGCTAGACAGGAATCTGATATCGAGAAGAAGAAGTTAAATGTACCTAATTGTAAACAGAAAAGGACATTGCTAGAGAGTATTGTATAAGTTAGAAAGAGATACGAGAAGCCTGGTCCTACGGCTGGCGCCCCCACACAAGTCGTATCTTCTTCCGAGCAACAAAGGCACCAAAATCCTAGTAATACCTCTGATCCGATGTTTTAGATAATATTACTCAGAACAGATGACTAGCGTCGAAAGTGTATCTGACGAAAGATGGTTCAGCGATGAGGCCTTACTTTTCGGGAGAGGTTAAAAAGTAGGAGTTGACGAATCAATCTAACTGAATTACTTACTTTCAGAGACTCTGGCAGTTAATCTACGGTTTATTAACCCTTTCAGGGTCTGTCCCGTTGATCTACAGCTTTACGTTCAGGGTCCATAAACCGTTAGATCTACGCCATGAGCTCAGCTCACTGTAAACTGTGAGGTGGACATTTGGGCCTAGATATGAGAGAATCATTCTATGGGGTATGTGTGCCAACCACTAAAAACAGATCCGGCAGGCACCACTGTGTATAACGAGATGAAAAAAACTTAAATCATGATTTATCGAATTAAAACAGCACTTTGCAGGTTTTTCGTATGTTTTTTGTAGTTGTATTTGCGATTTCTTGGTTCATTTGATAGAATGGAAGACTATTCAGAAATAGAGATGATTTTGATTGGTTTTAGCACTGGAAGAAGGCTTGAAACTGAGCTCAAAGTAGCGGAATGTTAATTTTTGCGCTTTCAAGAGTTAAACAAACGACCTCACATGGTCTAATACACGGTCAGCTCGTGGGTCTAATAGACATTTCACCAATATGATGATGATTTTTATACAATTATTACAGTTAATACGTAACAGTAAATCTTCTATTTTTTTGGTGTGAATAAAAATTCATTATGATTGAATAAAAAATCAAAATGAATTTATTTGTAAAGCCTCGAAACATAACTATGAACAGAGGAAACGTTAGTTTACGTGCCAGGGAATGCCTACATTGTTTATCTGGACCTATTTTGAAATTGGAATATTTTGAACTTTGTGTAAATTGGCCAAATTAACATTTCCGATCACTTTAATTTGTAGTTGAAACAGTTGACTTTGGCGATTTCTTGTGCTTCAATCGCTAGAATAGAAGTAATACTAGTGAAATAGCTAAGAATTTGGTTGATTGGAATAATGTATTGGCCTTAAAATTGGAGTAAAGTCGGCAAAATCGCTGATTCGTATAGTCGCTGACACATCAAAATTCGCGAGAGCCGTAATTTCGTCAATTTCAACAAATTTCGTTCTTTTTGTTTTATTACCTTCACAAAAAGATTCTCTACGATTTCATAAGAAAAAATAACAAATTTTTTTTTTTAAATTCTTGGGCACTGGTGCGTGACTCAAGATTAGGGCCTTGGACCCTGAAAGGGTTTTAGAGAAGATTGTACTGCCCATAACTGATGATACCTATTGCAAGAAGATGTATGTTAGAAGCCTATGGAGGGGCTGTTATAAAAGTACCTCTGCACAAAGTTTACATTGAAACAAGCTATGTATACTGGTTATATTTCAGTGGGTATTCAGTGGTGTATTTCCCATCAGGTCAGTAGACTTGTTGATAGGGAACGAATCCTTCATGCTGGTATATGTAAAGAACCACTTGTGATTGATCATAACACTGATGATAATTATTGCATTGATAGCTTGTAGAGTGAAGCCTATTTTATTTCTTTCAGCACACTTACTAGAGCTATGTCAAAGATAAACAACCATCTTGTCTCCCTGTTGAGTTAGTGGATGACAATGATTTGGGCTTGAATTTGTTGTTCAGTGACGCTTCTGCCGCCAGGGTCATTAACACAACTCCCCCAGTCATCAACCTAGTCAGGACACACTGACATTAAATTTCTAAACTCATGATGATTTTAATCAAGAATCAGTTTGTTGATCAGTCACTGGGAAAGATGTGGATATAAGCCAATTACTGAGAGTGAAGCAAAGGGATCTCGATAATTGGTACTATTATTAGGAACGGTGTATTGATGGAGAAAAATACATTTAAGTTGTCAGTGATAGTGTTTCCACCAGCGTCAAGCATCTCGTAGAGTTACCAGTTTACATTTTGTGAACAAGGCATTGATTTTGCTCCCAATAGTCCATTGGAGGACATTTTGGTGTGTCAAGAATGACCTCGGTAAACTGGTAAACATTTTACTTGGCCTAAAATGAAGGAAACAGTAGGCTGATCCATGTGCGACGTTGCCTCGTGTGTCAAGTGAAGACAAGCTAGCCATACACACTCACCTACACCTCTCACTTAGTTCACTAGTAGCAAAGTTCAGTTTCACCGGACTAGAGGATTTGTTCAGACTCGTTCAAAGATTGAAACGTTCGCTCTCCTCTGCTCTGTAGTTGAAGAGTCCTAATTTCACTTCCCTTTTTTGTTACATATAGATGCGAGTGACTTGCAGTGGGTGCTGTGTACTCCAACAGTTCATCATCACTGACATCCCATCCTATATGTTACGATTCATCTAAACTTAAATGACACCAGAAAAATTATGCCACATGAGAAAGAGGATCTTGCTCTGGTGGTGTCCTTGGAACATTTGACGTGGTATTTGGGCACTTCCCCATATTAAAATTAACGCTTTTTCAGACCACAAGCTCTCACTACATAAACACTATGAAGAGTAAAAATGCTAGGATCATGAGGTGGGCTCCCAGAATCCAACCTTATTCTATGTAGTATAAAACACATAAGTCGGTCATTGTAATGTAAATGCTGATTGCTCTGTCACGGCGTCCGTAATAATTATCAGTTACATTAAATTATACGTCATTTTATGCCCAAATACCTTTTATTACTTGCTATGTCAAATTCAGTTTAGTAACTTATCCCTCCAGCCCATATTAACTATGTTCAGTGGAGACACCGCATACCGTACGCATCGCATACCGTACAATCCGCAAACCGACGCTTTGATCGCAAAAATTTGGCCTTGCATACCGCCCAAAAACCCGATAACGTCCTTCGTCCAAGACACGTCCAATGTGCGGCCTGAGCCAGCTATATTGTTCCGCCGGTGGCATGCTTACCAGCCAGCACTCCGCGGTTAACATCAAGCATACCAATCGGACTATTTCGTATTATTACAGTGGTTTCGGTGCTTTATCTGGAAAATAAGTGACCATGGACTCCAGAAAGCTTCTAGTGCCATCCCTACAGCACTAAGGGTGAGAATTCCAATAGAATGAAGAAAAGAGATCATTGATAGTGAACGTGGAGAGTGCGTGTCTCTGAGCTGTTCAGTGTTGAAAAGAAACCCCAAATCAAACATCTCTATATTGTGGGCCACAGAAAGCGCATCAAGGGAAGCTGTTCTTTGCCATGGTTCAACTGTGTTTTCGAAACAGAGATCGCAAGTGATGGAAGATGTTGAGAGGACTCTTATTGGTGTGGATAAATGAAAAACAGCTAGCAGGAGGATAGCGTCTCTCAGCGAATCATAAGCGAAAATGCTAGTAAGTTGCATGCGGATTTAATTAAAAAATGCCTGCAACTAGTGATGATGTGAGTGAAATTTAAGGCCAGCAAGGTTGGTTTGAGAGATTTAGAAGCGTAGTGGCCATCATAGTGTGATAAGCCGGTGAAGGCTGCCAGTTGGACCACAAAGCAGCTGAAAAAATAAGTGCAGGAATTCAGGAGTACATAGAAAGTGAAGGACTGAAACCTGTAACAACGTGTTTAATTGTGATGAAACAGGCCTGTTTTGGAAGGAAAATGCCAAAGCAGGACCTATACATTACTCAGGAGGAAAAGGCATCCAGGGGACATAAAGCCTATGGAATACAGGCTTACTTTGTTGATGTTTCCAATGCTACTGGTGATTGCAATAGTGAAGCCTTTTATTAGTGTATCACTCTGAAACTCCCAGGACTGTTCAGGCAAAAGATGTCCTCAAGGAGAATTTGTGTGGGCTGTGGAGGGGCAAAACAATAAGGCATGGGTCTAGGGACTTTTTCTATGACTGGTTTTATACCATTCATTTGCCCCCAATGTGAAAGGATTAACCTACTGAAAAGAAAATTAGAACTTAAGTGCCTTCTGGTGTTACGACATGCCCCTGGTCATCTACAGACGTGCAGAGTGACTTTATGGGGACATGAAATTCCATTAAGGTGAGTTTTTGCCTTCTAATACCACTCCTCCTCCTGCAGCCCTATTGGACCAGCAGGTTATTGCAAACTTCAAAAAACTGTAAACAAAGCTCTGTTTGAAAAGTGCTTTTGTAGTGACCTCAGAAACTCAAATGACTCTAAGGACTTTTGGAGAGATCACTTTAATTCCTCCAAATGTGTAAACCTTATAGGGTAAGGCTTGGGAGGGAGTGACTATAAGAAGACCTTGAATCTGTGGAAGAACTGTGGCAGCATGTGTAGAAAAAGGGATTTTGAAGGGGGTTGAGGCTAAACCTGAGAGGATTATGCAGTTGAGGAATCCATTGTGGGGCATGAGGAAAAGTCCTTAGGGTTGGAAGGTTAGTGGGGTGGATGTGGAAGAGTGGTGGAGGAGGACAATGATGAACTAACCACTGATGAGCTGATAGATCAACTTTCAACAGCATGAGCAGATCCTGAGGAAAATGGTTCAGAGGAGGGGAAGAGGAGAAGTGAAGAAGTTGCTACTACAAAGTATAGGAAATCTGTGCAAAGTGGCTTGAAGTGCCTACCTTCATGATGAAAAATCACCCTCACACAGCTATTGCAAGCCATGCTGGTGATTTTACACTGACAATGTTGTGAATACTTAGGGAAGTCATAAAGGAACGAGAGGTACAGGCCACTATGGGCAGATAAGGTTGTGCGAAAGAAGTCGTGACTCGGAAGCTGGGTCCTAGTGGCATAAAGAAGAAGGGAAGTAACCCAGGAAAGGACGCGACACCTCAAGTCTTTATGGAAGGGGTTTCCCCTTCTAAACACTACCACTCTCTCTCCCCTCCTCCCACCCATCAATCATCACCAGATCTTCCATAAAGTAAAGTGTCATGTAATGGTGCATGCTTTTTAGTTTGTGTGTATTATTTAAAATTAACATTTTCATGTGGAACAATTTTTTTTTTTTCATTACTTTGGGTTGTCTTGCACGGATTAATTTGATTCCATTATTTCGTATGGGGAAAATTCATTCGCCATAAAAACCGAACAATTTCGCATAACAACCAGCCCTCTTGCACGGATTTAAAGGTCGCTATGCGGGGGTCCATGTATATTCATGTTAATTATTATTTTATATATTCACAGTGTGATGTTTATGAGGAGGAGACCTAAGCTGAGTGATGAGTGGAGTAGTGTCGTGTGGGCGATGTTGATTTCCTTTTGAAAAAGTAAAATTAAAAGGTGGGGAGAATTGTGGTAACTGGAAAATTTGGTGCTTGGCAAATAAGTATTTTATAAAGTTGTATTTCCTTTTGTAGAAGTAAAAATTAAGGTGTGGTAGAATTGTGGTAACGAGAATTGTGCTTGGAAACAGTCTTTTGTTTGGTGGGAGGAGCTTAGCCTCTTTCTCTCTCTCCCTCGGACTGACTCGGTCTCTCTGTGGCTGGCCTTCAACCTGGCAGGATCTCTGGGCCCTCCTTCTATCTTTTGGGGCATTATGTGTGCTCCAGGGTGAGTTTTTTTATAATTTAAGTTGTGCCCCACCATATCCAGGGTGACTAAAGTGTGTCAAACACTGGTTAGCCAAGAGTTATGTCAAGGAGAGAGAGGACAAAAGTTGTTGAGATATACCATGTGGGAGAACAGCTATGCGTGTGTAGATCTTTTGTTTTGAAAATGTGAGGCTGTAATTGTATATTCTGTACATATCTATTGAGAATACAGTTATATTTTTATAGTAGTAGTTTACATAACCTGTGAAGAGGGCTGGTGAAAGGGTATCAGAGACACTCAGGATGATCAGCCATGATGTAAGTATTACCCCTAGACAAATAAGACCATTAAGTAAAAGCTACCCCACACTAGAACATGTAGTGAGAACCTTACTATCAAAGTAATAAGGGACAACCAACGTAGTTGCTACTATTATCGAAATCTATGATTTTCGAATCAATTTTCCCCATAAGAAAAATGTAATACAATTAATCCGTTTCCTGACCCCCAGAAAGGCATTAAACACAAAAAAAATTTTTACATGAAATATAGATGTAGTACATAAACAATACAATGGGAAATGATGAATGAAACATTAACAGCATAACACTTACCTTCATTGGAGATTCTTCTTAGTGTATGGGAGACTGGAGGAGGAGGAGAGATTGGATTGTTACAGTTTGGAAGGGGAAATCCCCTTCCAGCAACACCTCAGGTACCAATTGCTTTTCTTGGGGTTGCTTCTCTTCTCTGTTTCTTAATGCCATTGGACCACCTTGAGAGTCACTGAGTTCTGTCTCGAAAAATAACTGTGGAGAGAGCTCTGTTTCTGGCGTCTCTTTAACACTTCCTAAAATGGCCCAAGGACTTTGTCACTGTACATGTTGCCAACATGGCTTGCAACAGCCTTGTCAGGGGATGTTTCTCCATAAAATCTTTCCATCTTACCCCCACATAGCAAAATCTCTTTAATTTCTGAAGAAGGCACCTTCTTCCATTTTCTTTTCCTCCTCCCTGCAGCAAGATTCTGAGCTGCGATCTGTTGCTGTTCCTGCTGAAGCTCTTGCAGCTCCTCAGTGGTGAGCTTCTTCGTTGTGGTCTTCCACCAACTCTTCCACATCCTCCAAACTCACATCCAACCCCATGGAACTCCCCAGTGCCACAATTGATTTAACAACAGACATAGGCTCCCTCAGGGTCAGTCCCAAACCCTTCAAAATCCTCTTGTCGACACAATCTGGGCCCCAATTTTCTCCCAAACAGAGTTTTAAAGTCCTGGTAGTCGCTCCCTCCCAAGCCATACCTATAAGGGTTATGCAGTGGAGGATGCTGAAGTGTTCTCTCCAAAATTCTCTTAGGGTCAAGTGTCTGTGGTCACAGTCAAGCACCTTTGAAACATTGCTATGGTGTAGTTTTTTTTTAAGTTTGCAATGACCTGCTGGTCTATGGGGTGGAGGAGAGGAGTGGTATTCGGGGGGCAAGAACTTTTCTGTGATGAACCCAAACTCCTCAAAAATTTGGTCATCCAAGTTTTGGAGGATGAGCAGGTGCATTGTCCATTACTAGCAGGCACTTGAGATCCAATTTCTTTTCCAGGAGGGAATTCTTCAACTAGGGCCAAACACTTCATTGAACCACTCGACGGGAAAATTTCCCTTGTGGGCCCATGCCTTACTATTTAGTTTTCCAAAAACACACACAATTTACTCTTCATAACATTG
>NC_069403.1:22377196-22406102 GCF_026875155.1 Cherax quadricarinatus
GTTCAAAAATTGATTTTTTTTAAAAATTTTTTTTTTTTTTAAATTTTTTAAAAAAAATTTTTTTTTTTTCCCAGGATTTTTAAACGGGGAAAAATTAAAAAAAATTTTTTTCCCCCCTTAAATAAAATTTTTAAATATTTTCTATTTTTATAAAAAAATTGTTCAATACTTACCGAGATAAAGGCGTTAAGTTGACAAGTAACCTGCTAAAGCAAATCGGGGACTTCCATTAAAACTTATAATGTTGTATTTATCCCTTTATTTTCTTTTTTCTTTAAAAAATTTGTTAATATATTAAAATTTTCAAGTAATTTTATGGCTTGAACCAATATAAAGGCATTGTATAAAATCTTTGCTTGTGTACACTCCCAAATAAAACTCACAAATATTCTAGTGAACATTCCCCTATTATGACTTATTGGGGTCAGAAATTTATACAGAAAGGGAATTATATGCAGGTTATAGTTCCAGAACCGCCTAAAGAGGAAATTGGTAAAGTGGAAATTTTTTAATTATAAATGTATAAAATTGAAACAAGTTTATAAATTATAAGGGGTTTGAATAGAATTGCATTTAAAAAATAAAAATAAAAAATAATGATAGTAAATTTTTTGAAAATTTGGTAGGTTAGTAGGGGGAGAGTGTAGTAAATGTAAGAAATAAGGTGTGGTAGTATGTGTGTGGGTATAAGAAAAATTATTTGGGAAGTTTAATGAAATTGTAGTTAAGTGTAGGGAGAGGTGAGTAAAAAGGGGGATAAAAGAGTGTGAGAGAGTGTGAGTGAGAGGTGTTGAGTGAGAGAGTGTGAGTGAGTGTGAGTGAGGGAGTTGAGTGAGAGAGAGTGTGAGTGGAGAGTGTGAGGGGAGAGAGTGTGAGGGGAGAGTGTGAGTGAGAGAGAGTGTGAGGTGAGAGAGAGTGTGAGGGAGAGTGTGAGTGGGGAGAGAGTGTGAGTGAGAGAGAGTGTGATTTGAGAGAGGTGTGAGTGGAGAGAGTGTGAGTGGAGAGAGTGTGAGTGGAGAGAGTGTGAGTGGAGAGAGTGTGAGTGGAGAGAGTGTGAGTTGAGGAGAGTGTGAGTGGAGAGAGTGTGAGTGGAGAGAGTGTGAGTGGAGAGAGTGTGATTTGGGAGGGGAGTGTGAGTGTGGGGAGAGGGGTGAGTGGAGAGGGGTGTGAGTGGAGAGAGTGTGTGTGGAGAGAGTGTGAGTGGAGAGAGTGTGAGTGGAGAGAGTGTGAGTGAGAGAGGTGTGAGTGAGAGAGAGTGTGAGTGTGAGAGAGTGTGAGTGAGAGAGAGTGTGAGTGAGAGAGAGTGTGAGTGAGAGAGTGTGAGTGAGAGAGAGTGTGAGTGAGAGAGTGTGAGTGTGAGAGAGGTGTGAGAGAGTGTGAGTGTGAGAGAGTGTGAGTGTGAGAGAGTGTGAGTGTGAGAGAGTGTGAGTGTGAGTGTGAGAGAGTGTGAGTGTGAGAGTGTGTGAGTGTGAGAGTGTGTGAGTGAGAGTGTGAGTGAGAGAGTGTGAGTGAGGAGTGTGAGTGAGAGGTGTGAGTGGAGAGTGTGAGTGAGAGGAGGTGTGAATAGTGAGAGAGTGTGAGTGTGAGAGAGTGTTGAGTGAGAGAGTGTGAGTGTGAGAGGTGTGGAAGTCTGGAATGAGATGTGAGATGTGAGTGAGAGAGTGTGAGTGAGAGAGTGTGAGTGAGAGAGTGTGAGTGAGAGAGTGTGAGTGAGAGAGTGTGAGTGTGTGTGAGAGTTGTGTGTGAGTTGTGAGTGAGTGTGAGTGAGTGTGAGTGAGTGTGAGTGAGTGTGATGTGAGTGTGAGTGAGTGTGAGTGAGTGTGAGTGAGTGTGAGTGAGTGTGAGTGTGAGAGATGTGAGTGAGAGAGTGTGAGTGAGAGAGTGTGAGTGAAAGTGTGAGTGTGAGTGTGTGAGTGTACTCACCTATTTGTACTCACCTATTTGTGGTTGCAGGGGTCGAGTCTTAGCTTCTGGCCTCGCCTCTTCACCGGTTGCTACTGGGCCCTCTCTCTCCCCGCTCCATGAGCTTTATGAAACCTCGTCTTAAAACTGTGTATGGTTCCTGCCTCCACTACGTCATTTTCTAGGCTATTCCACTGCCTTACAACTCTATGACTGAAGAAATACTTCCCAATATCTCTCTGACTCATTTGTGTCTTCAACTTCCAATTGTGGCCTCTTGTTTCTGTGTCCCCTCCCTGGAACATCCTGTCTTTGTCCACCTTGTCTATTCCACGCAGTATTTTGTATGTCGTTATCATGTCTCCCCTGACCCTCCTGTCCTCCAGTGTCGTCAGGCCGATTTCCCTTAATCTTTCTTCATAGGACATTCCCCTTAGCTCTGGAACTAACCTTGTTGCAAACCTTTGTACTTTCTCTAGTTTCTTGACGTGCTTTATCAAGTGCAGGTTCCAAACAGGTGCTGCATACTCCAGTATGGGCCTGACATACACGGTGTACAGTGTCTTGAACGATTCCTTACTAAGGTATTGGAATGCTGTTCTCAGGTTTGCCAGGCGCCCATATGCTGCAGCAGTTATCTGATTGATGTGTGCTTCCGGAGATATGCTCGGTGTTATACTCACCCCAAGATCTTTCTCCTTGAGTGAGGTTTTCAGTCTTTGGCCACCTAGCTATACTCTGTCTGTGGTCTTCTGTGCCTTTCCCTATCTTCATGACTTTGCATTTGGCAGGATTAAATTCGAGAAGCCATTTGCTGGACCAGGTGTCCAGTTTGCCCCGGGTCTCTTTGAAGTCCTCCCTGGCCCTCTCAGTTTATTTCCTCTTTAAATTTCACATCATCTGCAAAACAGGGACACTTCTGAGTCAACCCCCTTCCCCCCGTCGTTCAAAAATACCAAAAAATAGATGGCCCCTAGGACCGCCCCCTGGGGGGACCCTGTGTCACGGGTCCCCACGGATACTTTTCATTACGTACCATGATCGTTTTGCCCCCCCTGTCAGTTATTCTCTGATCCATTGCAGTGCCCTTCCTTTATATGTCCCCTGATGCTCAGCTTCTGACTAATTTTGTGGGGAACGTGTAAAAGGCCTTTTGCAACCAAGAAGACAATAACCCCCCTCTCTCTCGTGTCTTTACTTTGTTATTTTATCAAAAAAAATCCAGAAAGTTTGTGACACGGATTTCCCTTTCCATGAACCGTCTGGTTGGTTTTTTTTACACTCTTGTTCCGTTCCGGTGCCCCCCACTCTCCCCTGATAATTTCCCCCATAACTTTGCATACTTACACGTCAATGCCGGGTCTAAGTTTAGTGCCTCTTTTCTGTCCCCTTTTTTAAAAAAAGGGAAAACAAATTTTCCCGCTTTCATACCTCGGTAGTTCCCATTTTCCCAGGGATGTTTTTAAATTTTGTGGTAAAGGCATGCACAAAAATTCTGCCCTCTCAAAGGGACCCAGGGGGAGATGTTGTCGGTCCCATTCCTTTTGAGGTATCGATGTCCTTAGCAGTTTTTTCCCCCTCCTCCTCATTTGTTGTCTTTCCAAACTTTGGTGAAATTCCTTTTCTGGTGTCCCCATCTGATCTCCCCCCCAATTCCTTCCTTCCTACAAAACTTTTAAACCCTTTTCCCCAAAAAAATTTCTTACTTTTCTTTTTCCCCCTTCCCCCCTTATACCTCCACTTTTTTCCCCAATTGGCTATACAGCAGTTTGGGTCAGATTTGACTTTCGATGCTATGTCTTTTTTCATACTGTCGCTGGGCCTCCCTCCTTATCTGTGCATACTCGTTTCTGGCTCTTCTACTAATCTCCTCGTTTCTGGGTCCTATCCTCCTGTACCTTTTTTCCATTCTCTGTTGCACTTAGTTTTTGCCTCCTACACCTTCGGGTAAACCAAGGACTCGTTTTGGTCTTCCTATTATTTCTTTTTTCCCTTTTGGGAACAACCTTTCCCTTTCTGCTTCCTTGCACTTTGTTGCCACATATTCCATCATCTCGTTTACTGATTTTCCTACCATTTCTCTGTCCCACTGAATCCCCTGCAGGGAAGTTTCTCGTACCTGTGTAGCCCCCCTTTTATAGTTTGGCCTGTCCCCTTCAGTTCCTGTTACCTTCTCCACTTGTAACTCTACTATATAATCAAAACTCATGAACCATCATGATCGCTAGCTCCAAGGGGCCTCTCGTAAGTGATGTCCTCAATGTCTGAACTGCTCAGGGTAACACAAGATCCAGTGTTGCTGGCTCATCCTCCCCTCTCTCTCTCTGGTTGTGTCCCTGACATGTTGATGCTTGAGGTTTTCATGTACCACACCCATCATTTTGGCTCTCCAGTTTCGGGACCCCTGTGGCTCCAAGTTTTCCCAGTCGATCTCCTGTGGTTGAAATCGCCCTTACCAGTAACTTTGCTCTGCTCGAGTGAGCTCTTCTTGCCACCTCAGCCAGTTTCCCACCATCCCCCTGTTTTTTCTTCTACTCCTCTTTGGCCTCCTGCAGTTCTGTGGGGGGGTATACTCCCCCAATGTACTTTATGTTCTCCAGATAATTGTACCTACAATGTATCTCTTTCTCCAATCATGCCCTGCCTTCCTTTTCCTAAAATCCCCTGGGTGTTTTATGGCAGAAAAACCCCTCTTCCCCTCTACTCCTTCTATTTTCTCAGGTTGTTCCCCTTTGGAAGATTGTGTTGTTTTGTCTCAACGGTTTTTTTCTGTGACTGCTATGAGTTGGGTTTTTCACTGATTCTTTCGTTCCACTCCTCTGTTTATTCGTTTTCCCCTCCGCGTTTGTGTACCAAACTTTCAGTTTCTTTTCTATCTTGTGGTCATGCAGAATTTTGGGGTTTGGGGGGAGCGAGAGCCTTGTGGGGGCCTGTAGGGGGCTGGGGTGTAGGTGGGGTTTTTGTGGGATGGGGGGGGGGTCAGAATGCCCAAAGGGACAGCGTTGGGGTGAGGTTTGTGATAGGGGGTTGGGGGGCAGGGGGACGTGAGGGGTTGTAGAAAGGGTTGCCAGTTGCTTTGGGGGAATGTCGGGTTTGGGAGTCTTTTGGTGGGAGATTTGTGGGGTGTGTTTGCCCTTCCCTGGTCGGGGGTCTGCCTTTTTTTCGTCATTCCCTCTCGTTCCCCCTTTGCGTCTCGTCCCTCTTTTTTAGTTAGTCCTTTTTCTTGTGTTCGTCGCGGTCGAGTATATCTCTGGTACCCCTGTTTGTCCCTTCTTTTTTCTCTTGCAGAACCCGGGTTAAAAGATTCTTCCTTGAAAGTTACTTTGTAGGCCTACCCTTCCACTCGAAAACCCACCCAATTCTCAAAAATTTGTCGCCTGGGTCATATCGCCCTCACCTATTGTTTTCATGATGCCTTCAATCATTTTTTTCTCTCCTGTTTTATTTTTAAAGTTGTCCCCTTGGCTTCTTGGACCCCGTACACAAAAACGACCCGCCCTTTCCCCCTCCCCATGATTTCCCCATCTGCTTCCTCTGGGGCATTTTATTTCCTTCCTTGACTGTTCTTGCCTTCAGTCCTGTCAATCGAAACTTCTATTCTCGTGAACAGTGTACTCACCAAAATTTGTGGTTTGCGGGGTCGAGACTCAGCCCTGGCCCCCCCTCTTCATGACGCTACTGGATCCTCTCTCTCTTTTTCCTGAGCTTTGTCATACCTTTCTTAAAAAATTTGTAGGGTTCCCCTGCCTCATACTTCACTTGCTAGGTATTCCATTTGCTGACAACTCTATGACTGAAAAAAATTCCTAACGTCCCTGTGACTCTCTGATCCGCTTCCAGTTGTGACCCTTGCCCCTGTGCCCCCCTCTCTGGAAACATCCTACCCTTGTCCACCTTGTCTTTCCCGCGTATTTGTATGTGTTATCATTTTCCCCCCTGACCCTTCTGTTCCAATGTGTCAGTCCGTTTTCCCCTTAAACCCTTTTCCCTCGTACGCCCTTTCCCTTTGACTCTGGGACTAGCTTTTTGCCACCTTTACTTTCTTAATTCTTGAGTGCTTGCCCAGGTGGGGGTTCCCAGACGGGTGCTGCATACTCATATGGGCCTAAATACACAGTGTACAGTGTTTAACGATTCCTTATTGGTACGGAACGCTTTCCGGTTTCCCAAGCGCCCGTATGCTGCAGCGGTTATTTGGTTGTGTGTGCCCCCGTGATGGTCGGTGTTAGGGTCACCCAAGGTTTTTTCTCCCTGAGTGGGTCTGTAGTCTTTTTCCCCCAGCCTATCTCTGTCTGCGGTCTTCTTTCCCCCCTTCCCCAATTTTCTGACTTTGATTTGGTGGGTAAATTTTCGAAAACCCAGTTGTTTTGACCACATGCCCCTGTCCAGGTCTTTTTGCAGCCCTGCCTCATCCTCGTCCAATTTAATTCTTCTCTCAACTTCACGTATTGCGAACAGGGACACTTCAGAGTCTTTTCCTTCCACATGCGTTCACATAATCAAAAAAGCATGGCCCTAAACTGCCCCCTGGGCCCCCGCTCGTAAAGGCGCCCCTGTGATACCTCTTCACGTCCCATGACTGTTGCTGCCCCCCTGTAGGTATTCCCTTATCTTTGCAGTGCCCCCCTTTTTACGGCCCTGATCCTCCGTTCTGCCTAATCTTTTTGGGGGAAAACTGTGTAAAAGGCCTTCTGCAGTCTGGGAAAAAACGCATTCCCCACCCCTTCCCCGTGTCTTACTTCTGTTACCTTGTCTAAAACTCAGGGTTTGTGATAAAAGATTTGCCTTCCATCCCATGCGGGTTTTTCATTTAAAATTTGTTCCTTTCCAGGTGTTCGCCCACTCTCCTCCTGATAATCTTCTCCATGACTTGCACACAAACATGTCAAGAACAGGCTGTAGTTTGTGCCTCTTTCTGTTTCCTTTTCTTAAATATGGGGACACATTAGTTTTTCTTCCATTTCTCAGGTAGTTGCCGTTTCAAGGGGGTGTTGAAGTTGTGGTTAGAGGCACGCACAGCCTCTGCCCCTTCTTAAGGCCCAGGGGGTGTTGCCCCGGCCCCATCCCCTTTTGGGGTGTAAAGGTCATTAAGAGTTCTTCCCCTCCCCCTCAGTTGTTGTATGTCCCCAACACTTGCTGGTATTTTCCCCCTCTTGATTTTTCCCTTCTGTGCTGTCTTCCCACGCCTTCCCTTCTTACGTAAAAATTTCCCTTTTAAATCTCCTTTCAGCCCCTCACATACCTCCTATCATTTTTGTGAGTTCCCCACCTTTGTCCTTAATCTGACACCTGGTCTTGACTTTGTTTCTCCTGATGTGGCATAAAAGTTTGGGTCGTCTTGATTCTCGAGCTATGCATTTTATACTGTCGCTGGGCCCCCCTCCTTCCCTGTGCGTACTCTTTCCTAGCTCTGCGACTGATCTCCCTATTTTGGGTGTTCTCTGCCTTCTGTACTTTTTTCATTCTCTATTGCATTTTTTTTTTCCTCCTTCGTCTGGTAAACCAGGGGTGTTCTGGTCACCCTTGTTACTTTCCCCGGGGAAAAAACCCTTTTCCCACGCCCCCTTTGCATTTTGTTGTTACATTTTCCCCTCATTTATTTACTGGCTTTCCTGCCGTTCTCTGCCCCACGGGACCTCCCGCGGAAAGTTTTTCAACCCTTGTAGCCCCCTCTTTTTAGTCGGTTTTTCCATTCAATCCTGTTATTTCTCCACTTGCAGCTCTACTATGTATTCAAAGACAGAACCACGGGGGCGTGCTCCTGGGGGACTCTCATACTTGATGCCTCAATATCTGAGCTGCCCGGGTGAACACAAGGCCCAAATCTTGCGGGTTTCATCCTCCCCTCCACTCTGGTATTGCTTAACATGTTGGTGCATGAGGTTTTCCAGCACCACGTCCAAACCCCTGGCTCTCCTTGTTTGGGCCCCCCCATGTGGCTCCAGTTTTCCCAGTCAATCTCCGGGGTTGAAACCCCCCTAACCACAATTTTGCTCTGCGGAGTGAGCTCTTCTTGCCCCCAGCGGGGTTTTCCCCATTGCTCTGTTGCTTCTTCTATTCCTTCTTGGCCCCCTCATTCTGTGGTGGATTATAATCACTGCAAGGGCCCACTTTGTTTTCCCCCAACGAAGGTCCCTGCTATGGTCTCTTTCTGGTCTCATCTATTCCTTCCATTTTCTCAAATTTCCATCTGTTTTTTACAGCAGAGCAACCCCCACCCCCCCCCCTGCCCTTCTATCTTTTATGATTGGTTTCCGGGGGGGAAGATTGCATTGTTATTGTCTCCATGGTTTTTTTCTGTAACTGCTATGATTTTGGGATTTTTCATGATTCTTTCTTGCCATTCCCAGTTTATTCGAAAACCCATCTGTTTTGTGTCCAAAAAACCTTCAACTTTTTTAAATACTGTAACTGGGGGTGGGGGGGTGGAAACAGGGGGATCGGTTTTGATGGTTGGTTTGGTTTTGGTGTGTGTGTGGTGTGGTGTGTGTGTGTGTGTGTGTGTGTGTGGGGTTGTGTGTGGGGTGTGTGTGTGTGTGTGGTGCGAGTGTGCGGTGTGGAGTGTGCGATGTGGTGGGGAAAAATATGAATGAATAAATGAAGAGGACCTAGGGGAGTTATGTAAAAAAACCGGTAAACGCGTTTTGTAAACAAACCAGGCAAACACTCTGGTTTGTGTAAAAGTTACATTGTGTAAAAGTTGTTTTACTTTGAAACGGTAGAATAAAAAAAGAGGAACCACCCCCTTTCCCATGAAAACCCCATTTTGAGAAAAATAACGCTCTGAGTGAAGGCATATAAAAGGGAATAATTTTCTACGTTCCCCCCAGTAACACACTTTCTTTATTTTGGACTAGAGAAAATGTTTTCCCTTTTCACTTGTACAAGTTGCTGGTTCACTCTCAATTTTTTTTTTTTTTTGGGGGGGGGTTTTTTTTTTATTTTTATTTTTTTTTTTTTAAAAAAAATTTAAATTTAAGGGTTTTAAAAGTTATATTTTAAAAGGGGTTAATTTTTATTATAATATTTTTAAAATTTTTAAAAGGGGGGGGGAGCCCCAAAAAAATTTTTTTTTTCAATGGGTTTTGGGGGGAAAAAAAATTAAAAACTTTGGGGTTTGTTTTGATGTTATTAAAATAAAAAAAATTATTTTCAAATTTTATTCCCAATTTTCAAATTTTAATAAAAAAAAATTTTTATTTTTAAACAGTAAATAAACTTGATTAAAAAAAAAAAAGTTTTTGAAAAAATTTTTTTGTTTTTAAAAAAAATTTAAAAATTTTTTTTATTTTTTTGGGGGTAAAAAAAAATCATAAAAAAAAATTAAACCCAAAAAAACCCGGTTTTTTAGAATCAAAAAACGGGAAAAATTTAAAAATTTTTGGAAAATGGTTCAAAATTTTTTTGTTTAATTTTTTTTTTGGGTTTAAAACCCTTTGGGTTTTTGCAGCCAAACTAGGGGTTTACCCCCCCCGCAAAAGCCTGTGGCTACAAGGAAAAACTGAAATTAATTGGAAAAACCTTTTAAACTTAAATAAAAATAGAAAATCAAATTTTTTTAGGAAAAAAAAAACAAAAATTTAACTGTTTTTTTCTGCAGGGAAAAAAAAAAAAATTTTTTTTCTAAAAACAACTTTGAAAAGATCAAACAAATTTCACTTTGCAAATTTTTCCAAACGAAGAAAATTTTTTTTCCCTTTTTTTTTTTTTTTTTTTTTCCCCCCGGGGGCCCCCCCCTTTTTTAAATTTTAAAAAAAAAAATTTTTTTTAGAAAAGTAGGAATTTTTTTTTATCATTTAAAAAAAAGAAAATTTAAAAAACAGGGTTATTTTGCCGTTAGCGGTCTCGGGGGAAAATTGGGGATTTTGAGGATTTTTGGATTCCGGTTCTAGGGAAAAGCTAAATTTTTTTAGAATTTATTTTTAAAAATGGAAAAAACCCCAAATTTTTGATTTAACAAAATACAGTTAAAAAACAATTTTAAAAAAAAATTAAAAAAAAAATTTTAAAAAATAAAAAGGACAAATTTTGGTAAAATAACTTTCCTTTTTAAAAAAAATTTAATTTTTGCCCCTTTAATTTTTTTTAAAAAAAAATTTTTTTTTGTTTTTTAGGAAAAATGGGTAAATAATTTGGCCCTTTAAAGGGAAAACTAAAGGGGTGTTTTGGGGGGTTGGGGGTTTATTTGAAATTTTCTAAAAAAAACTTTTTGGGTAATTTAAGGGATTTTTATTTAAAAAGAAAATATTAATTTTAAAAATTTTTTTAAAAAAGAAGGGGGGTAAAAAAAAAAAATTCAAAAAACTGGAAAATCCCTGTTTTAAACCAAAAAACGGAAAATTTTTTTTTTATTTTTCATGGGGGATTTTTTTAGGGGCCCCCGAAAAAATTTTTTAAAAACCCCCTTTTGTAGATTTGGGGGAAAAAAGGTGCTAGGAACAAAAAAGGGGAGGATGTAGGGAAACCCCGAAAAGGGGTTTAAATTTCCGAAATGGGAAAAAGGGCCCCCCAAGGGGCCGGGGGAGGTGTGTAAGATTTAAGGGAAAATTAGTTTTACCCAATAAATTTTAAAAAGAAATTAAAGGGAAAAGGGGTTTTTTAAAATTCCTTAAAAAAAATTTGAGAGTGGTTTTTTAAAATTTTTGTTTTTAAAAGAAAAGGGGGGGGAGGGGTGGGGTAAAAGTAAGAACCCCAAATGGGGGGTTGTAAAATGTTTTTTGGGTGGTTTGGGAGATTTGAGGGAAATTTTTTAGGAAATTGGGGGAAATTTGGTAGGGGGGGAAAAAAAGGGGAAAATTGGGGAATAAGAAAGAGTAATTTTTGGAGGAAAAAAAGTTTTTGGGGGAAAAATTGAAACAGTTGGAGGGGAAAAAGGGAGGAGGGGGAAGAAAAGATATTTGGGAGGGGGGGTGGGATGGGGTTTGAAAGTGGGGGAATATAAAAAAAAGAGGGAAAAAAAGGGGGGGGTACTTTGGATTGTGGAGAAAGCTTTTTGGGAAAAGGGGGGGGAAAAGGGGGTAGTTTTAAAGTCTTTAGGGTGTAGCGTGGTATAATTGAGAGGGGAAAAGGGGGGGATGGAAGCGAGAAGGGGTTTGGGAATAAATTTTTTGAGTTTTGGAATTAGGGGAGGGGCTTAAAAAAAAAGGGGCCGGGGGGAAAGGGGTTTTGGGAGGGGGGGAATGGGAGGAAAAAAGGGGGGAAAAGAATGTTCAAGAGTGTAAGGGGGTATGGGAAAAAGGGGGTGAGGGTGGGGAAGGGTTTAGGGAGGGGGAAAATTTTTTGGGGGAGGGGGTTGGGGCCCAAAAGGGGTTTCGTTTGGGTTTATAATAATGGGAAAAAATTTTTTAAAAAAAGAGGTTTGGAGGGGGAAATAAATTTGAAACAGGGGGAAAGGCAGGGGGCTTTTCTGGAATTGGGGGGAGTCCCGACCCGAAGGAGGGGAATTTAGTTTAAAAAAAAAAAATTTTTAAACAGGAGGAGGTTAAAGAAAAGTTTTTTTTTGGGCCCCCTTTTGGGGGAATGGGGGGTGAATAAAAAAAAAATTTTAAAAAAAAAATATTTTTAAAAAAATTTTGGGTTTTAGAATAAAGGGGAAAGGGGGGTTTTTGGGGGCCCGGAGCTGTAAAAAACGGGGGGCAGGAATAAAAAAGTTTTGGGGGGAGTTACAATTTTTTTTGAAAAGGGTTAAATTTGGGGAAAGCTGGAAAAAACCCCTTGGGCCCTTTGTAAAAATAAAGGGGTATTTAGGGAATTTTTTTAGGGTTTTGGATTCAATTTTTTCAGAAATTTTGTGAATGTGAAAAAACCGGTTCATTTTGGGGGGAAAAGGGAAAAAAAAATTCCTTTTTTCCCGGGGGGTTGTGGGGGAAAGGGGGGTTCCCCCCCCCCGGGGAGTAATCCACCAAATTTGTTTCAAGGGGGGCTTTTCCCCTCCCGGGGGGGGGTGAAAGGATTTTTTAATTTCTTATCTTGATTGAAAAAAATATGAAACAGGAAAACCGGGCGAAAGTCCCCGAAAAAAATAAGTCTTGAAAAAAAAGAAAAAAAAAATTTAAAAAAAGGTAAGACCTAAGAAGGTTTTTTAAAAAAAGGAAAAATTTTTTTGGCCTGCTTGGGGGTTGGGGGGGCGTTTATTTTTTAAAATTTTTTTGTCAAGAAAAAAAATTTTTTTTCCCCAACCCGGTTTTTGGGGCAGCGGGGCCCTTCCCCTTTTTACCATCCCCCTAAAATTTTTTTAATTTAATTTTTTTCCCGGCTTTTTCGCTCAGGTTTTTTTAATTTTTTTTTTTTTTTCTTTTGAGAAGAATTTTCCCGACCAAAACAGGGGGAAAATGGGGGAAATAAAAAATTAAGCTTGAATTAACGAAAAAAAAAAAAAATTTAAACAAGGGAAAAAATTTTTCCTTTAAAAATTTTTTTTACAAAAAAAGGAAAAAAGGGGGGGAAATTAAAAAAGGAAAAAATTTTTTTTTGAAAGCCCCCCTGGGTTTTTAAATCCAACAGTCTAGGGGGAAAAACATTTTAAATTTTTAAATTTTTGGGGCGGGGAGAAGGCCCTTTTCAAAACCATCCTTTTTAGTAAAAAAAACCCCCACCCCTTACAACTTGGAAAAAACCCTTTTTTTTCCAAAAAAGATTTACTTGGGACTTTGCCCAATAGGGGAATGGCGGGGGTTTGTGTTTGTGTTATATATTTAATTACTGTATCTTGTATCTGCCAAGCAATCATGACATCCAGTAGCTATACCAGTGTTGCTGAAAGTGGCACGAAGAAGTATAAGCACTTAAGTCTTAGAATTAACAAAGAAACAAAGATATTAGACAAGAGGTACCTGTAGCCATAATGAAGTGTTTGTACACAGAAAGAGGTAAACATGAGTTTGTGTGACTGACTGACTGACTGACTTACTGAATGACTTGTCTGACTTACTGTGTGACTTGACTGACTTACTGATTCAGTCAAGGAAAAAAAATTCTCTTTTGCTCAAGCTGCCGCCTTGTTGTGGAGCAGCTGGGGAGCCCTCCTGCCATTCCTAGCCACTCCCCGATACCACCCCACCATCCCAACCTTCGTAATTCATACGTGTCCGGTCTTTCTCTGCTACAAGGTGGCTGTGTTTGTGAATTGTGTTATGATATTTTATTTACTATATCTTGTATCTGCCAAGCAATCATGACACCTAGCAGCCATACCAGTGTTGCTGAAAATGGCACGAACAGGTACAAGCACTTAAGTCTTAGAATTAACAAAGAAACAAAGATATTAAACAAGAGATAACCTGCAGCTGAAATGAAGTGTTACTTTGTACACATAAAAATAGGTAAACATGAGTTAGTGTGGAAATATAAACACATGCAGTATAATGTGATCCTTTATTGACAAACGTTTCACCCACACAGTGGGCTTTTTCAAGTCACACACAGATCTACCTGGGGTGGAAGGTACGGGAGTATTTATAGTCATGTTCAGAATGTTGAGGTCAGGTGGAGAATGCTGCATCTTTGCAAGAGACCAGTGCTGCAAATAGTGTAGTTAATGAGAGACAATCGATCTCTTACCTTAGCAGGACAATTAAGGAAAATCCTGCTCCCCACTTTGTTGCCATGTTAAAGATGTACATTGGCATCTGTGCCCAGATAGCGGGAATTGAGCATTCTGCATTGCTTCCTGGCGGAAGTTTGGCAAAAAGGGGAAATATGCTTTGTCAGCACTTCTTTTGTGTGTCACAAAGCAGGGCGTAGGGTGCTGTGGTGTCTTCAGATTACTTTAAACCCAGCCAGGGGAAACATTAACATCGGATAACGAACAAAGAACACTGATCTGTGCATTTTTGTGCATAAAATGTCAACGGACACATCAGAACAATTACGGAGAAGTGTGATCAGCTTCTTTAGTGATATGACTGTGAACAATAGACAGATCTTGATGAACAGTGTGTAAACAGCAAGTGTTGTGATTTTTCCCTGGTACATCTGATAAACATGATATTGGTTAGGTCGGCTGTACAGCGGATCTATTTCATGTCTTATTTGACAGTACCATACCCAGTGACCACAGGCTTTTGAGCCCAGACCAGTATGTGTAACTTCAGGAATCAGTTTCTGAGATATGCTGAATAACACCTGTAATAAAGTTGGTAGAATTACCGACAATATGTAAAGTAAAAGGACACAAGTGCACTAATGTGACATTTATTGTGGCAACGTTTCGCTAGGGGTAATTATATTTAAAATTAATTATCCCTTACAGCTCCATGGTTGTAGAACAACTGTCTCACATTGAAGGTACCTACTGGGAGAAGCTGCAGTAGGCAGAGACAACGACAAAGCTAAGTATCCTCATTGTTGATACCTAGTTTAGTATATGTTCTACAAATTTATTTGGCCATAAATTTGGTGACATAAATTATGCCATACAGTTGGTCGTGCTCAATCTGGATAAAGACTACATTGTGGTCCAAATTTGTTGTACTACAGTGTACAAATAAATTATAAGCCAAGGTCCTTTGAAAAAAGCTGTAAAACTAGTGTTTTTACAATATAAATCAGAATAAATGAGTCCCTCCAGGCTCAATCACAGAGAATGAGCGGCCTCACTAGCCTATAGAAAATGGGAGGTGCTCACCCAGCAGTCACCCAACAGAAAATGGGATCTGGCTGGCTCACCCAGTCACCCATTCACGTCATCCACTGGTGACCGTGAAGGGAGAACCCTACAAACTGATTAAGTCATTTCTGGTGGTTACAGGCAATTATCATCTAGCCTTACGGGTCTTAGCAGACAATTACTTTGCTGACAAAGCCAGGGTTAGACATGCAGTCTTAATTTCAAGCTTGAAGCCACCCAAACATTGTTTTTCAGATTTACAGTTGTTTAGGATCACATTAGACAATAGTCTCAGATCTCTAGGTGCTGAATATGACCTAAGGCAATGTGATTGGTTTATCAGTGTTATTGTACAGGATAAGCTGTCACCACAAACTACTGAACTATAAAATATTATGTTCAATAAACAATATTTCACTTGTGAAGAAATTAGCAATGGTTTACAAGCAATAGTTTCTTGCATGCAAGCAATGAGACAAGATGAGAAATCCACAAATCCTGTGGATAATAAACCTTCAAGTCAGTATAAAAAATATACCTACTCCCACAAAACAATGGAATGGGAAATCCCATGTGGGCACTTATCAAGCTGTGAATACAACAGACAGTAAACAGACTGTCACACATAAACGTACTCCAAAATGCGTACTTTGTGACGAATCACAGTATTATAGTCAATACACAACAATTGAAGGCACGTAAACAACATGCTCATCAGCTGAAAAGTGCACCAAGTGTTTAGGTGAACACTAGGGAGGTAAATGCTCACTGAAGAAGTGTTTTTAAATGCAAGGGTATGCATTATACAGCATTATGCCCAAACACTTATGCTGAACACCATAAGACTTCCACAGAATCAGGAGGTCAACAAGCAACTGCTCTTCCAATAGCTCGAGTTGAGTTATCTAAGAAATAACACAAAACCAATGTGCATAACATTATTTGATCAAGGCTCACAAAGGTCTTTCATAAGAAGAGCAGTGTTACATAAACTGAATAAACAACCCTATGCCAAAATACAGTTAAATGAAGCTATGGTAGTAGACGATTTGCCTAAGTCTGTACAGATCCAGGGATTAAAAGAAACAGTTGTAGCGCTGACTAACAAAGTAAATAAATAAATAAATAAATAAGAATAAATAATCAAAAATAAATTTAAATAATGAAATATAATCATGTTTTACATAATTGTTTATTTCACTTGTTCACTTTTGTTAAAATGCTCAATGTAATTTAAGCCAATCCATCTATTGGTAATATAGGCTTTCATAAGCTTTATCTTATTTATTTTGTAGGCTGTAATGTCTCCGAAAAATTATAAATGAAAATAAATAAACATATAAAAGCAGCTAAAGTCAATGCTTCCTGAAAATTTCAAACGGACACAATTATACAATGTGTTAATTATTTTCATGATGATTATCATGTTGACTAATTATAATGACTTATGACTTTACTTGAAAACAACATGAGGCCACTTGACATGTGGTTCATTCCTTCTTATTGGACAGCTGATGAATTCGTGAAATGTGACTAAGTGTACAAGAATAAGGCTTGATTGTACCACAGCAAAATTACTTCTGACTGAATGAATGACCATTGTTAAGACTTATGAAAGCCCTGCTGTGGGCAAAACGTTGTCAATAACAGGATCACATTATACTGCATGTGGTTTATTCCATGACTGACTTACTGATGACTGCTTACTTACTTGACTTGACTTACTGACTGCTGACTTGACTTGGATGAAACTTGCTGACTTGACTTCGCTGACTTGACATGCTGACTTGACATGCTGACTTGACATGGCTGACTTGACTTGCTGATTGACTTGCTGACTTGACTTGCTGACTTGACTTGCTGACTTGACTTGCTGACTTGACTTGCTGACTTGACTTGCTGACTTGACTGCTGACTTGACTGACTGATTGACTGACTGACTTAACCCACTGACTTACTGACTTGACTGGCTTACTGACTTGACTGGCTTACTGACTTGACTGGCTTACTGACTTGACTGGCTTAGCTTGATGGCTTATGACTTACTGACTATGACCTGACTGCTTGACTGAATAACTTGACTGACTGACTTACCGACTTGACTTACTGAATGACTTAGACTTCTTCACTGAAGAGGACCCTGAAATGGTGTCTAGAGCTGCTGATGCCTTACCATCAGTTGCAAAATGTACTGCAGGGTACAATAGAACAGAAATTCATTACAGAATTTATGCATACTCCAGTATAACCATCAACTTCAGTACCAGAACCTCTACCATCCACCTCAGCCCAGTAGGACCACAGCATAACTCTCCACTCTCTTCACAATCATCCACAAACACCAGCACCCACAATTTAACCCTTTGACTGTTTACGACGTATAAATACGTCTTACGAGCCAATGTTTCTGACGTATTTATACACACAAATTCTAGCGGCTTCAAATAAAGAGGGAAAGGCCTGGTACGCCTACATGAGAGAGAATGGGTCTCAGTGGTCGGTGTGCACCCTGTGAAAAAAATCTGGGACCCAGCGGTGCATTGTGGGAACGCCATCTTGTTAGTCCATTTACACCATGCCTCTCGGTAAGAAGTTCCTCACTCCTTGGCGGATTGGAGGTCTTTTGTTCCCAAGTGATAGCTCTAACAGCGATGAAAATGTCAGTGACAGTGAATTCCAGGGTTTTGAAGTGAGTGTTACCGGAAAAAAGTGCCCAGGATAACGTAATTAGTGATGAAAACCCAGATGACCCACAACCTTCCACCTCTGGTGCTGGGCCGGCTTGTTCACGTTCACGTTCGCCTGTACCAGGACAAAAGAGGAAACTATTTGGTCGTGTACAACACCAGATGATAGCAGTGAATGTGATAGTGATAGTGATTTCAAGGTCATTGAAAGCATTTCTAGTGACAGTGAGGGTGAATATTCCCCAGTGAAGCGGCAGTATGTACGATGTTTGCATGCAGTCTTTGGGAGTGTCTCACATGTTTTTCCAAAGGGAAGGAGAAATTGGGGAATGTCCCCCTTAACCAATATTTTGAAGATAAAAATTTTGAAACGATGGGTTGGGAGGAAGTGAGGGGAGCAGGGGGATTTTGGGGGTTTGATTTGTGAGGGGGGCAGGCCCATGTGGCCCCACAGGGGCCCAGGTCCCCAGCTCTGGCTTCTGCAAAAACCCCGGGTAGACCCCATCCCAAATGACAACCACAACTGAAACCCCACAAAAGGTACAATATAAATCCCCAAAGGGACCCATTTTCCCCTTTGCGGATTGTTTCCCATTTTCCCCATGTTTTTTGCAAAACCAAATAAAAAAGATATGTTTGGGGAAAATGAGTAAGGGGATCTTTTGATTATTTTTTTAAAGATTTTTTGGAAAAAAAATAGGGTTAGATCAAAACTTTTCCTCCCTCCGGGGTACCAAGTGGGAAGGGGGAACAATTGTGGCAAGATGGTACCTGTTTTTTGAAAATAAGGTTATGCCACTGTGTAATAAGAATTTCCCCCAAATATGGGCAAACAGGGTTCAATCCGGGGGTTTTAGTCATTTGGTGTATCTTTCCTGATTTTAGAGTTTTTTCCCAGACAAAACAGGCCTGCGGGGGAAGGGGGTTATTGATGAAATTTTTATTCCAAAAAAAGTTCTGTATTTTTTTTTCAAAAAATTTTGATAGGGGTTTCCTGTTTTTATTCAAAGGAAATTTTCTTAACAAGAAAACCCAAGCAAGGGGAAAACCCTTTTGGGTATAAAGTTTTTTGCTTTGTTGCAGAAGTGGTCTAGTTTTGGATACATGTGAAACACTGGCAGTAATACTTTGAGAGATATCATAAATTAGGGGTATCTCTGGTAAAGGTCGTTCGAACAATGATAAAAACCAACTTGGTGGGGGGCGAGTTTTTACTGATAACTGACAAAACCCCTTACCAGGGATTTCTTGCGATGAATTTGACAGATGTGGGGCACAGGCGTCGTAATGAAAAACAACCCCAAAGGTTCGACCGGCACTCCAGAGGTAGGGCAACCCTTTTGCTGCCAAGACATCAGGCATTTGGGTGCATGACAAACGTGATTACTTATTGACATCATTCACCGAAACGAAATGGTACACAGGGCAGGGGACAAAGAGAGACCAATGAACCCATTCAAACCCTGCACTGTCTAACAACCTCAATATGCCTTATGGACAAATGTGACATGCAGATTGGGGTTTTGCAGACTGTACGCAAGATTTTTTTTTTTTATTATATCACACGGGCCGATTCCCCCCAAAGGGCAGGGTGGCCCGAAAAAAAAAAACTTCCCATCATTACTCCATCACTGTCTTGCCAGAAGGGTGTTTTACACTACAGTTTTTAAACTGCAACATTTACACCCTTCTTCAGAGTGCAGGCACGTACTTCCCTCTCCAGGCCCCCAAGTCCGGCTCCCGGGTTTCCCTGAACCCTTCATAAATGTTTTTTGCTCCACCCCAAATTTTTTAAAAAAATTTTTTTTCCATTTTGTTGATACTCATCTGAATGTTATAACAAATACAAGTTGAAGACCAAAAAAACACCAAAATATGGTGAATTTTGCTTTCAGTATAGACAAATAATTGCAAATACCAAGGGCAACACCTGAAATAGCCACGCCCAAAAATTTACCACACCGTCATCTTTTTTCAGGCCGGGTGATCACTACCCCATGCAACTGCCCCTACTACTGCCAAAAAAGCTCAGAAGAGGTGTTATGTATGTACACATCCCACAAAACCCCACAAACACGAGAGACACTTGTTTTATGTGTGGGATGTGAATGCCCCCCTGCATATACCCGTTTAAAAGGTTCCACAAGCTGCAGCATTTCAGGAACGTTCAATGACTTACTATGTATATATATTTTGGAACAAAGTAAAAACATTTTTTTGTATTGTTTGTTTGTGAAACAAAGTGTATAACAAACAATATATAAAGTTTGTTCTGTTATTTGTTTAAATAATGAGTGATATTTGAAGAATGCACCTTACATTGGTCTCACGGGGCCACATAAGTTCCCTGGAACAAAAAAAATATTGAAAAATGCAAGAAACCTTTGAATTAGAAAATAAAGAATACCAGGTGGCGGCAGTCGCCGCGTTTAAAACAACGTCACTTTCGGGCAAATTTTGCGGCTCTGTATTCGGTAGTACGATGGAAAAAATTTTATTTTAGGTTTAAAACACTCGAAAAATATTCCTAACATTTTCATAAGAAAAAAAATTTTTTTTTTTTTCGAAATTTTTTGGCAACATAGAATCCCATTTTTTCAGAGGGGGGCCTGAAACTAAAAGGGGTTTTAAGGTAGAAATACGGGGACCCCCAGTATTTCGAATTAATCCGTTCCTGAGAGTTCATCGTATCCAAAAATTATCGGAAGGCAAATTTAATTTTTCCCCCCTAAGAAAAATGGAAACAAATTAATCCATGCAAGACACCCAAAAGTATAAAAAAAAAAAAAAATTACCACATGAAAAAAATTTTAATGCACACAAACAAAGAAGACATCACAGTTTGTAGTCCCCTACTAACAAAGAATACATGACACTTAACTTTAATGAAGATCTGGTGGTGTTTGATGGGATGGGAGGAGGGAAGAGTGTCAAAGTTTTTAAATTTTTAAAAAGGGGAACCCCTTTCCCTTAGGATTTGGGGTAGCAAGCCCTTTTTTCTGGGGTTACTTCCCCTTCTTTTTTTTAAAATGCTACTGGGGGACCACTGAGAGTCGCTGGCCCCTCGGGTCGCTGCCTTTAAGATTTGTCAAAAAGGGGCCATGCATTGGGTCTTGTAATTCCCAGACGGCTTAAATAGATGTGTTGGGGGTGTTTTCACCCATAAAGGTTTGCAGTTAAACCCCATTTTGCACACTTTTCCTTAATTTTTGAAGTAGCACAATGGGTTCCAAACTGGCATAGGCCCTCAGGGTTAGCCCCAAACCCCCTTTAAAAATTTTTCTTAATTTTCCATACAATCCCCCTTTTTTTCCACAGGTTGGCACTAGAAGCTTTTTTTGGGGGCCCTGGTGCTTATTTTGGCAGAAAAAAAGCCCCAAAAAACCGGGTAAATGGAATGAACCGATGTATGCTAGATGCGAGCACACTGGCTAGCTTGTGAACACGGGCACTCACGTGGACGCCCCCCGGGACGAATCGATTGGCGAGTTTTTTAATGATGGCGAGGAAAAAATTTTGCATTAAAATGTACAAATACCGTTTCGTATACCGATGCCATCAAATCCCGGGGGTCCACTTGTACTATTATTTCTGTTGCAGTTTTTCTTAAAGCAGAAAAAAATGATGTAATACATACGACAAAACTACATTAAAAAAAAATTTGTTTGAGGGGGAACTCGCATCCTAAATTTTTGCTCCTATCCAGAAACAAAAATTGACCGCAACTGCTCATATCCTAAAAAACTCGTTTTGGAAAGGAAACCGAAAAACCGGGGTTCCAATGTTTTTTCTTGCCTTTTCCTCTCTTTTTATTTATTTTTTTTTTTATTTATTTATTTAAGAAACATACAGAGGTCAAAAAATACAGGTAAGGAGCATGCCAAAGCACTTATATGATGATTGGGGCTGGCTTAAAATTAATTTAAGATAACTAAGCAATGAAAACCAGTGATAAAACATATTGTAAACAGATAATATAAAGCAAAATGGTATTAGAAAGACGGGTCATTGGTTGCTTGTTTGCTGACTTTCATCGAATGGGTATTCTGTTAGTAGTGTATTTAAAAAAAAAAAAAGTTAGTTTGGGCCTAGGTTTAAAAATTTTGTGGATAAATTTTTGGGGTAACATATAGGAAAATACAATTTATAAGGGTTTATTTATTCAGTATTTATTTGGGTTTTGAGTGAGTAAGGGTCTTTTAGAAGAACTTGAATTTATAAACAGGTAGTGTTTTTTTTATATTTACAGGGGAATGAATTCCAGATTTTGGGCCTTTTTGTCAAAGAGTTTTTGCATAGCGTGAGAGGACACAGGGAAACAAAAAGGGGATCTTCCCTTTTTTTTGGTTTTGGTTTTTGTTGGGGGTTGGGGAAGGAGATGTTTGAGGGGAGGGGGAAATCAGAGTTAAGGTTCAAGTATGTAAAAGGTACAATAATAAGTACGGAGTTTTGTATGGGGATAGGGTTTAGGGTTTTTAAATTGGTGGGGTGTGTTGCCTGTAGGAGAATTTTTATCATTCTAAATGCACCTTTTGTTGGGGAATTAGTGGTCTAGATGGTTAATTGTTGTTTTAGCCCCTGCACAAATTCCCAATGAGATAGGGGGAAAAAAGAGGTGAAAAAGGGCCAGGGGGCTGATGTGGAACAAGACCGTATCTTTAATAGATGCCTACATCTTGGGAAATTTTCTTAAAAATTTTTTGTTTAGGATGAAAATTTGAGTCTATTATCAGGTGGTTCCTAAGAAATTTTTCCCCCTTTAGCTTTGTGATAGGTGATTCATTTATTATGTTAAGAGGGGGCATCGTATGTTTACCAAAAATGAAAGAAGTAGGTTTTTTTCAAAGTTTAGTGTAAGTTTGTTAGTCCTCACCAGGGAGATATTTTCTTAATTTGGGGTTACAGTATTGGCTAGCGTGACTGGGGTCGGGGAGAGAAACATATGTAGTTCATCTGCAAAAAGTGTGGGGTTTTAGTATTGCGAAGCATTTGGTAGGTCATTTAGTTAGGAGAAAGAGAAAAGGGGGAAGGGCACTTCCCTGTGGGACACCAACTGTAAATTGGTTGTGCGGAAGAGCTTTCCCATTTGCTACACTATGGCTTTTGTTTTCTGAGGAAGACTTAAGGGAGTTGAGGGGGGCCCTCTAAAACTAGTGTGACAATTTTACATGGAGCAAGCATGGTCAAAATGATCAAAAGCTTTTCTAGTCAATGAAAATCCCCAGTGGGACTTCTTTTTTCTCTATTGCAGGTATAATGTTCAGCATGGTATAAAAAGCACATTAGTATTTTTTTTGGCCGAATCCAAAAATTGGGAGGGGTTGAGAATGTTTTGGGAGATAGGTAGGAGTAGATTCGTTTTTGAATTAATTTTTTCAAAAATTTTTTAGAGAGGTGTTAAAATTTGGGTATTGGCCCATAGTTATTCAACCTGTTTTGGGCTCCCCCCTTTTTGGATCGGGGGTGACCTTTCTATTTTGAGAAAGAGGGGAAGGGGGAGGATTCAAAGGATTTGTTAAGATGTTGCAATGATGGTGATGTCTTTGTGCGCTTTTTGTATAAAAGGGTGGTAAGGTATTTAAATCTCCTGCCTTGTTTTCAGGGGTGTTGATAATAAGGGAGATTCGTATGGGGAGCGGAGCTAGAACATTTTTTCGGGTATTCCAGTGAGGGGTATTTTGGGGGGGTATCTGGCTTGGGGGTTTTTTTGGCAAGGTTTTTACCTATATGGAGAAGAAAAATTTGGTTGTTTGCTGTTTCTGTTGGGGGGATTGGGGGTTCACTATTTTGTATTTTTTTTCGTATGTCGTGATATTTTTTTTTTCCCAGAATTTTGATAGGGGCTTCCCGTCTTTTTTAATCACCCATAAGTTGGGTAAACTGTTTCATAATACAATTTTTTTTGCCTTTACAGTGGTTTGGATTTTACGAGGAAAGTTTTTTTTGGGCTGGGTTTTTGACCCATTCTGTACGTTTTTATATGGTGTTTTGTATTTTTGGGTTTGAGAAGTGGGTGTTAGCCAGGGACGTTCAGTCTCTTTGCGCATCTGTTTAGTTTTTTTTAGGGGAGTGCTTGTTATAAAAGGTATTGGCTTTTTTAGAAAATTAAAAAACATTCGTCAAAAAACTGTATAGATTCTACCCGGTGCCAGTCAATGTTTGTTCTGCTGGGGGTGAAGTTTAATGGCTGCCTCATTGTGAATTTGGGGGACTTTTGTAGTGTCCTTGGGGGATTTTACCAAATTTTATGAGGAAAGTGGGTAGTGGTCTGTGGGATTAAAAGTAATTTTGCCTGATTTTAAAGGGGGTATGGGTTGGTCCAATGTGGTAAGTAGGGAAAAAAATAGTCTCTTAACTTTGAGGTTTTGTTACGTTTTTAGCAGCATGCAGTTTCTCATTGTTTTGGAAAATTTGTAACGTGTGGTCCCGGGCTTGCAGGAGATTTATATTGAAGTCACCTGAGAGTAGTAAGTGATCTTTGTTCATGGTGCTTTATTTATCATACTTTCCCTTTTAAAAAGGGTGAAAAAGTATTTAAATTTCCCCGGTTTAGGTGGGGATTTTAAAACGTTGTTTAGGGTGCCAGGCCGTATTGGGGGATAGGGGGGGTTTTGGGACTAGGCGGGGGAAATTTTGGGGTTTAAAATTAGTGGGGGGCCAAAAATTTTGTTTTTCGGGGGGGAGGGGAAAAAAGGGCTTTGGGAAGGGGAAAAAAGGGGAGAAAAAAAGTCTTGGGGTTTTTAAAAAAAATTGGGGGGGGGGTAAAAAAAAAGGTTTAAGGGGGGTTAAAAAAAGGGCCTTGGGCTGAAAGGGGTAGTTTATAACTTTTTTTAAATAAAAAAATTTTGGGTGGAAAAAGAAAAAAAAAGGGGGCAAATTTTTTGCTTTTTAAAAAGGGAAAGGATTTTTAAAAAAAAATTGGGGTTTTAAAAAAATTTTTTTAAATTTTTGGGGGGTCGTGTTTGGTTATAGGGGGGAAATTTAATTTTGAGGAGTGGGAAGGCCTTGGGGTTAAATTTTGGGGGGGAAAAAAAAAGGGGGGGTAAAAGCCAGGGGAAATTGTGGGTAAAGTGTGAAAAAGGGGGGGGAAAAATTTTTTTGTGGTTTTGTTTTTTTTTTTTAAAATAAAGGGGGTGGCCAGGGTTGGGCAAGAGATATATTCCCTTTGAAAAGAAAGGAAAATTAAAAAAAAAAAATTTTTTTAAAAAGTTTTGGGAAAAGGGAAAATGTATTTTTAAAAATTAAAAAAATTTTTTAGGAAAGGGGTAAAAAGGTTTAAAAAGGGGGCTTTAAAAGGGGGGTTTTTGGCCAGGTTTAAAAGTGAAACAAAAAAAAAATTTTTTAGATAAAGGGAAAATTTTGGGGGTTTTTTTTTTGGGAAAAGGGGTAGACGGGTGATTGGGGGCGGGGGCAGGTTCGGGGTTTGGGTGAAGGGGGGGGTTTAAAACAGTGGTTTTTTTACAGGATGTGGGGCTCGTAGAAAATTGGAAAGGGGGGTTTTTTTGGGAAAAGGCCTTGACAAGATTTTGTATGTAGGGTTTTTAAATTTTTAAGTGGGGTAAAGAAGAAATGGGGGTCTTGAAGGCCTTTTTTTAAAGAAAAAAAATACAAAAAGGGGGATTTTTGGGTCTTTGCATAACCCTTGCTTTGGGGATTTAAAGGGGTTTGCGGGGTTTGGTAGATTTTTTTTGGCAAAAAAAAAAAAGGGGGAAAGGGGGAAAAAATTTAGGAAACGTTAGGTGATAAAAAATAAAATTGGGGGGAAAGAAGGGAAAACTATCGTTTTTTGGGGGGGTACCCCGGGGACTTTAAAAGTGGTCTAAATTAGGGGAAAAAAAAGGGGGGTTTTGCCTTGGGTTGGAAAAAAAAATTTTCCTTCAAAAAGGGTTAAAAAGGGTTGAGAAAACCCCTTTGGGGTTTTAAGGGGGTAATAATTTCCAAAACAGGCGGGGGGGGGGAATTCTTCTAGGGAAAGGGTTTTGGGAAAAAAAAATTCTTTGGGAAAAAAATTTTTTTAAAAAAAATTTCCAAAAAAAAAATTTTAGGGGGGCAAAAAAGAAGGGGCGAAAAAATGCAAAAGGTTTTTTTTTTAAAAAAAGGGGGGGGGGGCCCCCCCTAAATTGGGGGAGGGGGGGGGGGTTTTTTGGGGGGGTTTGGATTCCAAGATGGGGAGGGTTTTTATGGGAAAAGTAAGGGGGAAAATTTTTTTAAAATACAGGTTTGGGGGAAAAAGAAATTTAAAAGGGTTAAGGAAAACCGAGGCCGGGGGTTTTTGGGGGGAAGAACAGGTTCGAAAATTTTTTTTTAAAACTAAAATTTTAAACCTTGGGGAAAAAATTTAAATGGGAAAGTTTTTTTTTTTTCGGGGGGGGGAACGCTGGTTAAAAAAAAAAAAAACTTTTTTAAATTTTTGGGTTTTTATTCTATTTTAGAAATAAAATAGAAAATTTAAAAAATCTGTAAAAAAAAATCCTGTTATTAAAAGAAAAAAATTTTTTTTTTTTAAAAAATAAGGATTAAAAGGGTTTAAAAAAAATTTTTACATGGGGAAAAAAATGAACCCTTTTTTGCAGAAAAAAAAAAGGTAATTTTTTTTAAAATGAAAATTTTTTAAGAAAAGGGGGGGTTTTTAAAAAATGAAGCGACGGGTGATGAATGAAGATGGCAGCGAGGGAGAAGCTGGAGGCAGATGGGGGGAGATTCATGTCTGAGGGCAATGTGTGGTGCGGCGCGAGATAATGCAAGATTCGTAGTTTGGAAGTTAGGCAGGAGAGTGCGGGATTACCAAAAACTGTGTCTCAGATGGCTGAGGATAGGGTGCTTGAGGTGGTTCGGCGTACATAGTAGAGAGAATGGAGCGAAAACAGAATGACTTCAAGAAGTGTATCAGTCTTGTAGGTGAAGGAGGCGGGGAGAAGGGGTCGGGCGGTCCCCCCCCCTAGGAAGGTTGGAGGAGCGGGGTGTAAAGGAGGTTTTGATGTCGAGGGGCTTTGTCTACTTCCAGCAGGCATGCTGAGCGAGTTTATAGGAAAGTAGAATGGCGGACAAATGGATTATTTAATACGTTGACGTGCTGTTGAGTGGTGAGCAAAGTAAGCATTTATGAAGGGATTACAGGAATATACCGCAGGCTCGGAATTGGAGTCTGGAGATGGGAAGTGTAAGCAGTGCCTGCACTCAGAAGGAGGCGACGGTGTTAATGTATGCAGTTTAAAAACTGTAGATGTAAAAGCACCCTTCTGGGCAAGACAAGTGAGTGGAGTGAATGATGGTGAAAGTAATTTCTTTTCGGGCCTCCCGGCATGGTGGAATCGCCGTGTGATAATAAAAAATAAAAAACGCTGAGTATTTAATTCTGGGTCCCCCTTATTATTCTATGTTATGTCAAGATATGCAATCAGTGACAGTTGCAAACACTACTGTATGCAGAGGAGCACGTGAGCCTGTAGTAGTGTCAGGTAAAGACCCACATAAAGATTGCTAATGAGTTTTAACAACACTGAACTGGAGTCCTGCAGCAATGGTTAGTAGACAAACAAACATGCATTACACCTAGGGAAAACTGAAGCCATTCTCTTTGCACGAAACAAAACTGATAAAGGTAATAAATTTTTATGATCATTTGAGGAGTCCCATCACTTTGGTTTTCATCATAGAAATATTTGGGAATCCCCTTTGACCCTAAAGAATACCATGTCATGTCAGGGAATAATTGATAGGAACAGTGTAGTGAAAGAAAGTGAATGCCATACTGAGTTCCTGTATAGACAGCGAACCAGCAGTGTCCTACCTACTGAGGCTCAGCAGGGACCCTATGTCTAGCCTTATACAATGTCCATATGGATTACAGCACTGCACTTCTGTACTCTGACCTGTGACAAAAAAAACAGAAAGATAGACTTCGAAATCCCGCCCAGGACATACAAAATCAGTAAGAATGCATCCTGGGGCTGGGACCAAGAGAGAACATGTTAGATGCCAGGGATGAATCACAGTTAGGATAGCTGATGTATATCTAAGGACAGAGTAAAACAGACTGAAGCTAAAATGCATGTTTAGAAAATTCTTCAGCAAACCAATGTACGCCAGAATATCTTGCTGTCAATTTTGTACAGGTTGTGAGACCACAGGCAATCAAAGTACTAGGGGAGAGAGAGTCACAACTTTGAGTAGTACCGGTCACAGTCAGTGGCCAGGTCTTCACACTCCTTTTATTGTATCAGCAAATAAAGGAATGGAACAGACTGCCTGCACATGTCAAAGCCAGTCATAGGCAAGAACCATTCAAGAAGAGTGCCAAAAAGTGTGGATGAATGTAGCTACAGAAAAGGGAGGGAATGATTTTCTATTTTTTAGGTAACATACGTGTAAATTTTACCTAGTATTTCCTAAGTAATGACCCTCTATTGCGTAGAAGTCTTGCATGACCTCTGTAGTAGATAGATCTCTTTAGTATGATAATAAATGTTATGCTTCATTGTAGAATAATAAGAAAATATTATAACCTTTATCTTATAATAAGAAGTAAAAGGACCCCAATGGGAAAGTAAGTCACTCTGTACTGACTTTTAGGAGGTGGGATTATACTAGTCTCTAACACATATGCTGCTATGTATTGATAATTCTATATAACTGTATTGTGTATACCTGAATAAACTAACTACTTACTTACTTACACAAGCAATAAAAGCCAGGCTCACTCTGTACTGTGGGGTAAGTGCAAGTGAGTGTACTTGAAATTAAGCCCATGCTTGTTTATCATTCGAAAAGTCTGAGAGTATTTAACCCTTTCAGGTTTCGGCCGATCACTAGTTCAGGCTTAACAGCCCCCAGGGATTTTTTTGACGTACGAGTATGCTAAATTCTAGCGCACCTCAAATCTAGTGAGAGAAAGCGGTAGGAGCCTACATATGAAAGAACATGGTTCATGTGGTCAGTGTGCGAGTATAAAAAACAATCCTGCAGCACATAAGTGCGTAATGGAAAAAAAACAAACTTGACCATGATGTTGATTAAAACAGCTACTTGCAGTGTATTTTCCGTATGTATTTATGTTGTGGTTCTAGTTTACCTGGTCTCATTTTATAGAATGGAGACATAGTTACAGTAAATTGAGACATGATTTTTGACTGATTTACAATGAAAAGTACAGTACTTGAAATTTGAGCTCAAAAGTATCAGAAATGTTCGATTTTTACCAAAGTTCAAAAGTAAACAAATCATGCCAAGCGTTCCAATTACACGTCCGACTTGGTGAGTCGAAATATTCTTTCACAAGTGCGCTCGAGTATTATTTATAACCATTTCTACACTAATGCAGTAGACTGCATAACAGTACATAATGATACACCACACAGTAAGAATAAAAAACTTCAAGAGTGAAACCCAAAGAAATATATAGAGGGGCCTGGGGATAGTACTATACGAACAGAGAACTTTTTAATTTAGTGCCAAGGATGTCTTCTTGTTTATTCTGGACCCATTCAGGAAATTGGCATCATTTGAAATTTGTGTGGGTGAAAATTCGAAAATGCTAAATCTGTGACCACTTCATTATGGATATTGAAATAGAGTAGAAATGGTGGTTCTACTTGTACTCTTCCGATAGAAAAAATGGAGTTCTAGCGACCATACGTTATATTTTTGTCGACTAGTACTGCTGAATTGGCTATAAACTAGGGGCTCAAAGAGAGGCATATCGCCGATGCGT
>NC_069403.1:22406602-22554372 GCF_026875155.1 Cherax quadricarinatus
GTCCCTTTGGATGAATGATGATAGAGGGACGATGGTGTCAATCCCCCTGAGTCTTAAGTAAATAAAATTCAGTTGAAGTTCTTTTCATATTATTGTTCTCAAACTACTACCTGACAAACCAAGATTGTAATCTACTCCCTCTTTGAAAGCATACAGCTTAGCCAATTTATCAGTTCTATCATGCATCCGAAGACCAATGTTAGAGGGAATCCACAGCATGTGCACTCTGACTCCACTGTCCACAATCTTACCATACCTGTGTCTGGCTATTGACACAAGCATGCCACAATTTATGCTTAATGAGTTGAGAGCATTTATGGATGAAAGAGAGTCAGTTACAATTAAACTGTCAATCTTAGATACATAGATGCATTTCAGTGCAAGGAGTATGGCGAACAGTTCTGTCTGAAGGGTAGAGGCCCAATTATTGATTCGTGCTCCAATTTCTTTAAGAGAGCCATCACTCTGTACAACAGCAGCACTACCTGCTGCACCAGTGGATTGAACAGAACCATCAACGTAAATAATTTGCGAGAGTATGTGCTGTGTGACTAAGTTATCAATACAGCTTAAGGCATCGTGTTTGGCTTCAAGGCGAAGTTTTGGTTGTGATTTAAGAAGTAGTTTGGGGGGAAATGGAGGAATGCTAGTTTGGAATGGGATAATATCCCATGGAGCGGATAAGTGCTGCTGTTGCCTTACTTGACATAGATCATGTATCTGATTCATGCGGAGGTCGGTTCCAGTTTTTTCGATCCATCTGGAGGAGTGTTCACCAGTGCTGAGGAAAGTTTGGAGGGCTTCTGTGCAGGGGTTTGAATGGGCTTGCCTGAGCATATTAACCCCAATTAGGATATTTCTTTCAGTAGCACGATCTCTGGTGCTTGGAATACCAAGTTCTTTTTGCATATTTAAAATTTTGGCAGTACGAGGGCATCCTAAAATGATCCTCATTGCTTCGTTCTGCAGTTTTTCCAGCCCTCCAAGCTTCCAGTCAGACACAAGAGCAAGTAGTGGCGCAGCATAATCAACCAATGATCTAATATAAGCAAGATACATCATTTTCACAATTTTAACATTAGCACCATACCTGGGGTGAAACCCAGCCACAACTCAGTCTTCCTTTGTATTGGCGACAAAGTCTTGTTACAGCAGGTCCAAGTAGTGGAACCTCAAAGCCTAGATACCTGTATCTTCTTACATATTCTAGAAGAGACCCATCATGCAACTGGATCTGACGAACTGTGCCTCCGTCGAGGAGGACGCCTATTGAGTATCTTTGTTTTATCAGTAGATATTATCAGCCCCAGGTCCTGACACGAGGCTAGTACATGATTAAGAATGTTTTGGGTGTTGGAGAATCCGGTGGTGTGAATCATTATATCTTCAGGAAAACTAATCATATAATGATGGGGCTGGCTAGGCATAGCATTAAGTAATGCATTAATTAGAATATTGAATGGTGTGGGACTGAGCACACCTCCCTGTGGGGTTCCTAATTCAAAGTCTTTAGTTACACAGACGACTTTCTGTTGGACAGGTAGCCTTTAATCCAGCGGAGAAGCCATCCTCCAACATCCATTCTGGCAAATTCACTAATGATTACATGTCGGTTGGCTACATCAAAAGCGGATTTAAGGTCAAGGAAGGTAGTGTATGAGCTGTCAGTGTGCAGAGTGAGAAAGGTGGCTATGCAATGATGCACACTCCTTCCATGCATGAAGCCATGCAACCGGGGAGACAAGAATTGCTTAATTCTGTGCATAAGACGATTAAGAATCATCCTTTCGAATGTTTTACACAAGCAGCTAGTAAGGGATATTGGGCAAAATGAGTTTTGTTGATTGGGCTTCGGAATGGGAATAATTAGGCTATTGGTCCATGATTTAGGGAGCTCCCCAGTGACATAACTCATGTTATATAATTTAAGTAAAGGATTACCTGGTACTCGACACAGCAATCTGAGTATGTTGTAAGTAATACCATCCTCATCAGGCGACGTGGAGTTGCCCTTAGTTAGTGCTGCATCAAGTTCATAATTAGTGAAAGGAATGTTGCAGTCATCTGCCTTGCTTAGCATAAAGCAAACAAGTCTCTCCCTTGCATCATATTTGTCCATTAATTTCGCCTGTGTGGTACTGGGAAGACTGTCATAGCTAGATGTAGCAGCCCAAGCACTGACTAACTCATTCGCCCTGTGCAAGGGATGAGGGTGCGCGATCTGCCCAGTTCTGTTACCCTTAATGCATTATTTACAGCTAGCAAAGTCAGGGTATTTATCCAGAATGGTCTGTAATATACCACTGTGGATAAAATACTTTGCCATTTCTTGAACATTTCTGAGTGAGTTGTTTCTAAATTCATTAATATGATCACACTCCAGTACATAATGACGCAAGTTGTGACAATAGTCCATCTGGCAAAGTTTACATTTCGTTTGGTCTATATCTGGTGGTGGTGATTTAACCTGCCATAGATAGTTGTAACCCAGCCGGAGCCGGGCGGTAGTGACATCCTTGGGCTGTGTGAACCGTACAACCCAGGGTCCTCGGGCCATGTAAACCCTACAACCCAGGGTCCTCGGGCCATGTAAACCCTACAACCCAGGGTCGTCGGGCCGTGTGAACCCTACAACCCAGGGTCCTCGGGCCGTGTGAACCCTACAACCCAGGGTCCTCGGGCCGTGTGAACCTCGTCACCCAGCAACAACAGTAGCTGAGTAAGGAAGATGGCGTCTAGGGTGGTCAAGAGTGGTGCAAGGCAGGTCAAACCTCTGCTGTCTGTGGACCAGAGTGAGGCTAGAAAGAGGGTACTGAACCTCTACAAGGCTTGGTACCGCCAGGTACCATATATTGGTGAGTTAAATACACCTTTCATAGTTATCTACACCTCACGTAGTTAATGTTTCTATGAGTGGTTCGACTGTAAGTTGTATTTAGGTACCCCTCAAGGAAGGTTCCTTGATGTTGGTGAGGGGCTCTTGATTTAGGGAATTGGATCTATGCTCCAGTTCCGAGAATTAAGCCTGAATGCCTTCCACATCCCCCCCCCCAGGCGCTGTATAATCCTCCGGGTTTAGCGCTTCCCCCTTGATTATAATAATAATAATGTATTTAGGTACAGGTACACATAAATACAGTTACATGAATTATCATACATAGCAGTATATGTGTAGATTGCCTAGGATAACCCCAAAATAAGTCAGAGTGACTTATTTCCATTAAGGTCCTTGTAATGTCTGATTTAAACCTGGACGCTGGTGAGGGGCTCTTGATCCGAGGAGTTAGACGTGAGCTCATCCTTGGATCTACTGTTATTGCCTCCCAGTCCCCCAGGTGCTGTTTGAGCCTTTTGGGTTTAGCGCTCAAATAATAATAATAGTTTTTTTTTTTTGGTACCTGTGGCTTTGTAGCGCACTCACCTCAGGCGCTGAGTGTCAGTGGTTCGATCCCCGGCACGGGTCTTGTTTGCTTGCGCCTGCTGTCACTGATCACCTAGCAGTAAGCAGGTACCTGGGTGTTAGTGGACTGGTGTGGGTTGCATCCTGGGGAACAAGATTGAAGGACCACAGTGCAAATAAGACGGACAGTCCTCGATAACGCCCTGACTTTCTTAGGTTATCCTGGGTGGCTAACCCTCCCTACCCTGGGTTATCCTGGGTGGCTAACCCTCCCTACCCTGGGTTATCCTGGGTGGCTAACCCTCCTTACCCTGGGTTATCCAGGGTGGCTAACCCTCCCTACCCTGGGTTATCCTGGGTGGCTAACCCTCCTTACCCTGGGTTATCCAGGGTGGCTAACCCTCCCTACCCTGGGTTATCCAGGGTGGCTAACCCTCCCTACCCTGGGTTATCCTGGGTGGCTAACCCTCCCTACCCTGGGTTATCCTGGGTGGTTAACCCTCCCTACCCTGGGTTATCCAGGGTGGCTAACCCTCCTTACCCTGGGTTATCCAGGGTGGCTAACCCTCCCTACCCTGGGTTATCCTGGGTGGCTAACCCTCCCTACCCTGGGTGGCTAACCCTCCATACCCTGGGTTATCCTGGGTGGCTAACCCTCCCTACCCTGGGTTATCCTGGGTGGCTAACCCTCCCTACCCTGGGTTATCCTGGGTGGCTAACCCTCCCTACCCTGGGATATCCAGGGTGGCTAACCCTTCCTATCCTGGGTTATCCAGGGTGGCTAACCCTCCCTACCCTGGGTTATCCAGGGTGGCTAACCCTCCCTACCCTGGGTTATCCTGGGTGGCTAACCCTCCCTACCCTGGGTTATCCAGGGTGGCAAACCCTCCCTACCCTGGGTTATCCAGGGTGGCTAACCCTCCCTACCCTGGGTTATCCTGGGTGGCTAACCCTCCCTACCCTGGGTTATCCAGGGTGGCTAACCCTCATTACCCTGGGTTATCCTGGGTGGCTAACCCTCCCTACCCTGGGTTATCCTGGGTGGCTAACCCTCCCTACCCTGGGTTATCTTGGGTGGTTAACCCTCCCTACCCTGGGTTATCCTGGGTGGTTAACCCTCCCTACCCTGGGTTATCCTGGGTGGTTAACCCTCCCTACCCTGGGTTATCCTGGGTGGTTAACCCTCCCTACCCTGGGTTATCCTGGGTGGCTAACCCTCCCTACCCTGGGTTATCCTGGGTGGCTAACCCTCCCTACCCTGAGTTATCCTGGGTGGCTAACCCTCCCTACCCTGGGTTATCCTGGGTGGTTAACCCTCCCTACCCTGGGTGGCTAACCCTCCCTACCCTGGGTTATACTGGGTGGCTAACCCTCCCTACCCTGGGTTATCCTGGGTGGCTAACCCTACCTACCCTGGGTTATACTGGGTGGCTAACCCTCCCTACCCTGGGTTATCCTGGGTGGCTAACCCTCCCTACCCTGGGTTATACTGGGTGGCTAACCCTCCCTACCCTGGGTTATCCTGGGTGGCTAACCCTCCCTACCCAGGGTTATCCTGGGTGACTAACCCTCCCTACCCTGGGTTATCCTGGGTAGCTAACCCTCCCTACCCTGGGTTATCCTGGGTGACTAACCCTCCCTACCCTGGGTTATCCTGGGTAGCTAACCCTCCCTACCCTGGGTTATCCTGGGTGGCTAACCCTCCCTACCCGTGGTTATCCTGGGTGGCTAACCCTCCCTACCTTGTGTTAACCTGGGTGGTTAACCCTCCCTACCCTGGGTTATCCTGGGTGGCTAACCCTCCCTACCCTGGGTTATACTGGGAGGCTAACCCTCCCTACCCTGGGTTATACTGGGTGGCTAACCCTCCCTACCCTGGGTTATCCTGGGTGGCTAACCCTCCCTACCCTGGGTTATACTGGGTGGCTAACCCTACCTACCCTGGGTTATACTGGGTGGCTAACCCTCCCTACCCTGGGTTATACTGGGTGGCTAACTCTCCCTACCCTGGGTTATCCTGGGTGGCTAACCCTCCCTACCCAGGGTTATACTGGGTGGCTAACCCTCCCTACCCTGGGTTATCCTGGGTGGCTAACCCTCCCTACCCTGGGTTATCCTGGGTGGTTAACCCTCCCTACCCTGGGTTATCCTGGGTGGTTAACCCTCCCTACCCTGGGTTATCCTGGGTGGTTAACCCTCCCTACCCTGGGTTATCCTGGGTGGCTAACCCTCCCTACCCTGGGTTATCCTGGGTGGCTAACCCTCCCTACCCGTGGTTATCCTGGGTGGCTAACCCTCCCTACCCGTGGTTATCCTGGGTGGTTAACCCTCCCTACCCTGGGTTATCTAGGGTGGTTAACCCTCCCTACCCTGGGTTATCCAGGGTGGCTAACCCTCCCTACCCTGGGTTATCCAGGGTGGCTAACCGTCCCTACCCTGGGTTATCCAGGGTGGCTAACCCTCCCTACCCTGGGTTATCCTGGGTGGCTAACCCTCCCTACCCTGGGTTATCCTGGGTGGCTAACCCTCCTACCCTGGGTTATCCTGGGTGGCTAACCCTCCCTACCCTGGGTTATCCTGGGTGGCTAACCCTCCCTACCCTGGGTTATCCTGGGTGGCTAACCCTCCCTACCCTGGGTTATCCTGGATGGGTAACCCTCCCTACCCTGGGTTATCCTGGGTGGGTAACCCTCCCTTCCCTGGGTTATCCTGGGTGGCTAACCCTCCCTACCCGTGGTTATCCTGGGTGGCTAACCCTCCCTACCCGTGGTTATCCTGGGTGGTTAACCCTTCCTACCCAGGGTTATCCAGGGTGGCTAACCCTCCCCACCCTGGGTTATCCAGGGTGGCTAACCCTCCCTACCCTGGGTTATCCAGGGTGGCCAACCCTCCTACCCTGGGTTATCCAGGGTGGCCAACCCTCCCTACCCTGGGTTATCCTGGGTGGCTAACCCTCCCTACCCTGAGTTATCCAGGGTGGCCAACCCTCCCTACCCTGGGTCATCCAGGGTGGCCAACCCTCCCTACCCTGGGTTATCCAGGGTGGCCAACCCTCCCTACCCTGGGTTATCCTGGGTGGCTAACCCTCCCTACCCTGGGTTATCCTGGATGGCTAACCCTCCCTTCCTTGGGTTATCCTGGGTGACTAGCCCTCCCTACCCTGGGTTATCCTGGGTGACTAACCCCCCCTACCCTGGGTTATCCTGGGTGGCTAACCCTCCCTACCCTGGGTTATCCTGGGTGGCTAACCCTCCCTACCCTGGGTTATCCTGGGTGGCTAACCCTCCCTACCCTGGGTTATCCTGGGTGGCTAACCCCCCTACCCTGGGTTATCCTGGGTGGCTAACCCTCCCTACCCTGGGTTATCCTGGGTGGCTAACCCTCCCTACCTGGGTTATCCTGGGTGGCTAACCCTCCCTACCCTGGGTTATCCTGGGTAGCTAACCCTCCCTACCCTGGGTTATCCTGGGTGGCTAACCCTCCCTACCCTGGGTTATCCTGGGTGGCTACCCATCCCTACCCTGGGTTATCCTGGGTGGCTAACCCTCCCTACCCTGGGTTATCCTGGGTGGCTAACCCTCCCTACCCTGGGTTATCCTGGGTGGGTAACACGCCCTACCCTGGGTTATCCTGGGTGGCTAACCCTCCCTTCCCTGGGTTATCCTGGATGGCTCACCCTCCCTTCCTTGGGTTATCCTGGGTGACTAGCCCTCCCTACCCTGGGTTATCCTGGGTGACTAACCCCCCCTACCCTGGGTTATCCTGGGTGGCTAACCCTCCCTACCCTGGGTTATCCTGGGTGGCTAACCCTCCCTACCCTGGGTTATCCTGGGTGGCTAACCCTCCCTACCCTGGTTATCCTGGGTGGCTAACCCTCCCTACCCTGGGTTATCCTGGGTGGCTAACCCTCCCTACCCTGGGTTATCCTGGGTGGCTAACCCTCCCTACACTGGGTTATCCTGGGTGGCTAACCCTCCCTACCCTGGGTTATCCTGGGTGGCTACCCCTCCCTACCCTGGGTTATCCTGGGTGGCTACCCCTCCCTACCCTGGGTTATCCTGGGTGGCTAACCCTCCCTACCCTGGGTTATCCTGGGTGGGTAACACTCCCTACCCTGGGTTATCCTGGGTGGCTAACCCTACCTACCCTGGGTGGCTAACCCTACCTACCCTGGGTTATCCTTTGTGATTTTTTTTAGCCCTGCCCTACCCTGGGTTATCCTGGGTGGGCTAACCCTCCCTACCCTAGGTTATCCTGGGTGGCTACCCCTCCCTACCCTGGGTTATCCTTGGTGACTAGCCTTCCCTACCCTGGGTTATCCTGGGTGGCTAACCCTCCCTACCCTGGGTTATCCTGGATGACTAGCCCTCCCTACCCTGGGTTATCCTGGGTGGCTACCCCTCCCTACCCTGGGTTATCCTGGGTGACTAGCCCTCCCTAACCTGGGTTATCCTGGGTGGCTAACCCTCCCTACCCTGAGTTATCCTGGTTGACTAGCCCTCCCTACCCGTGTTATCTTGGGTTGCTACCCCTCCCTTCCCTGGGTTATCCTGGGTGACTAGCCCTCTCTACCCTGGGTTATCGTGGGTGACTAGCCCTCCCTACCCTGGGTTATCCTGGGTGACTAGCCCTCCCTACCCTGAGTTATCCTGGGTGACTAGCCCTCCCTTCCCTGAGTTATCCTGGGTGACTACCCCTCCCTACCCTGAGTTATCCTGGGTGGCTAGACCTCCCTACCCTGGGTTATCCTGGGTGACTAGCCCTCCCTACCCTGGGTTATCCTGGGTGACTAGCCCTCCCTACCCTGGGTTATCCTGGGTGACTAGTCCTCCCTACCCTGGGTTATCCTGGGTGACTAGCCCTCCCTACCATGGGTTATCCTGGGTGACTAGCCCTCCCAACCCTGTGTTATCCTGGATGGCTAACCCTCCCTACCCTGGGTGACTAGCCCTCCCTACCCTGGGTTATCCTGGGTGACTAGCCCCTCCTTCCCAGGGTTATCCTGGGTGCCTAGCCCTCCCTACCCTGGGTTATCCTGGGTGCCTAGCCCTCCCTACCCTGGGTTATCCTGGGTGGCTACCCCACCCTACCCTGGGTTATCCTGGGTGGCTAACCCTCCCTTCCCTGGGTTATACTGGGTGACTAGCCCTCCCTACCCTGGGTTATCCTGGGTGACCTGTCCTCCCTACCCTGGGTTATCCTGGGTGACCTGTCCTCCCTACCCTGGGTTATCCTGGGTGGGTAACCCTCCCTACCCTGGATTATCCTGAGTGGCTAACCCTCCCTACCCTGGGTTATCCTTGGTGGCTACCCCTCCTACCCTGGGTTATCCTGGGTGGCTACCCCTCCTACCCTGGGTTATCCTGGGTGGCTACCCCTCCTACCCTGGGTTATCCTGGGTGGCTACCCCTCCCTACCCTAGGTTATCCTGGGTGACCTGTCCTCCCTACCCTGGGTTATCCTGGGTGGCTAACCCTCCCTACCCTGGGTTATCCTGGGTGGCTAACCCTACCTATCCTGGGTGGCTAACCCTCCCTACCCTGGGTTATCCTGGGTGGCTAACCCTACCTACCCTGGGTGGCTAACCCTACCTACCATGGGTTATCCTGGGTGGCTAACCCTACCTACCCTGGGTTATCCTGGGTGGCTAACCCTACCTACCCTGGGTTATCCTTGGTGGCTAACTCTACCTACCCTGGGTTATCCTGGGTGACTAGCCCTCCCTACCCTGGGTTATCCTGGGTGGCTAACCCTCCTTGCAGTAGGTTATCCTGGGTGGCTAACCCTCCCTACCCTGGGTTATCCTGGGTGGCTAACCCTCCCTACCCTGGGTTATCGTGGGTGACTAGCCCTCCCTACCCTGGGTTATCCTGGGTGACTAGCCCTCCCTACCCTGAGTTATCCTGGGTGACTAGCCCTCCCTACCCTGAGTTATCCTGGGTGACTACCCCTCCCTACCCTGAGTTATCCTGGGTGGCTAGACCTCCCTACCCTGGGTTATCCTGGGTGACTAGCCCTCCCTACCCAAGGTTATCCTGGGTGACTAGCCCTCCCTACCCTGGGTTATCCTGGGTGACTAGCCCTCTCTACCCTGGGTTGTCCTGGATGGCTAACTCTCCCTACCCTGGGTTATCCTGGATGGCTAACCCTCCCTACCCTGGGTTATCCAGGGTGGCTAACCCTCCCTACCCTGGGTTATTCTGGGTGGCTAACCCTCCCTACCCTGGGTGGCTAACCCTCCCTACCCTGGGTTATCCTGGGTGACTAGCCCTCCCTACCCTGGGTTATCCTGGGTGGTTAACCCTCCCTACCCTGGGTTATCCTGGGTGGCTAACCCTCCCTACCCTGGGTTATCCTGGGTGGCTAACCCTCCCTACCCGTGGTTATCCTGGGTGGTTAACCCTCCCTACCCTGGGTTATCTAGGGTGGTTAACCCTCCCTACCCTGGGTTATCCAGGGTGGCTAACCCTCCCTACCCTGGGTTATCCAGGGTGGCTAACCGTCCCTACCCTGGGTTATCCAGGGTGGCTAACCCTCCCTACCCTGGGTTATCCTGGGTGGCTAACCCTCCCTACCCTGGGTTATCCTGGGTGGCTAACCCTCCCTACCCTGGGTTATCCTGGGTGGCTAACCCTCCCTACCCTGGGTTATCCTGGGTGGCTAACCCTCCCTACCCTGGGTTATCCTGGGTGGCTAACCCTCCCTACCCTGGGTTATCCTGGATGGGTAACCCTCCCTACCCTGGGTTATCCTGGGTGGGTAACCCTCCCTTCCCTGGGTTATCCTGGGTGGCTAACCCTCCCTACCCGTGGTTATCCTGGGTGGCTAACCCTCCCTACCCATGGTTATCCTGGGTGGTTAACCCTTCCTACCCAGGGTTATCCAGGGTGGCTAACCCTCCCCACCCTGGGTTATCCAGGGTGGCTAACCCTCCCTACCCTGGGTTATCCAGGGTGGCTAACCCTCCTACCCTGGGTTATCCAGGGTGGCCAACCCTCCCTACCCTGGGTTATCCTGGGTGGCTAACCCTCCCTACCCTGAGTTATCCAGGGTGGCCAACCCTCCCTACCCTGGGTCATCCAGGGTGGCCAACCCTCCCTACCCTGGGTTATCCAGGGTGGCCAACCCTCCCTACCCTGGGTTATCCTGGGTGGCTAACCCTCCCTACCCTGGGTTATCCTGGATGGCTAACCCTCCCTTCCTTGGGTTATCCTGGGTGACTAGCCCTCCCTACCCTGGGTTATCCTGGGTGACTAACCCCCCCTACCCTGGGTTATCCTGGGTGGCTAACCCTCCCTACCCTGGGTTATCCTGGGTGGCTAACCCTCCCTACCCTGGGTTATCCTGGGTGGCTAACCCTCCCTACCCTGGGTTATCCTGGGTGGCTAACCCTCCCTACCCTGGGTTATCCTGGGTGGCTAACCCTCCCTACCCTGGGTTATCCTGGGTGGCTAACCCTCCCTACCTGGGTTATCCTGGGTGGCTAACCCTCCCTACCCTGGGTTATCCTGGGTGGCTACCCATCCCTACCCTGGGTTATCCTGGGTGGCTACCACTCCCTACCCTGGGTTATCCTGGGTGGCTAACCCTCCCTACCCTGGGTTATCCTGGGTGGCTAACCCTCCCTACCCTGGGTTATCCTGGGTGGTGTAACACTCCCTACCCTGGTTATCCTGGGTTGGCTAACCCTCCCTTCCCTGGGTTATCCTGGATGGCTCACCCTCCCTTCCTTGGGTTATCCTGGGTGACTAGCCCTCCCTACCCTGGGTTATCCTGGGTGACTAACCCCCCCTACCCTGGGTTATCCTGGGTGGCTAACCCTCCCTACCCTGGGTTATCCTGGGTGGCTAACCCTCCCTACCCTGGGTTATCCTGGGTGGCTAACCCTCCCTACCCTGGGTTATCCTGGGTGGCTAACCCTCCCTACCCTGGGTTATCCTGGGTGGCTAACCCTCCCTACCCTGGGTTATCCTGGGTGGCTAACCCTCCCTACCCTGGGTTATCCTGGGTGGCTACCCTCCCTACCCTGGGTTATCCTGGGTGGCTACCCTCCCTACCCTGGGTTATCCTGGGTGGCTAACCCTCCCTACCCTGGGTTATCCTGGGTGGGTAACACTCCCTACCCTGGGTTATCCTGGGTGGCTAACCCTACCTACCCTGGGTGGCTAACCCTACCTACCCTGGGTTATCCTTTGTGACTAGCCCTCCCTACCCTGGGTTATCCTGGGTGGCTAACCCTCCCTACCCTAGGTTATCCTGGGTGGCTACCCCTCCCTACCCTGGGTTATCCTTGGTGACTAGCCCTCCCTACCCTGGGTTATCCTGGGTGGCTAACCCTCCCTACCCTGGGTTATCCTGGATGACTAGCCCTCCCTACCCTGGGTTATCCTGGGTGGCTACCCCTCCCTACAATGGGTTATCCTGGGTGACTAGCCCTCCCTAACCTGGGTTATCCTGGGTGGCTAACCCTCCCTACCCTGAGTTATCCTGGTTGACTAGCCCTCCCTACCCGGTGTTATCTTGGGTTGCTACCCCTCCCTTCCCTGGGTTATCCTGGGTGACTAGCCCTCTCTACCCTGGGTTATCGTGGGTGACTAGCCCTCCCTACCCTGGGTTATCCTGGGTGACTAGCCCTCCCTACCCTGAGTTATCCTGGGTGACTAGCCCTCCCTTCCCTGAGTTATCCTGGGTGACTACCCCTCCCTACCCTGAGTTATCCTGGCTGGCTAGACCTCCCTACCCTGGGTTATCCTGGGTGACTAGCCCTCCCTACCCTGGGTTATCCTGGGTGACTAGCCCTCCCTACCCTGGGTTATCCTGGGTGACTAGTCCTCCCTACCCTGGGTTATCCTGGGTGACTAGCCCTCCCTACCATGGGTTATCCTGGGTGACTAGCCCTCCCAACCCTGTGTTATCCTGGATGGCTAACCCTCCCTACCCTGGGTGACTAGCCCTCCCTACCCTGGGTTATCCTGGGTGACTAGCCCCTCCTTCCCTGGGTTATCCTGGGTGCCTAGCCCTCCCTACCCTGGGTTATCCTGGGTGCCTAGCCCTCCCTACCCTGGGTTATCCTGGGTGGCTACCCCACCCTACCCTGGGTTATCCTGGGTGGCTAACCCTCCCTTCCCTGGGTTATACTGGGTGACTAGCCCTCCCTACCCTGGGTTATCCTGGGTGACCTGTCCTCCCTACCCTGGGTTATCCTTGGTGGCTACCCCTCCTACCCTGGGTTATCCTGGGTGGCTACCCCTCCTACCCTGGGTGGCTACCCCTCCTACCCTGGGTGGCTACCCCTCCTACCCTGGGTTATCCTGGGTGGCTACCCCTCCCTACCCTAGGTTATCCTGGGTGACCTGTCCTCCCTACCCTGGGTTATCCTGGGTGGCTAACCCTCCCTACCCTGGGTTATCCTGGGTGGCTAACCCTACCTATCCTGGGTGGCTAACCCTCCCTACCCTGGGTTATCCTGGGTGGCTAACCCTACCTACCCTGGGTGGCTAACCCTACCTACCATGGGTTATCCTGGGTGGCTAACCCTACCTACCCTGGGTTATCCTGGGTGGCTAACCCTACCTACCCTGGGTTATCCTTGGTGGCTAACTCTACCTACCCTGGGTTATCCTGGGTGACTAGCCCTCCCTACCCTGGGTTATCCTGGGTGGCTAACCCTCCTTGCAGTAGGTTATCCTGGGTGGCTAACCCTCCCTACCCTGGGTTATCCTGGGTGGCTAACCCTCCCTACCCTGGGTTATCGTGGGTGACTAGCCCTCCCTACCCTGGGTTATCCTGGTGACTAGCCCTCCCTACCCTGAGTTATCCTGGGTGACTAGCCCTCCCTACCCTGAGTTATCCTGGGTGACTACCCCTCCCTACCCTGAGTTATCCTGGGTGGCTAGACCTCCCTACCCTGGGTTATCCTGGGTGACTAGCCCTCCCTACCCAGGGTTATCCTGGGTGACTAGCCCTCCCTACCCTGGGTTATCCTGGGTGACTAGCCCTCTCTACCCTGGGTTGTCCTGGATGGCTAACTCTCCCTACCCTGGGTTATCCTGGATGGCTAACCCTCCCTACCCTGGGTTATCCAGGGTGGCTAACCCTCCCTACCCTGGGTTATTCTGGGTGGCTAACCCTCCCTACCCTGGGTGGCTAACCCTCCCTACCCTGGGTTATCCTGGGTGACTAGCCCTCCCTACCCTGGGTTATCCTGGGTGACTAGCCCTCCCTACCCTGGGTTATCCTTGGTGGCTAACCCTCCCTACCCTAGGTTGTCCAGGGTGGGTAAACCTTCCTACCCTGGGTTATCCTGGGTGGCTAACCCTTCCTAACTTCGGTTATTCTGCATGGCTAACCCTCCCTAACTTGGGTTATCCTGGGTGGCTAACCCTCCCTACCCTGGGTTATCCTGGGTGGCTAACCCTCCCTAACTTGGGTTATCCTGGGTAGCTAACCCTCCCTAACTTGGGTTATCCTGGGTAGCTAACCCTCCCTAACTTGGGTTATCCTGGGTGGCTAACCCTCCCTAACTTGGGTTATCCTGCATGGCTAACCCTCCCTAACTTGGGTTATTCTGCATGGCTAACCCTCCCTAACTTGGGTTATCCTGCATGGCTAACCCTCCCTAACTTGGGTTATCCTGGGTGGCTAACCCTCCCTACCCTGGGTTAAAAATCCCAACAAAATCTTGTCTTCGACTACCTTTATAAGTTTTTCCCTTACTTGAGAGTCAGGTGCAAGAAATAGTTCAGCTGGCAAGGAGATTACCAGGTGATGGCTTTGATAATATGCAGGAAGATGATGTGAATGAGCTCTTAGAAGATGATTACGAAGACAAAAGTCCAGAGGAAATTTTGGCAAAGTTCAGTGGACAGATACAAGGGAGGCAGGTAACAGGATATGAGGAAGAACCTTTAGGAAAACATTAACATTGCAACAGTTACATGAGGATTTCCATGTTGCTGCTAAACTATTACTCATTTTTAGTGAAGTGGACCTTGATAAATCTAGTAGCACTGCTTTGGAACATGGCCTAGAATAGCTTTCCTTACCATCAGTTGTATGAAGTGCTGCAGTGAGAGAGATCTGAGATGCACTACAGGATTTCCCTAGTTACCCATGAAAGACAGGAGCAGAAGACAATGCCTGGAATTAGTGCTCATTCATACCACAGATATCATTACTCAAAGCTAGGAAAAGTTTATTGTTAGAGGGACCCTTGGCTCACATGCTTCTTGCCATACACTTCTTTCCTGACCTGACACAGTCAGGTTTACACCTCTCGTCATCTGCTCTGATAACTATATAGGATGGCCCTCACATATACAGCACTCTCTTTATGGTGTTCCACATTTTTGTTGGCATTCAGTTGAGCCATTGTTCATTATGTTCAGTGCTTTTATTGCTTTTCCACCATTTTCGTGTAACAGTTGTGTGAGGGAAGGGCAACTGGCACCTTATTTTAATGTAAGTATTGTGTGTACTGTGCATTTATTTTACCTTATCTGTTTTTTTATGCCTAGCTGTATTGAGCACTTAATATATGATAGTGTAAACATGTTATCTGGCATTTTACACACATTCAATAATGAAAAACAAAAAGATCTTTTCCACTTACTTGCGATTTTTGCTTACCGTATGGGGTTGGGAGCGTAAGAGCCCCACAAACAGGGCTCCTCCTGTATATAAGACATGAAAAAGTTCTCGCTGAAAGTTGTCTCAATAAAAGTTTCCATTTTGCCAGTTTTTTATTATCTTTTACTTTCTAAGTTCTGTGGTGTAAAATAAAATTATTATAATATTTAGAGATATACAGCACCTAGGATATGGGAGGCAGATTTGATCCAAGGAAGGGGAAGACAGATTCATTTCCTTGGGCCAAGAACCTCTCCCCCAGTATCAAGGAACATCCCTTGAACAATATGCTGTCCTGATAATTGTTTTACAGTGGAACCTCAAATTTCGAACGTATCGCTTAATGAACTCTTCGAAAATCGACCGCTTTTTTCGAACCAACATTTTCCCCATTATCGAACTCGCCCCTTTTTTTGAACTGCCGGGTACCGGACCTGTCAGCCAGTCCACTCTGTCCGTGTCCCCGTGCAGGCGCTGTGAGCCGGTCTGGCTTTGTTGATGCTTGAGTGAACACTAACCTGCAGTCTCATTCAAACATTTTACGATTAATTCATTGTGTTTAGTGCTTGTGGGACTGTGAAATAAGCTACCATGGGCCCAAAGAAACTTGCTAGTGGTACCCCTGTGGTAAAGAAAGTGAGAAACACCATAGATGTGAAGAAGGAAATAATACAGAAGTATGAGAGTGGTGTATGGATGTATGGGAAAAAAAGTCGACCATCACTTCTATCCTGGCAAAGAAAGAACAAATCAAGGAAGCTGATGTTGCGAAAGGTGTTAATATGCAAACCAAAGAAAGACCACAGACAATCGATCAGGTTGAGAAGTTGTTGCTGGTGTGGATCAACGATAAAGAGATGGCAGGTGATAGTGTTTCAGAGATGATTATTTGTCAAAAGGCAAGGAAGTTGCATGCTGATTCAAAGATTAAGATTTGCGCCAAGTGGAATGACATTCAAATGTTTGTGAAGAAGTACAGGTCTCCCTCAACATTCGCGAGGGTTAGGGGGTCAAGAGCCTCGCGAATGTTGAAAAACCGTGAATGTTTGGTGCCCCAATATATTGTAGGGAAATATATTACAATACTGCTTCCTTAACTTGTTGAGCCATGAATAATCATAAAATACATGAAAATGTCGTAAATTGTACTAAATATATACATGTTATGCTTTAATAACGTATGTTATTTAATAACATGTATGTTAATAACATGTATGTTATTAAATACCACAGACTCCACCACTGCAAGTCCCTACTACCCTCCCTTTGACCCCCGCAACTGGCAGCCAGCCCTCCCACCACTCAGTGTGGTGAGTGTTTTGTTTGTTCATTATTTGCTATTAAACTACAGAATAAATAATGTAAACCCATTCATGACTGCATATTGGAATGGCTATTAGGAAAGGTATTAAACGGTGACATCATGTGTTTACTCTTGAAAACAGCAAAGAATCGAACATTTCTGCTATTGCTAATAATAATAACAATAATAATAATAATAATAATAATAATAATAATAATAATAACAATAAATACGATATAATTGAAGAAGGAAATTGTACAAAAATACGAGGGAGTGGTTGACACATCGTCAGTGTGACTTTGTTTATGCTGGAGTGAACATTAGTCTCCCTGCTCTTCCAAACATTTCACAGTAATTCAGCAGTTGAGGCAGTGGTATTTAATAACGTATATGTTATAAATAATAATAGTACATGTTATTATTAATAACATGTATTATTATTAATATGTATGTATTTAATAACATATATGTTATAAATATTAATAGTACATATTATTAATAACATGTATTATTATTAACATGTATGTTATTAAATACCATTTCCTCAATCACTGCCTCTACCACTCCAGTCACACTCAATCTACAAGCACCAAACACAATGAATTATTGTGAAATGTTTGGAAGAGCAGGGAGACTAATGTTCACTCCAGCATGAACAGTCACACTGACGATGTGTCAACCACTCCCTCGTATTTTTGTACAATTTCCTTCTTCAATTATATCATATTTATTATTATTATTATTATTATTATTATTATTATTGTTATTATTAGCTGTAGCAGAAATGTTTAATTCTTTGCAGTGTTCAAGGGTAAACACATGATGTCACCGTCTAATACCTGTCCGAATAGCCATTCCAATATGCAGTCATGAATGGGTATACATTATTTATACTGTAGTTTAATAGCAAATAATGAACAAACAAAACACTCACCACACTGAGTGGTGGGAGGGCTGGCTGCCAGTTGTGGGGGTCGGTGGGAGGGTAGTAGAGACTCGCAGGTGGCGGGAAACTTAAATATGATTTGGCGGCTGGGAATTTGGTGGCTGGGAATTTGGCGGTTGGGAATTCACGAATGTGTGAAGCCCGTGAAAGTTGAAAACGTGAATGTTGAGGGAGACCTGTACCACCCTGAGCAAGCTGAAACAAGCCATCTTTGCAACAAGTTCAGTGACAACCATATCCCATTTTAGGGAAATCTTAGAGGTGCCAGAAACAGAGGACTGTGGACAGTTATTTTGTGAGACAGGGGTCCAGTGACTCAAGCTGGTCCTAGTGGCATTAAAAGACAGAGAAGGGAAGTAACCCCAGAGGGGGCTTTGATACCTAAAGTCCTTATGGAGGGGGATTCCCCTTCCAAACACTAACCCACAACTCCCTCTCTCCTCCTCCCTGTCTTCCAGATGCCATCGCCAATCTTCAATAAAGGTAAGTAAAAATGTTATTTTATATGTTATTTAAATTTATTAACACATAATTGTACACTATATTTGTTGTGTGTATTTATTTATTTATTTTATTTATTAAAAATTTGAGCACACATACAGAGGTACAAAAAATACAGATAAGAGCAGCATGCCAAAGCCACTTATACTATGCATAGCATTACGGGCTGGCTTAAAATTAACTTAAGATTAACTAAGCAATGATGAAATCAGTGATAAAACATTAATGTAAACAGATTACTATAAAGCACAAGTGAGTATTACAAAGACAGGTCATATGGTTGCATGCATTGTTGTACATTCAGTAGAATGGAGTATTCTGTTAGGTAGTGTATTTAAAAAATAATAAAGTTAGACTGGGTTTTGGGTTTTTAACATTTATGTGATATAATTGTGAGAAACATTTAAGATATACAATTTATAAGGTTCAGTTATTCAGTATTTATTTGGTTTTGGGTGAGTAAGTGATCTTTGAGAAGAGGACTTGAATTTATAAACAGGTAGTGTTTCTTTTATATTTACAGGTAATGAATTCCAGATTTTAGGGCCTTTTATGTGCATTGAGTTTTTGTTAGTGTGAGATGGACACGAGGAACATCAAAGAGTGATCTGTGCCTTGTGTTATGGTCATGTGTTCTGTTGAGGTTGGCAACGAGATGTTTGAGGGGAGGATTAATATCAGAGTTAAGTGTTCTATGTTTAATAGGTGCAGTAATAAGTATGGATGTTTTGTATGGTGAGTAGGTTTAGTGTATTGAATATTGGTGGAGTGTGCTGCCTATAGTGAGAATTTGTTATCATTCTAACTGCAGCCTTTTGTTGGGTAATTAGTGGTCTGAGATGGTTACTTGTTGTTGAGCCCCATGCACAAATTCCATAGGTGAGATAGGGGTAAATAAGAGAGTGATATAGGGCCAGGAGGGTGACTGTGGAGCATAGTACCGTATCTTCGATAGTATGCCTACAGTCTTGGAAATTTTCTTAGAAATTTGTTGTATATGTGTATGAAATTTGAGTTATTATCAAGGTGGATTCCTAAGAGTTTTCCCTCTGTTAGCTTTGTGATAGGTGATCCGTTTATCATTATGTTAAGAGGGACATCTGTAGCTCTGTTACCAAACTGAATGAAGTAGTTTTGTCAATGTTTAGTGTAAGTTTGTTAGTCCTCATCCAGGTAGATATTTTCTGTAATTCAGTATTTACAGTATTGGCTAGCGTGACTGGGCTCGGGTGGGAGAAGACGTATGTAGTGTCATCTGCAAATAGTGTGGGTTTGAGTAATTGCGAAGCATTTGGTAGGTCATTTATGTATAGGAGAAAGAGAAGAGGGCCAAGGACACTTCCCTGTGGGACACCAACTGTAATTGGTTGTGCAGAAGAGTTTGCCCCATTTGCATACACATATTGGCTTCTGTTGCTGAGGTATGACTTGAGGTAGTTGAGGGAGTGCCCTCTTATACCATAGTGTGTACAATTTTACGTGGAGCAAGTCATGGTCAAACTGTATCAAAAGCTTTACGTAAGTCAATGAAGATCCCCAGTGGGACTTCTTTTTTCTCTATTGCAGTGTATATATGTTCTAGCATGTGTATAATAGCATCATTAGTATTTTTATTAGGCCTGAATCCAAATTGGCAGGGGTTGAGTATGTTTTGGGAGATAAGGTAGGAGTAGATTCGTTTATGAATTAATTTTTCGAAGATTTTTGAGAGAGGGTGTATGTAAAACTATAATTGATCTCTATAAAATGTTTTTTTTTTTTTGTGAATATTTTTGGGTTTCTGGAACGGATTAATTGTATTTCCATTATTTCTTGTGGGAAATATTGCTTACCTTTTCAAACTTTTCGAATTTAGAACTAGCTCCTGGAACGGATTAAGTTCGAAATTTGAGGTTCCACTGTACTATTAGACTAATTAAATTGAGCAGGCAGCCTTCTTTACACTTTGACTGCTATTGGAAAGCTGTTCTATATTTTAAGTACATATTTACAATGAGTTTTGACATTAAGTTGTACTCAGGGTATGTCAGAAGTTATTTATTGTATCGTGTGTGTGGGACCAATTGCAGTCTTACAGATATAGCCTTAGGGCTTAGAATTAGTAAATTTATTCAGATATAGGTACACATGTAGATTACCTAGGATAACCCCAAAAAAGTTGAAGTGACTTATTTCTACTGGGGTCCTTGTAATATCTTATTATTTAAACCTTAAAAGTTAAAGCAGCTACAATAAAACAGTTACAGTAAAAGGAGATATGTATACTATAGAGTGCACAAGTGTATGCCTGATGGGCATGTATACTTAGTCAAAGTTGAATAAAGATAAGGTGGGATAGTTTAGCTACAGAACATTTTGTAAAAGACTGTCTGATTTTATATGATTATTCATTTAAGTAATGTATGTTTCAACTCTCAGTACATGATTAGTATTATTGCAGCAAATGCTTTGTTTTTTATCTTCATTGATCCTGCATGTTTTTAACAGTTATGGACTATGACATCCCAAAGACTACAGAACAGTGTCGTCAGAAGCTAAGAGAGGAATTTGAAAAGAATCGTCATGTCCAAGATATCCGTGTTATTGATATGCTTGTCATAAAGGTAAAGTATAAGGAATGTTTATTGTTATAGACACTACAGTTGAATATCGTTTAGAGTTGTCAGGACAAAAGTAGCAAAAAAAAAAAAAGATGAAATTGAGTGTTGTGAAGTAAAGTGTGCTGCTTATGTCTTTAAATTGTCTTGACTTACTTCTTTCTATTCTTGTTTTAATTTTAATAATAAACATAGTTTAAATTTAAGCCCACTAATGTGGAAGTTCAGGAAGAGCTACATGTGTTCTCACCCCCTCAAAACCCTTTAGAGTGGTGTGCTGCCTACTACCAGCTCTGAATTTATCATATGACACTGCTAAACCTGAAGTGGTTTTCACACATCTTCTATACACTTAGATATATCTGCTGTATTCTGTACACTCGCCCATCATTGTATGTTGTCCTGCTTTGTCAGCTCCATCCATGGGGTCTTAGATATGAAAGAAATTGAAAGTACTGTATTAATGATATAAAAGCTACTGCCATATGCCACACAGACACTAGCAGTCTCAAAACCAGTTTTTCTGCTTGTGCTCTGAAGCACTCGGGAGTTGATTTGCAAGACACCCTGAAAGATTTTGGAACTTCTGATACTTGTCCTCATCTAAATTAACCCCTTCCAATGCTTCTTGCCTTGTTATTATCCACATCTGAATTTGTCTACTAGTGATTTGCTTTTTTTCTGTACATTGAACACTTTGTACAGTCTTTGCTGCTTTACTGCTGCCTCCTGACTTCCTTGATTTTGATTGATTTCCTGTCTTATTGTGAGTGTGACTTTTGAACATTTTCTTTGGTTTTAATATCTTGAGATGTAATCTGCAGGAACATGGTAAACTGGAGAGAGAGCTCCTGATATTTCCCTTATGAATTCTTGATCTACCAGAAAGTAAACTTCATTACTGTATGTAAAAGATCACAACCAGAGACACTTGTCTTTGGTTGTGATCTTTTACATGCAGTGGTATCCTGAGTTTTGGCCATAATTCATTCCAGAAGGCTGTTCGAGTGCTGTTACCGAATGAATTTGTTCCCATAAGGAATAATGTAAACTAGATTAGTCTGTTTCAGACCCCAAAAATACACTTACAAAAGCACTTAACAATAATACACTTACATAATTGTTCGAGTTGGGAGCTGTACAAAACTCGGGGTACCACTGTACATCTGTTGACTCTAAGTTATCCTACTGCAAAAAGCAATAAAAGTGCATTTGTGCATATCAGCATTCTCTACACTAAGTTTTCTTTCTTTTTGACTTATGTTAACCCTTTCGGGGTTTTGGCCGTACTAGTACGGCTTACTCGCCAGGGTTTTTGACGTACTAGTACACACAAATTCTAGCGACCTCAGATCTAGCAAGAGAAAGCTGGTAGACCTACATATGAAAGAATGGGTCTATGTGGTCAGTGTGCGCAGTATAAAAAAAATCCTGCAGCACAGTGCGTAATGAGAAAAAAAACTTTGACTTTGCACTGTATTTTTATATGGTATTTATTGTTGTATTCTAGTTTTCCTAGTCTCATTGTATAGATTGGAAGACATATTACAGAAATTGAGATGATTTTTGACTGGTTTTACAGTGAAAAGTACCTTGAAATTGAGCTCAAAGTAGCAGAAATGTTCGATTTTTACCAAAGTTCAAAAGTAAACAAATCATGCTAAGTGTCCAATACACGTCAACTGGTGAGTCTAATATTCTTTCACAAGTGCGCCGATATTATTTATACCATTTCTACACTAATGCAGTAGTCTGCATAATAGTAAATCTTATTATTTTTGTGAGAATAAAAAAAATCAAAGTGGAAAGCAAAAGAAATGTAAGAGGGGCCTGGGGACGTGACTAATGAACAGAGGAAATGTTATTTTAGTGCCAGGAATGTCTTTCTTGCTTATTCTGGACCCTATTTGGAAATTGGCATCTTTTGAAATTTGTGTGAAATTGGCAAAATTGCTAAATTCTGACCACTTTATTGGATAGTTGAAATCGGTAAATGGGTGGTTTCTTGTACTCATTCGATAGAAAAAACGGAGTTCTAGCAAAATAGTTATGATTTTTGTCAACTAGTACACTGGAATTGGCCGAAAATAGGGCTCAGTGGGCAAAATCGCCGATGCGTAAACATCGTCAAGACCGCTAACTTCGCGAGAGCATAATTCCATAAGTTTTCCATCAAATTTCATACTTTTGGTGTCATTATGATCGGGAAAAGATTCTCTATCTTTTCATAAGAAAAAATACTTTTTTTTTTTTTTTTTAAATTTGGGCGACCCTGAGAACAAGTCTCTGAGAGGGCCTGGCGACCCTCAAAGAGTTAAACTACACTGTAGCCCAAGTTTTGGATGTGTACAGTAACTTCCTTGTAACTCTCATTTGTGTTTCTTGTCTTGAGGTGTCTTCCAGATTCTAATTCCTTATATAAACAACTCCTGCAATTTTAATTACTTTAATTTTCTTTAAGGATGAGATTTTTGCAAATACTTATACTGATACAGTTGAAATTAGCCAGTAGCATTACTAATACCATCAAAATTAGCAAATACCCATTGATACCAATACTTGGTTTAAGACTGAAACCAGTACCATCAAAATTAGCTGATATCCAGTTCAGGAAAAGAAATAAAAGGTACCTAATGAATGATGCTTCTGAAAGATAGGAGAGTGACATCCTGTATAGCTGACATTCATGTACCTACTATTATAAGATGATCCTCTCTAACCCCTTTGAGTGTCCAGACCCCTGATCTGAAAAGTTCATAGTATCTAAGAACTTAGAATTTTTTTTCTGATGAATTAGGAGAAAGTCTTTTTCTGAGGGTAATAAAACAAAGTATGAAATTTGATGGAAAAATTTATGAAATTACACTTTCATATACCTTACTGTCTATGATATTTATTTATCAGCGATTTTGCCCAATTTGAGTCCTATGTTAGGCCAATTACATTGTTCCAATAGACCAGATTCATAGCTATTTCACTAGTAGGTTTTCCATTTTATCTGCTCGGCACAAGAAAGTACACAATCAACTATTTCAACTATCCAATAAAGTGATTTTGCTTTACGGCGTTCTGCTAATACGGACATTTCAAATTATGACCAAAACACGCTATACAATTCCCTCCACCTGACTTTCTAATATGGTCACTGTGTCACACCTGGTTTGTTTACATTCTCCGTGAGCTCCGTGTCTCCATTATACCTGGAAACCTTTCAAAATTTCAAGTGTTTTAAAGTTATTTCATGTTTTATGTATACCCTGATAATTATTCTTATGTGTACCTATACCTAAATAAACTTGCACACTGTGCGGTGTGCAGGTACACATTAAAATCACGAAGAGTGTCTTCTTATTCTTGAAGACACCATAGTAATAACGATAATTATAATAATACGCAATAATAATCACTCTGAGGCACATTAAATGTTGTATATTACATTAATATACACATTTTCAATAATCCATGATATTTTTTTCTAAATTATGTACGTAATAAACATGCTACGTAACATACAAACATGATAAGTACACATCACAGTAGAATAAATTAACATAAATATGAGAAGTTTTTCTAGTCCTCAGAGTGTCAGAAAGAACAACGTTTTCTTTAGTTGAACACCAAAGAAAATGTGTACACAATAATATTAGAGAGAGAGAGAGAGAGCGAGAGCAAGCAAGCAAGCAAGCAAGCATTCATGCATGCATGCATTGTGTTGGAAGCTAAACAATGTTGTATTTATTATTAATATTATTATTATTATTGTTAACCTTTTGAGGGTCGAGATCCTCGATCCTTAACTCCCACTCAGGGTCGAAAAAATTAGAAAAAAATATTATTTTTTCTTACCAAAATCTTAAGACTATTTTCCTAAGTTTTTAGTAAAAAAAAAAAATTCCGATCAATACTTACCGAGATATAGAGGCGTGAAGTTGACAACGTGAACTGCTTACAGCAACATCGGGGACTTCCATTCACTTGATAATGTTGTATTTACTTTTATTCTACTTTTTTCTTTATTTTTTAATATATTAATTTTTCAAGTAACTTTTATGGCCTGTGAGACCAATATAAGGCATATTGTATATACATTGACTTGTTGTACACTACACAATAACTGCACAAACATTGATAGGTGAACATTTTCACCTACCTTCATGACATACTATTGTCTAGAAATATATACAGTAGGGCCCCACTTATATGGCAGGTTAGGTTCCAGATTACCGCCGTAAAGAGGAAATCGCCGTAAAGTGGAACACCTTTTTTCCACTTATAAATGTATATAAATACTTGACAAACAAGTTTACACTAACATATATTAAGTTTGCAATAGAATTAGGCATTAAAAACAATAAAAAATAGTAAAATACACATATAGTACACTCATTACTTTAAAATATTTGTAGTCTTAATCTAGGGTGAGATGAGTAGTATTTATTGTAAGAAATCAAGTGTGGTATGTATGGTAGTCAGCCGGGCTACCATACCACGCCACCCCACCCACACATAATATTTGTAGTCTTAATGTAATATTTGTAGTCTTAATGTAGGGTCAGAGGTGAGTAAACAAGATAAAACGAGTGTGAGAGAGTGTGAGTGAGAGAGTGTGAGTGAGAGAGTGTGAGTGAGTGTGAGTGAGTGAGTGTGAGTGAGAGAGAGTGTGAGTGAGAGTGTGAGTGAGAGAGAGTGTGAGTGAGAGTGTGAGTGAGAGAGAGTGTGAGTGAGAGAGAGTGTGAGAGAGAGTGTGAGTGAGAGAGAGTGTGAGTGAGAGAGAGTGTGAGTGAGAGAGAGTGTGAGTGAGAGAGAGTGTGAGTGAGAGAGAGTGTGAGTGAGAGAGAGTGTGAGTGAGAGAGAGTGTGAGTGAGAGAGAGTGTGAGTGAGAGAGAGTGTGAGTGAGAGAGAAGTGTGAGTGAGAGAGAGTGTGAGTGAGAGAGAGTGTGAGTGAGAGAGAGTGTGAGTGAGAGAGAGTGTGAGTGAGAGAGAGTGTGAGTGAGAGAGAGTGTGAGTGAGAGAGAGTGTGAGTGAGAGAGAGTGTGAGTGAGAGAGAGTGTGAGTGAGAGAGAGTGTGAGTGAGAGAGAGTGTGAGTGAGAGAGAGTGTGAGTGAGAGAGAGTGTGAGTGAGAGAGAGTGTGATGTGGAGAGAGTGTGAGTGAGGAGGTGAGTGTGAGATGTGAGAGAGTGTGAGTGTGAGAGAGTGTGAGTGAGGAGTGTGAGTGTGAGAGAGTGTGAGTGAGTGTGAGAGAGTGTGAGTGTGAGAGTGTGTGTGAGTGTGAGAGTGTGTGTGTGAGAGTGTGATGAGTGTGGAGTGAGAGTGTGAGTGAGAGTGTGAGTGAGAGTGTGAGTGAGAGTGTGAGTGAGAGAGTGTGAGTGAGAGAGTGTGAGTGAGAGAGTGTGAGTGAGAGAGTGTGAGTGAGAGAGTGTGAGTGAGAGAGTGTGAGTGAGAGAGTGTGTGAGTGGAGAGTGTGAGTGAGAGGTGTGAGTGAGAGTTGAGTGTGTGTGAGAGTGTGTGAGTGTGAGTGAGTGTGAGTGATGTGAGTGTTGAGTGTGTGAGTGAGTTGAGTGATGTAGTGAGTGTGAGTGAGTGTGAGTGAGTGTGGTGAAGGAGTGTGAGTGAGTGTGAGTGGAGTGTGAGTGAGTGTGAGTTGAGTGTGTGAGTGTACTCACTATTTGTACTACCTATTTGTGGTGAGGGGTGAGTTTAGCTTCTGGCCTGCCTCTTCAACGGTTGCTATGGGCCATCTTCTCCCGCTACCATAGCTTTATGAAACCTCGTCTTAAAACTGTGTATGGTTCTGCCTCACTACGTCATTTCTAGGCTATTCACTGCCTTACACTCTATGACTGGAAGAAATACTCCCAATTATCTCCTCTGACTCATTTGTGTCTTCAATTCCAATTGTGGCCTCTTGTTCATGTGTCCCCTCCCTGACATCCTGTCTTTGTCCACCTTGTCTTCCAACGCAGTATTTTGTATGTCGTTATCATTCTCCCTGACCCTCCTGTCCTCAGTGTCGTTCAAGGTTCCGATTTCCCTTAATCTTTCTTAGGAATTCCCCTCTCTGGAACTAACCTGTTTTGCAAACCTTGTACTTTCTCTAGTTTCTTGTACGTGCTTTATCAGTGCAGTTCCAACAGGTGCTGCATACCCATATGGCCTGCTACACGTGTACGTCTGACCGATTCCTCTAAGTATTGAATGCTGTTCTTCAGTTGCAGGCCCCTTAGCTGCAACGTTATCTGATGTGTGTGCTTCGAGATATGCTCGTGTTATACTCATCCCAGATTTCTCTTGAGTGAGTTTTCAGTCTTTGCCAACCTGCCTATACTCTGTTGTGGCTTCCTGTGCCCTTCACAATCTCTTGACTTCTGCATTTGGCAGGTTAATTGAGAAGCATTTCTCAGGTTTTTGCCAGGCGCCCTTGCTGCAGTCAGTTTATCTGATTGATGTTGCTTCCGGAGATATGCTCGGTGTTATACTCACCCACAGATCTTTCTCCTTGAGTGAGGTTTTCAGTCTTTGGCCACCTAGCTATACTCTGTCTGTGGTCTTCTGTGCCCTTCCCCTATCTTCATGACTTTGCATTTGGCAGGATTAAATTCGAGAAGCCATTTGCTGGACCAGGTGTCCAGTTTGTCCAGGTCTCTTTGAAGTCCTGCCTGGTCCTCATCAGATTTAATTCTCCTCATTAACTTCACATCATCTGCAAACAGGGACACTTCTGAGTCTAACCCTTCCATCACGTCGTTCACATATACCAAAAATAGCACTGGTCCTAGGACCGACCCCTGTGGGACCCTGCTCGTCACAGGTGCCCACTGTGATACATCATTACGTACCATGACTCGTTGTTGCCTCCCTGTCAGGTATTCTCTGATCCATTGCAGTGCCCTTCCTGTTATATGTGCCTGATGCTCTAGCTTCTGCACTAATCTCTTGTGAGGAACTGTGTCAAAGGCCTTCTTGCAATCCAAGAAGATGCAATCAACCCACCCCTCTCTCTCGTGTCTTACTTCTGTTATTTTATCATAAAACTCCAGAAAGTTTGTGACACAGGATTTGCCTTCCATGAATCCGTGCTGGTTGGCATTTACACTCTTGTTCCGTTCCAGGTGCTCCACCACTCTCCCCCTGATAATCTTCTCCATAACTTTGCATACTATACACGTCAATGACACAGGTCTATAGTTTAGTGCCTCTTTTCTGTCTCCTTTTTTAAAAATGGGAACTACATTTGCCGTCTTTCATACCTCAGGTAGTTGCCCAGTTTCCAGGGATGTGTTGAAGATTGTGGTAAATGGCATGCACAACATATCTGCTCCCTCTCTAAGGACCCACGGGGAGATGTTGTCCGGTCCCATTGCCTTTGAGGTATCGATGTCCCTTAGCAGTTTTTTCACCTCCTCCTCATCTGTATGTATGTCGTCCAACACTTGTTGGTGTATTCCTTGCTGGTGTCCCCATCTGATCTGCCCCCCCAGAGTCCTTCCTGTCTCTACTGTAAATACTTCCTTAAATCTCGTGTTGAGCTCCTCACATACCTCTTGATCGTTTCTTGTGAGTTCTCCACCTTCTTTCCTCAGCCTTATCACCTGGTCCTTGACTGTTGTCTTCCTCCTAATGTGGCTATACAGCAGTTTCGGGTCAGATTTGACTTTCGATGCTATGTCGTTTTCATACTGTCGCTGGGCCTCCCTCCTTATCTGTGCATACTCGTTTCTGGCTCTTCTACTAATCTCCTCGTTTTCCTGGGTCCTATGCCTCCTGTACCTTTTCCATTCTCTGTTGCACTTAGTTTTTGCCTCCCTACACCTTCGGGTAAACCAAGGACTCGTTTTGGTCTTCATATTATTTCTGTTTCCCTTTGGAACAAACCTTTCCTCTGCTTCCTTGCACTTTGTTGCCACATATTCCATCATCTCGTTTACTGATTTTCCTACCATTTCTCTGTCCCACTGAATCTCCTGCAGGAAGTTTCTCGTACCTGTGTAGTCCCCCTTTTATAGTTTTGGCCTGTCCCCTTCAGTTCCTGTTACCTTCTCCACTTGTAACTCTACTATATAATCAAAACTCAGAAACCCAACATGATCGTTTGCTCCAAGGGGCCTCTCGTAAGTGATTTTCCTCAATGTCTGAACTGCTCAGGGTGAACACAAGATCCAGTGTTTGCTGGCTCACCCTCCTCTCTCTCTCTGGTTGTGTCCCTGACATGTTGATGCATGAGGTTTTCAAGTACCACATCCATCATCTTGGCTCTCCATGTTTCGGGACCCCAATGTGGCTCCGGTTTTCCCAGTCGATTCTCCCTGTGGTTGAAATCCCCCATTACCAGTAACTTTGCTCTGCTCGATTTGAGCTTTCTTGCCACCTCAGCCAGTGTGTCCACCATCCACTGTTTTTTCTTCGTACTCCCCCTTGGCTCCTGCAGTTCTGTGGTGGTTATACATCACTCCAATGATACTTTATGTTCTCCAGACTGAATTGTACTCCAATGTGTCTCTTTCTCAATCTTTGTCATCCCTTCATTTCCTCAAATCCCTCGGTGTTTTATGAGCAGTACAACCCTCTTCCCTCTACTCCTTCTATCTTTCCCTCAGACGATTCCTTGGGAAGATTGTGTCTGTTATTGTCTCAACGGTTAGTTTCTGTGACGCTATGATGTCTGGGGATTTTTCACTGTTCTTTCGTTCCATTTCTCATGTTTATTCGTTATTCCATCGCGTTGGTGTACCAACTTTCAGTTTCTTTTCTATCATTGGTTCATGCTTTGAATATTGGGGTTGGGGAGCGAAGCCTTGGTGGGGGCCTGGTATGGGGCTGTGGTGTAGGTGGGGTTTGTGGTGATGGGGGTGGGGTCAGAATGCCCATAAGGGACAGCTGTTGGGGTGAGGTTTGTGATATGGGGGTTGGTGGCAGAGGGAACAGTGAGTGGGTTGTAGTATAGGTTGCTCAGTTGCGTTGGGAATTTTCGCGGTTGGAGTCTTTTGGTGGGAGATTCTGTGGGGTGTGTTTGCCCCTTCCTCCGTGTCTGGGTCCTGCTCATTTTCGTCATTGCCTCTCGTTCCTCCTTGCGTCTCTGTACCCTCTCTTTCAGTGTAGTCCTTTCTTCTTGTGTTCTGTCGCGGTCGAGGTATACTCTCTGGTACCCCTGTTTGTCCCTCAGTCTTGCTTTCTCTTGCAGAATCCTGGTTCGAAAATGATTCTTCCTTGAAAGTTACTTTGATAGGCCGTATCCTTCCACTCGCAAACCACCCAATTCTCTGAAAATTTGTCGCCTGGGTCATATCGCCCTCACCTATTGTTTTCATGATGCCTTCAATCATTTTTTTCTCCTCCTGTTTTATTTCTTCAAAGTTGTACCCCTTGGCTTCTTGGAGCCCGTACACAAAAACTGACCTCGCCCTTTCCTCCTCCCACTGAGTCTCCATCTGCTTCCTCTGAGGCATTTTATTTCCTTCCATTGACATGTTCTTGCCTTCAGTCCCTGTCATATCTGAAACTTCTATTCTCAGTGAACAGTGTACTCACCTAATTGTGGTTGCAGGGGTCGAGACTCAGCTCCTGGCCCCGCCTCTTCACTGATCGCTACTGGATCCTCTCTCTCTCTGCTTCCTGAGCTTTGTCATACCTCTTCTTAAAACTATGTATGGTTCCTGCCTCCACTACTTCACTTGCTAGGCTATTCCACTTGCTGACAACTCTATGACTGAAGAAATACTTCCTAACGTCCCTGTGACTCATCTGAGTCTTCAGCTTCCAGTTGTGACCCCTTGTCCCTGTGTCCCCTCTCTGGAACATCCTATCTCTGTCCCCCTTGTCTATTCCCCCCAGTATCTTGTATGTCGTTATCATGTCTCCCTGACCCTTCTGTCCTTTAATGTCGGGCAGTCCGATTTCCCTTAACCTTTCCTCGTACGACATTCCCTTGAGCTCTGGGATAGCCTTGTTGCCAACCTTTGTACTTTCTCTAACTTCTTGACGTGCTTGACCAGGTGTGGGTTCCAGACTGGTGCTGATACCCAGTATGGGCCTAACATACACAGTTTTACAGTTTTCTTGAAAGTTCCTTATTAGGTATCGGAACGCTTTCTCAGGTTTGCCAGGCGCCCGTATGCTGCAGCGGTTTTTGGTTGTTTTGTGCCCCCGGTGATGTGCTCGGTGTTTTTGGTCACCCCAAGGTCTTTCTCCCTGAGTGAGGTCTGTAGTCTTTGTCCACCTAGCCTATACTTGTCTGCGGTCTTCTTTGCCCCTCCCAATCTTCATGACTTTGCATTTGGCTGGGTTGAATTCGAGAAGCCAGTTGCTTGACCCATGTCCAGCCTGTCCAGGTCTCTTTGCAGTCCTGCCTCATCCTCGTCCAATTTAATTCTTCTCATCAACTTCACGTCATCTGCGAACAGGGACACTTCAGAGTCTATTCCTTCCATCATGTCGTTCACATATATCAAAAATAGCACTGGTCCTAGAACTGACCCTGTGGGACCCCGCTCGTAACAGGCGCCCACTGTGATACCTCTTCACGTACCATGACTCGTTGCTGCCTCCTGTCAGGTATTCCCTTATCCATTGCAGTGCCCTCCCTTTTACGTGCGCTGATCCTCCAGCTTCTGCACTTATCTCTTGTGGGGAACTGTGTCAAAGGCCTTCCTGCAGTCTAGGAAAAACGCAATCTACCACCCTCTCTCTCGTGTCTTACTTCTGTTACCTTGTCATAAAACTCAGGGGTTTGTGATACAAGATTTGCCTTCCATGAACCCATGCTGGTTTTCATTTATAATTTGTTCCTTTCCAGGTGTTCGACCACTCTCCTCCTGATAATCTTCTCCATGACTTTGCACACAATACATGTCAGAGACACAGGTCTGTAGTTTAGTGCCTCGTTTCTGTTTCCCTTTTCTTAAATATGGGGACTACATAGCTGTCTTCCATTTCTCAGGTAGTTGGCCGTTTAAAAGGGTTTGTGTTGAAGATTGTGGTTAGAGGCACGCACAGCATCTCTGCTCCTTTTTAAGGACCCATGGGGAGATGTTGCCCGGTCCCATCGCCTTTTGAGGGGGTCAAGGTCATTAAGAGTTCTTCACCTCCTCCTCAGTTGTTGTTATGTCATCCAACACTTGCTGGTATTTCCTCTTGATGTTCCCTTCTGTGCTGTCTTCCCACACCCCTTTCCCTGTCTTACTGTAAAACTTCTTAAATCTCCTGTTCAGCTCTCACATACCTCCTGATCATTTCTTGTGAGTTCTCCACCTTCTGTCCTTAATCTGATCCCCTGGTCTTTGACTGTTGTTTTCCCTCCTGAGTGGCTATTACAACAGTTTCGGGTCAGTCTTGATTCTCGATGCTATGTCTTTTTCATATGTCGCTGGGCCTCCCTCCTTACCTGTGCGTTACTCATTCCTAGCTCTGCGACTGATTCCCTATTTTCTTTGTGTTCTCTGCCTTCTGTACTTTTTTCATTCTCTTTTTGCATTTTGTTTTTTCCTCCTTACGTCTGGTAAACCAGGGGCTCGTTCTGGTCTTCCCTTTTGTTACTGTTGCCCTTGGGAATAAACCTTTCCACTGCCTCCTTGCATTTTGTTGTTACATATTCCATCATTTCATTTACTGGCTTTCCTGCCATTTTCTCTGTCCCACTGGACCTCCGCAGGAAGTTCTTCAACCCTATGTAGTCCCCTCTTTATAGTCAGGCTTTTCCCCATTAAAATCCTGTTATTCTCTCCACTTGAGCTTACTATGTATTCAAAGCACAGAACCACGTGGGTCGCTAGCTCCTAGGGGACTTCATACTTGATGTCCTTAATATCTGAGCTGCCCAGGGTGAACACAAGGTCCAATCTTGCTGGTTCATCCTCCCCTCTCACTTGGTAGTGTCCTTAAACATGTTGGTGCATGAGGTTTTCCAGCACCACGTCCAACTCCTGGCTCTCCTGTTTGGGGACCCCCATGTGGCTCCAGGTTTTCCCAGTCAATCTCCTGTGGTTGAAAATCCCCATACCAGCAACTTTGCTCTGCTGGAGTGAGCTCTTCTTGCCACCTCAGCAAGTGTGTCCACCATTGCTCTGTTGCTCTCTTCATATTCCTCTCTTGGCCTCCTGCAGTTCTGTGGTGGATTATACATCACTGCAATGCCACTTTGTGTTCCCCAGACTGAAGTGTACCCGCTATGTAGTCTTTTTCGCGTCTCATCTATTCCTTCCATTTTCTCGAATTTCCATCTGTTTTTTACGAGCAGAGCAACCCCACCTCCCCCCTGCCCTTCTATCTTTCTCATGATCTGGTATCTGGTGGGAAGATTGCATCTGTTATTGTCTCCCTGAGTTTTGTTTCTGTAACTGCTATGATGTTGGGGATTCTCATTGATTCTTTCTTGCCATTCCTCATGTTTATTCGTTAAAACCCTCTGATTGTGTACCAAACCTTCAACTTCTGTTCTAATACTGTAACTGTGGTGCGGGGGGTGGAAACAGAGGGATCGGTGTGTGATGGTTGGTTGGTTTGGTGTGTGTGTGTGTGTGTGTGTGTGTGTGTGTGTGTGTGTGTGTGTGTGTGTGTGTGTGTGTGTGTGTGCGCGTGTGTGCGTGGGGTGCATGTGTGCGAGTGTGCGAGTGTGCGAGTGTGCGAGTGTGCGAGTGTGCGAGTGTATGAATGAATGAATGAATGAGGACACTAGTGGAGTTATGTAAACAAACCAGGTGAACGCCAGTTTTGTAAACAAACCAGGCAAACACGTCTGGTTTGTGTACAAGTTACATTGTGTAAAAGTTGTCTCTACTTTGATACGGTAGAATAAATAAAGAGGAACACTCCCATTCCCATGTAACACCATTTTGAGAATAAATAACGCTCTGAGTGAAGGCATATGAAAGGAATAATTTTCTACAGTTACCCCCAGTAACACACTTTCTCTTATATTGGACTAGAGAAAATGTTATTCTTGCCATCACTTGTACAAGTTGTCTGGTTACCACATCTCATATTTATGTTTATTTATTCTACTGTGGGGTGTATTTATCATCTTTATATGTTATGTATCGTGTTTATTATATAATTTTGAAAAAAAATATCATAGGTGGATTAGTGAAAATGTGTATATTAACGTAATATATGGCATTTAATGAGACTCGGTGATTATTATTATCATTACTAATATGGCATCTTGAGACATAAGGCACTCTTATTGATTTTAAGGGAGGGGCGAGCAGAATCACCAACTTTTTTTTATCAGATTTCAATGGGATTGTGACAGTGGATTAAGCAGCTTAAAAAACATATAGGCTGTGTTTGTTTTGACTGTTAGCCTTCAAGTTAGATAGAAAAAAATTATTTTTGCACAATTTTATGGGTCCTAGGACTTTCCACTTTCTACTAAATTGGGAAGATGTACAATGCTCTAGTTGACATCAGATGAAAGATAAAGGCTTGATTAATAATGAATCAGAACAGTTTAGCAATAATGTCAGTAGATTCCATAAAAAAAAAATGTTGAAGTTAGTAATTTTGTTTTTATTGTTTTTTGTGTACAAAACAAATCATTAAAAACAAAGCTGTAAACAGTATCACAAATCCACTGGGTGTTTGTAGAACCATCATTCCTCAATAACGTCTGCAAAAATCATGACAGTCCTATAAATATGTATCGAAGAAGAGGGATTGCAGTGTCAATAACTTTTTTCTGATTTATTATTGATTTTGTTTGGTGTGAAACCCTGTGGTTACTGCACGCCAAATCTGAGTGTGTTGCACCCCTCCTTGCTTGTTGACAGCCTGATGGCTACTAAGGCAGACACTGACCACGTTCCACACTCTAGCCAGCACAGAAGATGCCATGTAGAGTACTTACAATGAAATAATCATGAAAATCATAATTTTTGGAGGAAAAAAAAAAAACATTAATTGCAACATGTAGTAGGTTGGTAGACAGCAACCACCCAGGGAAGTACTACCGTCCTGCCAGATGACTGTGAAACAAAAACCTGTAACTGTTTTGCGTGATGGTAGGATTGCTGGTTTTCTTTTTCTGTCTCATAAACACGCTAGATAACAGGGATATCTTGCTACTCCTACTTACACTTTGGTCACACTTCACAGACACGCACATGCATATATATATATATACATACATCTAGGTTTTTCTCCTTATTCTAAATAGCTCTTGTTCTTTTTTATTTCTTCTATTGTCCATGGGGAAGTGGAAAAGAATCTTTCCTCCGTAAGCCATGCGTGTCGTATGAGGCGACTAAAATGCCGGGAGCAATGGGCTAGTAACCCTTCTCCTGTATACATTTACTAAAAAAGAGAAGAAGAAAAACTTTATAAAACTGGGTTGTTTAAATGTGCGTGGATGTAGTGCGGATGACAAGAAACAGATGATTGCTGATGTTATGAATGAAAAGAAGTTGGATGTCCTGGCTCTAAGCGAAACAAAGCTGAAGGGGGTAGGAGAGTTTCAGTGGGGGAAATAAATGGGATTAAATCTGGAGTATCTGAGAGAGTTAGAGCAAAGGAAGGGGTAGCAGTAATGTTAAATGATCAGTTATGGAAGGAGAAAAGAGAATATGAATGTGTAAATTCGAGAATTATGTGGATTAAAGTAAAGGTTGGATGCGAGAAGTGGGTCATAATAAGCGTGTATGCACCTGGAGAAGAGAGGAATGCAGAGGAGAGAGAGAGAGATTTTGGGAGATGTTAAGTGAATGTATAGGAGCCTTTGAACCAAGTGAGAGAGTAATTGTGGTAGGGGACCTGAATGCTAAAGTAGGAGAAACTTTTAGAGAGGGTGTGGTAGGTAAGTTTGGGGTGCCAGGTGTAAATGATAATGGGAGCCCTTTGATTGAACTTTGTATAGAAAGGGGTTTAGTTATAGGTAATACATATTTTAAGAAAAAGAGGATAAATAAGTATACACGATATGATGTAGGGCGAAATGACAGTAGTTTGTTGGATTATGTATTAGTAGATAAAGACTGTTGAGTAGACTTCAGGATGTACATGTTTATAGAGGGGCCACAGATATATCAGATCACTTTCTAGTTGTAGCTACACTGAGAGTACAAGGTAGATGGGATACAAGGAGAATAGAAGCATCAGGGAAGAGAGAGGTGAAGGTTTATAAACTAAAAGAGGAGGCAGTTAGGGTAAGATATAAACAGCTATTGGAGGATAGATGGGCTAATGAGAGCATAGGCAATGGGGTCGAAGAGGAATGGGGTAGGTTTAAAAATGTAGTGTTAGAGTGTTCAGCAGAAGTTTGTGGTTACAGGAAAGTGGGTGCAGGAGGGAAGAGGAGCGATTGGTGGAATGATGATGTAAAGAGATTTAGTAAGGGAGAAAAAGTTAGCATATGAGAGTTTTTACAAAGTAGAAGTGATGCAAGGAGGGAAGAGTAATGGAAAAAAAGAGAGGGGTTTAAAGGGAGAGTGGTAAAAGCAATGTAAAAAGAGAGCAAATGAGAGAGTGGGTGAGTTTTATCAACAAATTTTGTTGAAAATAAGAAAAAGTTTTGGAGTGAGATTAACAAGTTAAGGAACCCTAGAGAAACAAATGGATTTGTCAGTTAAAAATAGGAGAGGAGAGTTATTAAATGGAGAGTTAGAGGTATTGGGAAGATGGAGGGAATATTTTGAGGAATTGTTAAATGTTGATGAAGATAGGGAAGTTTGGTGATTTCGTGTATAGGGCAAGGAGGATAAAAATCTTGTAGGAGTGAGGAAGAGCCAGTTGTGAGTGTGGGGGAAGTTCGTGAGGCAGTGGGTTTAAAATGAAAGGGGGTAAGGCAGCCCGGGGTTGATGGGATAAAGATAGAAATGTTAAAAGCAGGTGGGGATATAGTTTTGGAGTGGTTGGTTGCAATTATTTTAAAAAATGTATGGAAGAGGGTAAGGTACCTAGGGATTTGGGAGAGAAACATGCATAGTTCCTTTGTATAAAAGGGAAAGGGGATAAAAGAGAGTGCAAAATTATAGGGGGAAAAAGTCTGTTTAGTGTACCTGGTTTAAAATGTATGGTTAGAGTTATTTAAATTTAAAGAATTTAAAAGTAAGACGGAGAATAGGATAGAGTGAACAAGGAGGCTTTAGGAAAGGTAGGGGGTGTGTGGGGCCCGGTGTTTACAGTGAAACATATAAGTGAACAGTATTTAGATAAGGCTTAAGGGTCTTTGTGGCATTTATGGATTTGGAAAAAAGGGGTATGACAGGGTGGTTTGGGGGGCAATGTGGCAGATTGTTGCAAGTGTATGTGTAGGAGTGGTTACTGAAAGCAGTGAAGAGTTTTTACGAGGGGTAGTGAGGCTCAAGTTAGAGTATGTAGAAAAAAGGGAAATTTTTTCCCCGTAAAAGTAGGCCTTAGACAAGATGTGTGATGTCACCCTGGTTGTTTAATATATTTATAGATGGGGTTGTAAGAGAAGTTTAAAAGCGAGGGTCTTTGGCAAGAGGCGTGGGGTTAAAAGATAAAAGAATCACAACACAGGGTGGGAGTTGTCACAGCTGCTCTTTGCTGATGACACTGTGCTCTTGGGAGATTCTGAAGAGAAGCTGCAGAGATTGGTGGAGAATTTGGTAGGGTGTGCAAAAGAAGAAAATTAAAGGTGGAATACAGGAAAGAGTAAGGTTATGAGGATAACAAAAAGATTAGGTGATGAAGATTGAATATCAGATTGGAGGGAGAGAGTATGGAGGAGGTGAACGTATTCAGATATTTGGGGTGGAAGTGTCAGCGGATGGGTCTATGAAAGATGAGGGAATCATAGAATTGATGAGGGAAAAAGAGTGAGTGGTGCTTAGGAGTCTGTGGAGACAGAGAACTTTGTCCTTGGAGGCAAAGAAAGGGGGTGTATGAGAGTATAGTTTTACCCAAAGCTCTTATATGGGTGTGAAGCATGGGTGATGAATGTTGCAGCGAGGAGAAGGCTGGAGGCAGTGGAGAAGTCATGTCTGAGGGCAATGTGTGGTGTGAATATAATGCAGAGAAATTTGTAGTTTGGAAGTTAGGAGGAGGTGCGGGATTACCAAAACTGTTGTCCAGAGGGCTGGGGAAGGGTTGTTGAGGTGGTTGGACATTAGAGAGAATGGAGGAAAAGAATAATTAAAAGAGTGTATCAGTCTGTAGTGGAAGGAAGGCGGGTAGGGGGGCCTGGGAAGGGTTGGAGGGGGGAGGGGGAAAGGGGGGTTTTGTGTGGGGGGCTTGGATTTTCCAGCAGGCTGCGTGGGTTTTTGATAGGAGGAATGGGACAAATGGTTTTTAAACTTGACGTGCTTTTGGGAGTGTGAGCAAAGTAACATTTATAAAGGGATTCAGGGAAAACCGGCAGGCCGGATTGAGCCCTGGAGGGGGGAAAAGACAGTCCCTGCATGGAAGGAGGGGTGTTAAGTTGCAGTTTAAAAACTGAGTGTAAAGCACCCTTTGGCAAGACAGGATGGAGTGAATGATGGTGAAAGTTTTTTTTTTTGGGCCCCCCTGCCTTGGTGGGAATCGGCCAGGTGAAATAAAAAAAAAAAAAAAAAAATAATTTTTGCTGACAGCAGCAACAAAAAAAAAAATACATTTAATGAAAAACATACTTAGAAATATGATAGAAACAAGCAGATTACATCAAAATGTTGCCAGAATTTTGTACTATTTTTCAGTAAGAAAATTTTTTTTTCCATAATTTTTCAATTTTAGCCCTTTCAGGGTCACCAGGCCCTCTCCGAGACTTCTCCTCAGGGTCGCCAAATTTAAAAAAAAAAAATTATTATTTCTTATGAAAAGATAGAGAATCTTTTCCCGATCATAATGACACCAAAAGTATGAAATTTGATGGAAAACTTAGGGAATTATGCTCTCGCAAAGTTAGCGGTCTCGATGATGTTTATGCATTGGCGATTTTGCCCACTTTGAGCTCTATTTTCGGCCAATTCCAGTGTACTAGTTGGCAAAAGTCATAACTATTTTGCTAGAACTCTATTTTTTTATCGAATGAGTACAAGAAACCACCCATTTACTGATTTCAACTATCCAATACAGTGGTCGAATTTAGCAATTTTTCCCAAATTTTACAAAAAATTTTTCCAAAGATTTCCAATTTCCAAATAGGGTCCAGAATAAACAAGAAAGACATTCCTGGCACTAAAATAACATTTCCTCTGTTCATTAGTCACGTCCCCACACCCCTCTTACATTCTTTTGCTTTCCACTTTGAATTTTTATTCTCACAAAAAATAGAAGATTTACTGTTATGCAGACTACTGCATTAGTGTAGAAATGGTATAAATAATATCTGAGCACTTGTGAAAGGATATTAGACTCACCAGTTGACGTGTATTGGACGCTTAGCATGATTTGTTTACTTTTGAACTTTCGTAAAAATCGAACATTTCTGCTACTTTGAGCTCAATTTCAAGGTACTTTTCATTGTAAAACCAGTCAAAATCATCTCAATTTCTGTAATATGTCTTCCTTCTATAAAATGAGACCAGGAAAACTAGAATACAACAATAAATACCATACAAAAATACAGTGCAAAGTCGCTGTTTTAATCCAAAAACACGGTCAAAATTTTTTTTTTCATTATGCACTGTGTGCTGCAGGATTTTTTTTACGCTGTGCACACTGACCACATAGACCCATTCTTTCATTTGTAGGCCTTCCAGCTTTCTCTCGCTAGATTTGAGGGCACTAGAATTTAGGTGTACTAGCACATCAAAAACCCTGGTGTGTAAGCTGTACTAGTACGGCCAGAACCCTGAAAGGGTTAATTTCCTGAAACTGGGAAAAGGCTCGCCCCTCCCTTAATGTGTACCTGCATGCCAGCACGGTGTGTAAGTTTATTTAGGTACAGGTATACATCAGTATAATTACCAGAGTATATATATAAAATATGAAATAACTTTTTAAAACACTTGAAATTTTGGAGTTTCCAGACATAATGGAGAGACGTGGTGCTTATGGAGCTCACGGAGACTGTAAACAAACCGGGTGGGGCACAGTGACCATATTAGAAAGTCATGTGGGGGGACCGTATAGCAAGTTTTGGCCGTAATTTGAAATGTCCGTATTAACGGAATGCTGTAAAGCGAAACACCATAAAGTGGTGCCCTACTGTACATAGTACAGTAGACCGTCATTTAGCACGAGTTTATTTGGCATGATTTGAGTATTGCATGATTGAATAATTGCAGCACAATTTTGTGTAACATGTCGTATAATTAATTTTACACGGTTCAGTTTGTGGGAAGGAAAAAAAAATTCTCTTTTGCTCAAGCGGCCGCCTTGCTGTGGAGCAGCCGGGGAGCCTTCCCGCCATCCCTTGCCACTTCCTGATACCACTCCACCATCTCAGCATTCGTAATTCATACGTGTCCAGTCTTTATCTGCTACAAGGCGGCTGTGTTTGTGAATTGTGTTATGATATTTTAATTACTGTATCTTGTATCTGCCAAGCAATCATGACACCCAGTAGCTATACCAGTGTTGCTGAAAGTGGCACGAAGAAGTATAAGCACTTAAGTCTTAGAATTAACAAAGAAACAAAGATATTAGACAAGAGGTAACCTGTAGCCATAATGAAGTGTTTGTACACAGAAAGAGGTAAACATGAGTTTGTGTGACTGACTGACTGACTGACTTACTGAATGACTTGTCTGACTTACTGTGTGACTTGACTGACTTACTGATTCAGTCAAGGAAAAAAAATTCTCTTTTGCTCAAGCTGCCGCCTTGTTGTGGAGCAGCTGGGGAGCCCTCCTGCCATTCCTAGCCACTCCCCGATACCACCCCACCATCCCAACCTTCGTAATTCATACGTGTCCGGTCTTTCTCTGCTACAAGGTGGCTGTGTTTGTGAATTGTGTTATGATATTTTATTTACTATATCTTGTATCTGCCAAGCAATCATGACACCTAGCAGCCATACCAGTGTTGCTGAAAATGGCACGAACAGGTACAAGCACTTAAGTCTTAGAATTAACAAAGAAACAAAGATATTAAACAAGAGATAACCTGCAGCTGAAATGAAGTGTTACTTTGTACACATAAAAATAGGTAAACATGAGTTAGTGTGGAAATATAAACACATGCAGTATAATGTGATCCTTTATTGACAACGTTTCACCCACACAGTGGGCTTTTTCAAGTCACACACAGATCTACCTGGGGTGGAAGGTACGGGAGTATTTATAGTCATGTTCAGAATGTTGAGGTCAGGTGGAGAATGCTGCATCTTTGCAAGAGACCAGTGCTGCAAATAGTGTAGTTAATGAGAGACAATCGATCTCTTACCTTAGCAGGACAATTAAGGAAAATCCTGCTCCCACTTTGTTGCCATGTTAAAGATGTACATTGGCATCTGTGCCCAGATAGCGGGAATTGAGCATTCTGCATTGCTTCCTGGCGGAAGTTTGGCAAAAAGGGGAAATATGCTTTGTCAGCACTTCTTTTGTGTGTCACAAAGCAGGGCGTAGGGTGCTGTGGTGTCTTCAGATTACTTTAAACCCAGCCAGGGGAAACATTAACATCGGGATAACGAACAAAGAACACTGATCTGTGCATTTTTGTGCATAAAATGTCAACGGACACATCAGAACAATTACGGAGAAGTGTGATCAGCTTCTTTAGTGATATGACTGTGAACAATAGACAGATCTTGATGAACAGTGTGTAAACAGCAAGTGTTGTGATTTTTCCCTGGTACATCTGATAAACATGATATTGGTTAGGTCGGCTGTACAGCGGATCTATTTCATGTCTTATTTGACAGTACCATACCCAGTGACCCACAGGCTTTTGAGCCCAGACCAGTATGTGTAACTTCAGGAATCAGTTTCTGAGATATGCTGAATAACACCTGTAATAAAGTTGGTAGAATTACCGACAATATGTAAAGTAAAAGGACACAAGTGCAACTAATGTGACATTTATTGTGGCAACGTTTCGCTAGGGGTAATTATATTTATAATTAATTATCCCTTACAGCTCCATGGTTGTAGAACAACTGTCTCACATTGAAGGTACCTACTGGGAGAAGCTGCAGTAGGCAGAGACAACGACAAAGCTAAGTATCCTCATTGTTGATACCTAGTTTAGTATATGTTCTACAAATTTATTTGGCCATAATTTGGTGACATAAATTATGCCATACAGTTGGTCGTGCTCAATCTGGATGAAGACTACATTGTGGTCCAAATTTGTTGTACTACAGTGTACAAATAAATTATAAGCCAAGGTCCTTTGAAAAAAGCTGTAAAACTAGTGTTTTTACAATATAAATCAGAATAAATGAGTCCCTCCAGGCTCAATCACAGAGAATGAGCGGCCTCACTAGCCTATAGAAAATGGGAGGTGCTCACCCAGCAGTCACCCAACAGAAAATGGGATCTGGCTGGCTCACCCAGTCACCCACTCACGTCATCCACTGGTGACCGTGAAGGGAGAACCCTACAAACTGATTAAGTCATTTCTGGTGGTTACAGGCAATTATCATCTAGCCTTACGGGTCTTAGCAGACAATTACTTTGCTGACAAAGCCAGGGTTAGACATACAGTCTTAATTTCAAGCTTGAAGCCACCCAAACATTGTTTTTCAGATTTACAGTTGTTTAGGATCACATTAGACAATAGTCTCAGATCTCTAGGTGCTGAATATGACCTAAGGCAATGTGATTGGTTTATCAGTGTTATTGTACAGGATAAGCTGTCACCACAAACTACTGAACTATAAAATATTATGTTCAATAAACAATATTTCACTTGTGAAGAAATTAGCAATGGTTTACAAGCAGTAGTTTCTTGCATGCAAGCAATGAGACAAGATGAAAAATCCACAAATCCTGTGGATAATAAACCTTCAAGTCAGTATAAAAAATATACCTACTCCCACAAAACAATGGAATGGGAAATCCCATGTGGGCACTTATCAAGCTGTGAATACAACAGACAGTAAACAGACTGTCACACATAAACGTACTCCAAAATGCGTACTTTGTGACGAATCACAGTATTATAGTCAATACACAACAATGAAGGCACGTAAACAACATGCTCATCAGCTGAAAAAGTGCACCAAGTGTTTAGGTGAACACAAGGGAGGTAAATGCTCACTGAAGAAGTGTTTTAAATGCAAGGGTATGCATTATACAGCATTATGCCCAAACACTTATGCTGAACACCATAAGACTTCCACAGAATCAGGAGGTCAACAAGCAACTGCTCTTCCAATAGCTCGAGTTGAGTTATCTAAGAAATAACACAAAACCAATGTGCTAACATTATTTGATCAAGGCTCACAAAGGTCTTTCATAAGAAGAGCAGTGTTACATAAACTGAATAAACAACCCTATGCCAAAATACAGTTAAATGAAGCTATGGTAGTAGACGATTTGCCTAAGTCTGTACAGATCCAGGGATTAAAAGAAACAGTTGTAGCGCTGAAAGCAGCCAAGGTCAAGTTAGCCTATCCTGATATACAGACGGACACAATTAGTCCAATTGATTTAATTATTGGAAGTGATTATCATCACTGTTTTGTGCAAAATATAGTAAGTAAACATGATGTTCACTTTCTGAAAACAGGAGGCCACATGATATGTGGTCCAATTCCTTCTCATAGTTGGTCAGAAGCTGATAGAGATTCAGTGGAAAATGTACTAGTTACAAGAATAACGGCTGATCATGTACCACAGCAAAAATTATCATTACTGGACGAAATGAATGAACCAGTTGTTAAGTGACTTGATAAAGCCCACTGTGTGGGCAAAACGTTGTCAATAAAGGATCACATTATACTGCATGTGTGTTTATATTTCCATGACTGACTTACTGAGTGACTGACTTGACTTACTGACTTGACTTACTGACTTGCTGACTTGACATGCTGACTTGACATGCTGACTTGACATGCTGACTTGACATGCTGACTTGACATGCTGACTTGACATGCTGACTTGACATGCTGACTTGACATGCTGACTTGACATGCTGACTTGACTTGCTGACTTGACTTGCTGACTTGACTTGCTGACTTGACTTGCTGACTTGACTGACTGACTTGACTGACTGACTTGACTGACTGACTTGACTGACTGACTTAACCCACTGACTTACTGACTTGACTGGCTTACTGACTTGACTGGCTTACTGACTTGACTGGCTTACTGACTTGACTGACTTATGGACCTGACTGACTGACTTGACTGAATAACTTGACTGACTGACTTACCGACTTGACTTACTGAATGACTTAGACTTCTTCACTGAAGAGGACCCTGAAATGGTGTCTAGAGCTGCTGATGCCTTACCATCAGTTGCAAAATGTACTGCAGGGTACAATAGAACAGAAATTCATTACAGAATTTATGCATACTCCAGTATAACCATCAACTTCAGTACCAGAACCTCTACCATCCACCTCAGCCCAGTAGGACCACAGCATAACTCTCCACTCTCTTCACAATCATCCACAAACACCAGCACCCACAATTTAACCCTTTGACTGTTTACGACGTATAAATACGTCTTACGAGCCAATGTTTCTGACGTATTTATACACACAAATTCTAGCGGCTTCAAATAAAGAGGGAAAGGCCTGGTACGCCTACATGAGAGAGAATGGGTCTCAGTGGTCGGTGTGCACCCTGTGAAAAAAATCTGGGACCCAGCGGTGCATTGTGGGAACGCCATCTTGTTAGTCCATTTACACCATGCCTCTCGGTAAGAAGTTCCTCACTCCTTGGCGGATTGGAGGTCTTTTGTTCCCAAGTGATAGCTCTAACAGCGATGAAAATGTCAGTGACAGTGAATTCCAGGGTTTTGAAGTGAGTGTTACCGGAAAAAGTGCCCAGGATAACGTAATTAGTGATGAAAACCCAGATGACCCACAACCTTCCACCTCTGGTGCTGGGCCGGCTTGTTCACGTTCACGTTCGCCTGTACCAGGACAAAAGAGGAAACTATTTGGTCGTGTACAACACCCAGATGATAGCAGTGAATGTGATAGTGATAGTGATTTCAAGGTCATTGAAAGCATTTCTAGTGACAGTGAGGGTGAATATTCCCCAGTGAAGCGGCAGTATGTACGATGTTGCATGCAGTTTGGTAGTGTCTCACATGTTGTTCCAAAGGGAAGGAGAAACTCTGGGAGCACATCCCGTGGCCCTACACCACGACCTGATAGTGAAGATGACGATATTGTAACGATGGGTATGAATGATGTGAGTGAGGGAGCAGGCAGTGGTGGTGATAGTGAGGGTGGCACGGCCCATGTGGCACCATCAGCGGGCCACGCTACTACCCACGCTGCTGACTCTGCACAACAACCAGCCTCACCCGACCCCACACTCCCACAACCTGCACAACCACAACCACGGTACAATATCCAACTCCACCAGCAGACGCATCTGAGATTGGCAGGACGGTGACGAGTTTGTTCCCAGTCCCCATGACTTTGACGAAACACAAAGTGGAATAAAGCCATCATGTCCACTTGGGAACAATGCCAGTGAACTGGACTGCTTGAGTTATTCTTCGATGAACCCCTGATGGACATCATTGTCAGGGAAACAAACAACATACTGTGATTACACCATGGCAAATACAATTCTCTCACCAAAATCACGGCTACACAAGTGGAAGGAGACAACTGTGGCAGAGATGTACCTGTTTTTTGCCACAATAATGCTTATGCCACATGTGTATAAGCACACTGTCACCAAAATACTGGGCAACAGAACGCCTGATTTCAACTCCAGGTTTTAGTGACATTATAGGTGTCAATCGTTTCCTGATACTGTTACGTATGTTACACTTTTCAGACAAAACCAGGCCTGACAGAAGCGACAGGTTATATAAGATAAGAAATGTGTTTATGTACCTGAAACAAAAGTGCTGCATGTATTTTTATCCCTTCAGGAAGCTTGTTATTGATGAGTCCTTGATTTTATTCAAACGAAGACTCTCATTTATTTATTTATTTATTTATTTATTTATTTAAAAATTTGTGCACACATACAGAGGTACAAAAAATACAGAAAAGAGCAGTATGCCAAAGCCACTTATACTATGCATAGCATTACGGGCTGGCTTAAAATTAACTTAAGATGAACTAAGCAATGATGACATCGGTGATAAAACTTTAATGTAAACAGATTACTATAAAGCACAAGTGAGTATTACAAAGACAGGTCATATGGTTGTATGCATTGTTGTACATTCAGTAGAATGGAGTATTCTGTTAGGTAGTGTATTTAAAAAATAATAAAGTTAGATTGGGTTTTAGGTTTAACATTTATGTGATATAATTGTGAGAAATATTTAAGATATACAATTTATAAGGTTCAGTTATTCAGTATTTATTTGGTTTTGGGTGAGTAAGTGATCTTTGAGAAGAGACTTGAATTTATAAACAGGTAGTGTTTCTTTTATATTTACAGGTAATGAGTTCCAGATTTTAGGGCCTTTTATGTGCATTGAGTTTTTGCATAGTGTGAGATGGACACGAGGAACATCAAAGAGTGATCTGTGCCTTGTGTTATGGTCATGTGTTCTGTTGAGGTTGGCAAGGAGATGTTTGAGGGGAGGGTTAATATCAGAGTTAAGTGTTCTATGTATGTAATAGGTGCAGTAATAAGTATGAATGTTTTGTATGGTGAATAGGTTTAGTGTATTGAATATTGGTGGAGTGTGTTGCCTATAGTGAGAATTTGTTATCATTCTAACTGCAGCCTTTTGTTGGGTAATTAGTGGTCTGAGATGGTTACTTGTTGTTGAGCCCCATGCACAAATTCCATAGGTGAGATAGGGGTAAATAAGAGAGTGATATAGGGCCAGGAGGGCTGACTGTGGAGCATAGTACCGTATCTTCGATAGTATGCCTACAGTCTTGGAAATTTTCTTAGAAATTTGTTGTATATGTGTATGAAATTTGAGTCTATTATCAAGGTGGATTCCTAAGAATTTTCCCTCTGTTAGCTTTGTGATAGGTGATCCGTTTATCATTATGTTAAGAGGGACATCTGTAGCTCTGTTACCAAACTGAATGAAGTAGGTTTTGTCAATGTTTAGTGTAAGTTTGTTAGTCTTCATCCAGGTAGATATTTTCTGTAATTCTGTATTTACAGTATTGGCTAGCGTGACTGGGCTCGGGTGGGAGAAGACGTATGTAGTGTCATCTGCAAATAGTGTGGGTTTGAGTAATTGCGAAGCATTTGGTAGGTCATTTATGTATAGGAGAAAGAGAAGAGGGCCAAGGACACTTCCCTGTGGGACACCAACTGTAATTGGTTGTGCAGAAGAGTTTGCCCCATTTGCATACACATATTGGCTTCTGTTGCTGAGGTATGACTTGAGGTAGTTGAGGGAGTGCCCTCTTATACCATAGTGTGACAATTTTACGTGGAGCAAGTCATGGTTAACTGTATCAAAAGCTTTACGTAAGTCAATGAAGATCCCCAGTGGGACTTCTTTTTTCTCTATTGCAGTGTATATATGTTCTAGCATGTGTATAATAGCATCATTAGTATTTTTATTTGGCCTGAATCCAAATTGGCAGGGGTTGAGTATGTTTTGGGAGATAAGGTAGGAGTAGATTCGTTTATGAATTAATTTTTCGAAGATTTTTGAGAGAGGGTGTAAGTTGGATATTGGCCTATAGTTATTCAACTCTGTTTGGTCTCCTCCTTTGTGGATCGGGGTGACCCTTGCTATTTTGAGTACTGTGGGGAAGGTGGAGGATTCAATGGATTTGTTAAAGAGTGTTGCAATGATTGGTGATAGCACTTGTGACACTTTTTTGTATATAAAGGGTTGTAAGGTATTTAAATCTCCTGCCTTGTTTTTAGCGTGTTGATAATAAGGGAGACTTCGTATGGGTTAGTCGGAGCTAGGAACAGTGTGTTCGGGTAGTTGCCAGTGAGGTAGTCATTTGGTGGGGTATCTGAGCTTGGGATTTTATTGGCAAGGTTTTGTCCTATAGTGGAGAAGAAGTCATTGAGTCTGTTTGCTGTTTCTGTTGGTGGGAGTTGGGGTTCATCTGATTTTGCTAATTTTATTTCGCTATTTCGTGATATCTTTTTTGTTCCTAGAATTTCTGATAGGGTTTTCCAGGTCTTTTTTATATCACCTCGTAAGTTGGATAATCTGTTCTCATAATACAAGATATACCAAGCAAGAGGAAACACTTTGGTATAAAGCTATTTGTACTGTGTGATTGCAGAAGTGGTCTAGTTTTGGATATCATTGTGTACACTGGCAGTAATACTTTGAGAGATATCATGAAGTTATTGGGTATCTCTGGTGAAGTCGTTCGAACAATGATGGAACCATATCTTGGTAAGGGGCGTATGTTATTTACTGATAACTGGTACACAAGCCCCTTACTCAGTGATTTCTTGCGAGTGAACTTGACAGACGTGTGTGGCACAGTGCGTCGTAATCGTAAACATACGCCAAGGTTCGACGCTGGCACTCGCAGAGGTGAGGTGCAAGCCTTTGCTGCCAATGACATCATGGCATTTCGGTGGCATGACAAACGTGATGTCACATTATTGACATCAGTTCACCGAAACGAAATGGTACACAGTGGCAGGGACAACAGAGAGACCAATGAACCCATTCTAAAGCCTGCAGCTGTCATGGACTACAACCTCAATATGCACTTAGTGGACAAATGTGACATGCAGATTGGGTTTGCAGACTGTACGCAAGAGTTTTTTTTTTTTTTATTATTATCACACTGGCCGATTCCCACCAAGGCAGGGTGGCCCGAAAAAGAAAAACTTTCACCATCATTCACTCCATCACTGTCTTGCCAGAAGGGTGCTTTACACTACAGTTTTTAAACTGCAACATTTACACCCTTCCTTCAGAGTGCAGGCACTGTACTTCCCATCTCCAGGACTCAAGTCCGGCCTGCCGGTTTCCCTGAACCCCTTCATAAATGTTACTTTGCTCACACTCCAACTTTTAAAACTTTTTTTCCATCTTGTTGATATCTCTATACTGAATGCTTATAACATATACAAGTTGAAGACCAACAAAACACCAAAATATGGTGAATTTTGCTTGTCAGTAATCAGACAAATAATTGCAAAGTACCAAGGAGCAACACCTGCAATAGACCAGCGCCCACGAAATTACCAGCACTCGTCATCTCGTTTCAGGCCTGGTGATCACTACCCCATGCAACTGCCTCCTACTACTGCCAAGAAAAATGCTCAGAAGAGGTGTTATGTATGTACACATACCACAAAACGCCCACAAACACGCAGAGACACTTGTTTTATGTGTGAGGAGTGTGAAGTGCCCCTCTGCATATACCCATGTTTCAAAGAGTTCCACAAGCTGCAGCAGTTCTAGGAACGTGTTCAATGACTGTACATATGTATATATATTTTGGAACAATAGTAATAAACATTGTTTTGTATTGTTTGTTTGTGTAAACAAAGTGTATACACAAACTAATAGTGATAAAGTTTGTTCTGTTATTGTGTTGTAAATAATGAGTGTATATTTGAAGAATGCACCTTACATTGGTCTCACAGGCCACATAAGTTACCTGGAACAGAAAAATATTGAAAAATGCAAGAAACCTTTGAATTAGAGTAAATAAAAGAATACCAGGTGGGCGGCAGTCGCCGCTGTTGCCATACACACGTCACTTTCTGCAAACTTTGCGGCTCTGTATCTCGGTAAGTACTGATGGCAAAAATTTTTTTTAGGCTTAAAACACTCGGAAAAATATTCCTAACATTTTCATAAGAAAAAATAATTTTTTTTTTCGAATATTTGGCAACATAGAATGACAGTTTCAGAGAGGGGCCTGAAACAGTCAAAGGGTTAAGGTAAGAAATACAGTGGACCCCCAGTATTCGATATTAATCCGTTCCTGAGAGTTCATCGTATGCCAAAATTATCGGAAGGCGAATTAATTTTCCCCATAAGAAATAATGGAAATCAAATTAATCCATGCAAGACACCCAAAAGTATAAAAAAAAAAAAAAAATTACCACATGAAATATTAAGTTTAATGCACACAAACTGAAGAAGACATGCACAGTTTGTAGTACCCTACTAACAATAGAATACATGACACTTAACTTTAATGAAGATCTGGTGGTGATTGATGGGATGGGAGGAGGGAAGAGTGTCAAAGTTGTTAATGTTTAGAAGGGGAATCCCCTTCCATTAGGACTTGAGGTAGCAAGTCCTTTTCTGGGGTTACTTCCCTTCTTCTTTTAATGCTACTAGGACCAGCTTGAGAGTCGCTGGACCTCTGTCGCTGTTCCTTTAAGATTTGTCTAAAATGGGCCATAGCATTGTCATTGTAATAGTCACCAGCACGGCTTGCAATAGATGTGTTAGGGTGATTTTCATCCATAAAGGTTTGCAGTTCAACCCACTTTGCACACATTTCCTTAATTTTTGAAGTAGGCACAATGGGTTCCACAACTGGCATAGGCTTCTCAGGGTTAGCCCCAAACCCTTCAAAATCTTTCTTAATTTCCATACTAATTCTCACGCTTTTTACCACAGGGTTGGCACTAGAAGCTTTCTTGGGGCCCATGGTGACTTACTTTGCAGAAACAAGCACCAAAAACACTGTGGTAATATGGAATGTACCGAATGTATGCTTAGATGCGAGCACACTGGCTAGCTTGTGAACACTGGCACTCACGTGGACGCGTCCCGGACGAATCGCATGTGGCGAGTTTTTTAATGAGTGGCGAGGCAAAATTTTTGCATTAAAATGTATCGAATACCGGATTTAACGTATACCGATGCCATCGAATACCGGGGGTCCACTGTACTATTATTTCTGTTGCAGTTATAGTCTTAAGCAGTAAAAATGATGTAATACATCACGACAATGAACTACAATTAAAAAAAAATTGTTTGAGGGGGAAGCTCGCATCCTGAATTTTTGCTCCTATCCAGAAACAAAAAATTGACCGAGCAACTGCTCATATCCTGAAAAACTCGTATGGTAGGGTACTCGTAAACCGAGGTTCCAATGTATTTTCTGCTCTCTTGTCCTCTCTTATTTATTTATTTTATTTTTATTTATTTATTTAAGCATACATACAGAGGTACAAAAAATACAGGTAAGAGCAGCATGCCAAAGCCACTTATATGCATAGCATTATGGGCTGGCTTAAAATTAACTTAAGATTAACTAAGCAATGATGAAATCAGTGATAAAACATTATTGTAAACAGATAACTATAAAGCACAAATGAGTATTAGAAAGACAGGTCATATGGTTGCTTGCATTGCTGTACATTCAGTCGAATGGAGTATTCTGTTAGGTAGTGTATTTAAAAAAATAATAAAGTTAGATTGGGTCCTAGGTTTAACATTTGTGTGATATAATTGTGAGTAACATATAGGATATACATTTATAAGGTTCATTTATTCAGTATTTATTGGTTTTGAGTGAGTAAGTGATCTTTGAGAAGAGACTTGAATTTATAAACAGGTAGTGTTTCTTTTAATTTACAGGTAATGATTCCAGATTTTAGGCCTTTTATGGATTGAGTTTTTGCATAGCGTGAGATGGACCGAGGAACATCAAAGAGTGATCTGTGCCTGTGTTATGGTTATGTGTTCTGTTGAGGTTGGCAGGAGATGTTTGAGGGGAGGGTTAATATCAGAGTTAAGTGTTCTATGTATGTAATAGGTACAATATAAGTACGGATGTTTTGTATGGTGAGTAGGTTGAGTGTTTTGAATATTGGTGGAGTGTGTTGCCTGTAGTGAGAATTTATCATTCTAAACTGCAGCCTTTGTTGGTGTAATTAGTGGTCTGAGATGGTTAATTGTTGTTGAGCCCCATGCACAAATCCATAGGTGAATAGGGGTAAATAAGAGAGTGATAAAGGGCCAGGAGGGCTGATGTGGAACATAGTACCGTATCTTCAATAGTATGCCTACAGTCTTGGAAATTTTCTTAGAAATTTGTTGTATATGTGTATGAAATTTGAGTCTATTATCGAGGTGGATTCTAAGAATTTTCCCTCTGTTGCTTTGTGATAGGTGATTCAGTATTATGTTAAGAGGTACATCTGTAGCTGTGTTACCAAACTGAATGTAGTAGGTTTTGTCAATGTTTAGTGTAAGTTTGTTAGTCCTCATCCAGTAGATTTTTCTGTAATTCGGTGTTTACAGTATTGGCTAGCGTGATGGGCTCGGTGAGAGAAGACATATGTAGTGTCATTGCAAAAAGTGTGGTTTGGTAATTGCGAAGCATTTGTAGGTCATTTATGTATAGGAGAAAGAGAAGAGGGCCAAGGACACTTCCCTGTGGGACACCAACTGTAATTGGTTGTGCGGAAGAGCTTGCCCCATTTGCGTACACATAATTGGCTTCTGTTGCTGAGGTAAGACTGAGGTAGTTGAGGGAGTGCCCTCTAATTCATGTGTGACAATTTTACATGGAGCAAGTCATGGTCAACTGTATCAAAAGCTTTACGTAAGTCATGAAGATCCCCAGTGGGACTTCTTTTTTCTCTATTGCAGTGTATATATGTTCTAGCATGTGTATAATAGCATCATTAGTATTTTTATTAGGCTGAATCCAAATTGGCGGGGGTTGAGAATGTTTTGGAGATGAGTAGGAGTAGATTCGTTTATGAATTAATTTTTCGAAGATTTTTGAGAGAGGGTGTAAATTGGATATTGGCCTATAGTTATTTCAACTCTGTTTGGTCTCCCTTTATGGATCGGGGTGACCCTTTGTATTTTGAGAACTGTAGGGAAGGTGGAGGATTCAATGGATTTGTTAAAGAGTGTTGCAATGATTGGTGATAGTACTTGTGACGCTTTTTTTGTATATAAAGGGTGGTAAGGTATTTAAATCTCCTGCCTTGTTTTTTCAGTGTGTGATAATAAGGGAGACTTCGTATGGGTTAGTCGGAGCTAGGAACAGTGTGTTCGGGTAGTTGCCAGTGAGGTAGTCATTTGGTGGGGTATCTGAGCTTGGGATTTTATTGGCAAGGTTTTGACCTATAGTGGAGAAGAAATCATTGAGTCTGCTGTTTCTGTTGGTGGGAGTTGGGGTTCATCTGATTTTGCTAATTTTATTTCGCTATGTCGTGATATCTTTTTTGTTCCCAGAATTTCTGATAGGGTCTTCCAGGTCTTTTTTATATCACCTCATAAGTTGGATAATCTGTTCTCATAATACAATTTTTTTGCCCTTCTTATCAGGCTGGTTAGGATTGACGAGTAACGTTTTGTTTGGTCTCTGGTTATGTGACCCATTCTGTACTGTTTTTATATCGGTGTTTTGTATTTATGGATTTGAGAATGCTGGGTGTTAGCCAGGACTGTTCAGTCTCTTAGCTGTCATTGTTTAGTTTTTTTAGGGCAGTGCTTGTTATAAAGGTATTGGGTCTTTTTTAGAAATTATTAAAACATTCGTCAATATCTGTATAGATTTCTAGCTCAGTGTGCCAGTCAATGTTTGTTACTGCTGTTGTGAAGTTATTAATGGCTGCCTCATTGTGAGTCTGAAGGTGGACTTTAGTAGTGTCTTGGGGTATTTTACCAAGAGTTGTTATGAGGAAAGTAGGGTAGTGGTCTGTGGTATTATCTGTAATTATGCCTGATTTTAAAGGGGATATGGTGTTGGTCCAGATGTGGTCAAGTAGGAAACACTAGTCTCTGTAATCTTGTAGGTTTTGTTACTGTTGGTAGCAGCATGCAGTTACTCATTGTGTTTGTGAATTCAGTAACGTGTGGGTCCTGGTCTTGCAGGAGATTTATATTGAAGTCACTGAGAGTAGTAAGTGATCTTTGTTCATGCGTGCTTCATTTATCATACTTCCTAGGTTTTGACTAATTGGCTAATGTTTGATTGTGGAACTCTGTAGAGTTTATCACTGTGAGAGGTTTTTGTAGGTATTTGGATTTGAATTTAGCTATTATATATTCCCATGTTCATCCCTTGTGCAAGTATTAGTGATACATTCTAGTTGGTCTGAGTAGTATATAGCAGTGCCACCCCCTTGTTGGTCTGGCCTACAGTTGTGTATGGCTGTGTAACCAGGAATGGCATAGACATCTGTAGTATCAGGCTTTAGCCAGGTTTCAGTTGGTGTAATGATGGACATATTGGCATGCAAGGAATTTAGTAATGCTAGGAGGTCATCATAATGCTTGCTTAAAGATCTGATATTGTAGTTAAAGATAGTTATGTTGTTGTTAGCTCTGAGAAGTGCCTTTGATTGTTCTGCAGTGTAGTAATTACAGTAACTGTTTGAATCATTTAAGTCATTAACCCTTTGACTGTTTTCGACTTATAAATACGTCTTACGAGCCAATGTTTCTGACGTATATATACTCAATAATTTTAGCGGCTTCAAATCAAGTGGGAGAAAGCTGGTAGGCCCACATGTGAGAGAATGGGTCTGTGTGGTCAGTGTGCACCACATAAAAAAAATCCTGCAGCACACATTGCGTAATGAGAAAAAAAAACTCTGATCGTTTTTTTTGGAATAAAACGCCGACTTTGAGGTGTATTTTCGTATAGTATTTATCGTTGTATTCGCGTTTTCATGGTCTTAGGTGATAAAATGGAAAACATATTACAGAATAGAGATGATTTTCATTACTTTTACGATGAAAACGATCTTGAAAATGAGCTCAAGTAGCGGAAATGTTCGATTTTTACCAATGTTCAAGAGTACAAATCACACCACACGTCAATACACGTCAGTGGGGAGTCTAATATTCTTTCACTAGTGCACTGATATTATTTATACATTTTTACAATAATGCAGTCGTCTGCATAACAGTAAATTTTGTATTTTTTTGTATGAATAAAAAATCAAAATAGAAAGCAATAATAATATAGAGGGCCTAGAGATGTGACTAATGAACAGAGCACATGTTATTTTAGTGCCACGAATGTCTACCTTGTTATTCTGGACCTATTTTGAAATTGGCATCTTTTTATTTTGCGTGAAATTGGCCAAATTGCCATTTCTGAACCACCATATTGGGTAGTCCAAATTAGTAAATGGGAGGTTTTTGTACTCAGCTGATAGATAAAATGGAGTTCTAAGAAATAGCTATGAGTTTGGTCAACTGGAACAATGGAATTGGCTGAAAATTGGGCTCAAACTCGGCGAAATCGCCGATACGCATATGTCGCCGAGACCGCTAACTTCGCGGGAGCATAATTCCACGAGTTTTCGACCAAATTCGAACTTTTGGTGTCATACCATCGGAAAAAGATTCTCTATCATTTCATAAGAAAAAATAATTTTTTTTTTTTCAAAAATTGAGCGACATAGAATGACAGTTTCAGAGAGGGGCCTGAAACAGTCAAAGGGTTAAATAAGAGGTTGGTATCAGGATCAATGCTTGTAATCATAAGATTTGTAGTGAATCTATAGTTAGAATTAAGTAAAAAATAAAGTAATATTCAAAGCTAAAAAAAAAAAATAGCACCTGAATTATTTAACAAATGTAAAAATAATGAGCTAAGGTAGTTTTTTAAAGCTAAAATAAAGGAGACAATATAAAAGGGACTAAAATAATTTGTGGTGAACAAATAAAGTGATGATCAAATAATGGAGCTTGGGAATATGATAGTAGGTAGTACTTTAAAGGTAATATTTTAAGTTAGAATTATAATATAAAAATTATAATATAAAAGGGACTAATATAAGTTGTGGTGAACAATAAAGTGGTAATCAAATAATTGCACTAAGGTCTAATATAATGACTTTTGTGGTCTATGTTTTGAGCTAGAATGAGCTATAGTACAACTAGATTTAATCTAATAATATAACAATACAAATTAAAAATAGCACAAGTCTCTCACTAGTAATTGCAATATGGTCTAATATAATGAATTTGGTATTGACTATAGTACAACTGAGTTTAATCTAGTAATATAAAAAAGGCACAAGACTCTCAATTGTAATTGCACTAAGGTGTTATATAAGTTGTTTACAAGAATTAGAGTATAACTAGATTTAAATTGACATAAAATATGCAAGTTAAGGTAGCAAAAGAAAAAAAGTAGAGAAAAAAAAAATATATATGAGGTAGTTGGTACTAGTTAGCAAAAGATAGTTAAGGGCCTTGAACAATAATATAATTGAAATATGCACTAATTGCACACACAATATAGTCACTAAGATATGAAAACAATCTTAGAGTAGGAATTATAATATAAACTTATAATATAAAAATACAAATTGAAATGGTACTTGCAATTGCACTAGAGTCTGGTATAGGTTGTTGACAAGATCAGGAGTATAACTAGATTTAAATTGACAAAATATAATTCACAATTAAAGTGGAACCTCAGTTGTCATTTTCATTACTTGTTGAACAAATCAGTTTTCGAATGAGGAATTTGAGGAAAAAAGTCCTGGTTTTCGTGCGTTCTCTTGGTTATTGACTAACAAGACAAACGGCTTGGGTCACGTGCTCACAGAATGCTTGGGTTTGATAATTTTAAGAAAAGAAGTGGCATTCATAGTGTGGCTTTGTGGGAGGCTGCCAGTGTTGACAAAGTGGCTGTTGAAAAGTATGTTACTGAATTCCAAGAGTATGTAGAGGCTGAGGGATTTCTCCCCAAACAAGTGTTTAGTTGTGATGAGCCAGGCCTCTTCTGGAAGAAAATGCCTACATAACTGAGTATTTAATTTCTGGGTCCCTTATTATTCTTATGTTATGTCAATGATATGCCTATCAGTGTCAGGTGCAAACTCCTACTGTATGCAGATGACAGTGCTCTGTTAGTGTCAGGTAAAGACCCACAAAATATTGCTAATGTTTTAACACTGGAACTGGAGTCCTGCAGCAAATGGTTAGTAGACAACAAACTATCATTACACCTAGGGAAAACTGAAGCCATTCTCTTTGGCACGAAACATAAACTGAGAAGGGTAAATAATTTTTATGTTCAATGTAAAGTGATGGAGAATCAAGAGCCATCACCTTTGGTTTCATCAGTATAATATTTGGGAATCCCCTTTGACCCATGCATGTCAGGAGAATTGATAGGGAACAGTGTAGTAAAGATAAGTGAATGCAGACTGAAGTTCCTGTATAGACAAGCACAGTGTCTACCTACTGAGGCTCGCAAGGACCCTATGTCTAGCCTTATACAATGTCATATGGATTACACTTGCTCTTCTTGGTACTCTGCCTTGACAAAAAAAACTGAAAGATAGACTGCAAATCACCCAGAACAAAATCGTAAGAATCATCCTGGGGCTGGGACCAAGAGAACATGTAGGCCAGGATGAATTACAGCAGTTGGATATGCTGAATGTTGAAGACAGAGTAAAACAACTGAAGCTAAATCATGTTTATAAAATTGCTCACAAACAATGTCCAGAATATCTTGCTGTCAATTTTGTCAAGGTTGGGAACCGCAGCAATCATAGTACTAGGGGGAGAGAGCACAACTTTGTAGTACCCACAGTCAGTGGCCAGGCTTCAAACACCTTTTATTGTACAGCAATAAAGGAATGGAACAGACTGCCTGCACATGTCAAAGCCAGTCATAGCATGAACCAGTTCAAGAAGAGTGCCAAAAAGTGTGTGATGAATGTAGCTACAGAAAGGGAGGGGAATGATTTTCTATTTTTTAGGTAACATACGTGTAAATTTTACCGTATTCCTAGTAATGACCCTCGTATTGTAGATAGTCTTAATGACCTTCGTGTAGTAGATAGTCTCTTTAGTATGATAATAAGATGTTATCTTCATTGTAGAATAATAAGAAAATATTATAACCTTTATAGTTTGGAAGTTAGGAGGAGGTGCGGGATTACCAAAACTGTTGTCCAGAGGGCTGAGGAAGGGTTGTTGAGGTGGTTCGGACATGTAGAGAGAATGGAGCGAAACAGAATGACTTCAAGAGTGTATCAGTCTGTAGTGGAAGGAAGGCGGGGTAGGGGTCGGCCTAGGAAGGGTTGGAGGGAGGGGGTAAAGGAGGTTTTGTGTGCGAGGGGCTTGGACTTCCAGCAGGCATGCGTGAGCGTGCTTGATAGGAGTGAATGGAGACAAATGGTTTTTAATACTTGACGTGCTGTTGGAGTGTGAGCAAAGTAACATTTATGAAGGGATTCAGGGAAACCGGCAGGCCGGACTTGAGTCCTGGAGATGGGAAGTACAGTGCCTGCACTCTGAAGGAGGGGTGTTAATGTTGCAGTTTAAAAACTGTAGTGTAAAGCACCCTTCTGGCAAGACAGTGATGGAGTGAATGATGGTGAAAGTTTTTCTTTTTCGGGCCACCCTGCCTTGGTGGGAATCGGCCGGTGTGATAATAAAAAAAAAAAAAAAAAAATAAGGTAAAAGGACCCCAATGGAAATAAGTCACTCTGTCTGACTTTTTTGGGTTATCCTAGGTCTCTACACATATGCTGCTATGTATGATAATTCTATGTAACTGTATTTGTGTATACCTGAATAAACTAACTTACTTACTTACTTACACAAGCCAATAAAAGCCAGGCTCACTCTGTTACTGTGGGGTAGTGCAAGTGAGGACTTGAAATTGAAGCCCATGCTTGTTTATCATTCTGAAAATCTGAGTATTTAACCCTTTCAGGGTTTCGGCCGTACTAGTTCAGCTTACGCCCCAGGGTTTTTTGACGTACTAGTATGCCTAAATTCTAGCGCCCTCAAATCTAGTGAGAGAAAGCTGGTAGGCCTACATATGAAAGAATGGGTCTATGTGGTCAGTGTGTGCAGTATAAAAAAAATCCTGCAGCACATAGTGCGTAATGAGAAAAAAAAAAACTTTGACCATGTTTTTGGATTAAAACAGCGACTTTGCAGTGTATTTTCGTATGGTATTTATTGTTGTGTTCTAGTTTTCCTGGTCTCATTTTATAGAATGGAAGACATATTACAGAAATTGAGATGATTTTTGACTGATTTTACAATGAAAAGTACTGTACCTTGAAATTGAGCTCAAAGTAGCAGAAATGTTCGATTTTTACCAAAGTTCAAAAGTAAACAAATCATGCCAAGCGTCCAATACACGTCGACTGGTGAGTCTAATATTCTTTCACAAGTGCGCCGATATTATTTATACCATTTCTACACTAATGCAGTAGTCTGCATAACAGTACATCTATTTTTTGTAAGAATAAAAATTCAAAGTGGAAAGCCAAAGAAATATAAGAGGGGCCTGGGGATGTGACTAACGAACAGAGAACTTTTTAATTTAGTGCCAGGAATGTCTTTCTTGTTTATTCTGGACCCTATTCGGAAATTGGCATCTTTTGAAATTTGTGTGAAATTGGCAAAATTGCTAAATTCTGACCACTTTATTGGATAGTTGAAATAGGTAAATGGGTGGTTTCTTGTACTCGTTCGATAGAAAAAATGGAGTTCTAGCGAAATAGTTATGATTTTTGTCGACTAGTACACTGGAATTGGCTGAAAATAGGGCTCAAAGTGGGCAAAATCGCCCATGCGTAAACATCGTCGAGACCGCTAACTTCGTGAGAGCATAATTCCGTAAGTTTTCCATTAAATTTCATACTTTTGGTGTCATTATGATCGGGGAAAGATTCTCTATCTTTTCACGAGCAAAAATAATAATTTTTTTTTAAATTTGGGGACCCTGAGAGCAAGTCTCGGAGAGGGCCTGGGGACCCTGAAAGGGTTAAAAAGAACAATGTTATGAAAAACAAATTGGCTGTAATGTGGCGGGCCAGCACAAAAGCTTGGGTAACAAGACAATTTTTTATTGAGTGGGTTCATGAAGTCTCTGCTCCCTCTGTCAAAAAGTACCTCATTAACCCTTTCAGGGTCCGTCCCGTAGATCTACGGCTTTACGTTCAGGGTCCAAACCGTAGATCTACGCCATGAGCTCAGCTCACTCTGATAAACTGTGAGTGGTACATTTGGGCCTAGATATGAGAGAATACATCTATGTGGTATGTGTGCACCACATAAAACAGATCCTGCAGCACACTGTGTATAATGAGAGAAAAAAAATGAAATCATGATTTTTCGATTAAAACAGCAACTTTGCAGTGTTTTTTCGTATGTTTTTTATAGTTGTATTTGCGATTTCTTGGTCTCATTTGATAGAATGGAAGACATATTACAGAAATAGAGATGATTTTGATTGGTTTTAGCACTGGAAATGGCTTGAAACTGAGCTCAAAGTAGCAGAAATGTTAAATTTTTGCCGATATTCAAGAGTAAACAAACGACCTCACACGTCTAATACACGTCAGCTGGTGGGTCTAATATACATTCACAAATATGGTGATGATATTTATACAATTATTACAGTATTGCATAACAGTAAATCTTCTATTTTTTGGTATGAATAAAATTCATTATGTGAATAAAAAATCAAAATGGAATTTATTTGTAAAGCCTCAAAACATAACTAATGAACAGAGGAAATGTTAGTTTAGTGCCAGGAATGCCTACATTGTTCATCCTGGACCCTATTTTGAAATTGGAATATTTTGAACTTTGTGTTAAATTGGCCAAATTAACAATTTCCGATCACTTTATTTTGTAGTTGAAACAGTTGACTTGGCGATTTCTTGTGCTCAATCGATAGAATAGAAGTAATACTAGTGAAATAGCTAAGAATTTGGTTGATTGGAATAATGTAATTGACCTAAAATGGGAGTCAAAGTCGGCAAAATCGCCGATTCGTAAATATCGCTGACACGTCAAAATTCGCGAGAGCATAATTTCGTCAATTTTCCACCAAATTTCGTACTTTTTGTTTTATTACCTTCACAAAAAGATTCTCTACGATTTCATAAGAAAAAATAACAAATTTTTTTTTTTTTAAATTCTTGGACACTGGTGCGTGACTCCAGATTTGGGCCTTGGACTCTGAAAGGGTTAAAAAAGCAATTACCACTTGGGGCGCTTTTACTTATAGATAATGCTCCTGTTCACCCTCCAAACTTAGAAAACGAGTTGTTGGAGGAGTTCAATTTTATAACTGAATTTCTTGCCTCCTAACACCACTCCTCTCAACCAGCCCATGGACCAGCAGGTCATTTCTAACTTTAAGAAACTTTACACCAAAGCACTTTTTGGAAGGTGCTTTGAAATCACTTTAGAAACAAATTTTACCCTCTCGGAGTTCTGGAAGGACCATTTCAATATCCTCACCAACTTGAGGCTTATAGACAGAGCCTGGGGGAATGTGTCTTCCAGGACCATGCAGTTAGCATGGAAGAAATTGTGTCCTGACTTTGTGGCAGCCATGGATTTTGAAGGCTTTGAAGATCAGCTTGAGCTGGTAGAGGATATTGTGTCCCTGGGAAAGACCTTGGGCCTAAAGGTGATGTGGAGGAGTTAGTGGAGGAGCATAGAACTGAACTCACCACAGAAGAACTTGTAGACATTCAGAAGGAGCAGCAACAGATTGCAGTGGAGGAGTGTCATCAAAGGAAGAGGAGGGAGGTGATGATGCACCCATTGCACTTGTCAAGGAAATGTGTGCTAAATGGCATGAAGTGCAGGAGTTTGATGAAAAATACCATCCAGACAAAGCAGTGGCCAACTGTCTCTCTAACATGTACAGTGTCAGTGTAATGTCTCAATTTAGATAAGTGTTAAAATGGAGCCTGAATCAAATCTCCTTGGACAGGTTTTTAGTGAGACAAAGAACCAGTGAGCCAGAACAAGGTGCTGGTGGTGAAATGAGACAGAAACAACACCAGAAGGACAGTTGCCTGACATATTAATAGAAGGTGACTCTCCTTCCAAGCAGTGAAATACCCCCTCCTCTTCTCGACCTCCTGCTTCCAGTATGCCATTAGTTCTCCTCTGACAGGTAAGAGGCAGTTAAATTTTCATTTACTGTACAGTATTTCAGTTTAAAATTTCTTATAGTATTCATTTTTACAGCTTTATGTAGTAGTACATTTTTAATAAATTGTTATATGTATTGCCATTTGGGCTCTAGAACGGATTAATTCTAGTTACAGTGGACCCCTGGTTATCGGCCGTTCCTGTTATCGGCCAACTCGGTTATAGGCCGGTTTTTCAGCTACCGGTTATTGGCCGTATTGGACGCGTCTCTCCACCGGCTGGGCCAGCTTGCGCGTCAGTTTGGCTGTCTCTCTTGGTGCGTGAGGAAGCTTCTGCTCATTCATCCAAACATTTTGCTTGGTTTTCATTGTTTTTGGTGTTTTTTAGTCAGTGCAACTGCAAAATAAGTAACCATGGCTCCAAAGAAAGTTCCTAGTAAAGTTCCTGTGGGAAAGAAAGTGAGAAACTCCATGGAATTTAAGCGAGAAGTTGTTGAAAAATATGAGAGCGGTGCGAGGGTGCTGAAACTTGCCAGGATGTATGGGAAAAATAAATCTACCACCACTTCCATCTTGGCAAAGAAAGAACAAATCAAGGAAGCTGATGTTGCGAAAGGAGTAAATGTGATTACGAAACAAAGGTCACCAATAATGGAAGATATGGAAAAGTTATTGTTATTGTGGATTAAAGAAAAACATTTAGTGGGAGACAGTGTTGTGGAGTCAATTATTTGTGAGAAGGCAAGGCCTGAGGATCTTGTGAAGAAAACTCCTGTGATGCTGTTAGTGACTTTAGGGCCAGCAAAGGCTGATTTGAGAGATTTAAGAAGCGTAGTGGCATACACAATGTGGTAAGGCATGGTGAGGCTGCCTTAGTCTTCAATAAAGAAATGTAATACTGATTTACAGTAGACCATCATTTAGCATGGCAGTTACTTTCCTGAAAATGCTGTGTTAGGTAAAATCGTGTTAGATGAACTGAAGAACTTATGGGAAAAATAGGGTTACGTTCCTGGGAACCCCCAAAAAGCCAAACAACTTTTTTTTTTAGGCCTCCACATCTTAACAAAAATAAAAGTGAGTATGTAGTTTTAGTTCATTGTTGTGATGTATTATGTTGTTTTTACTGCTTACCCCTTTGACTGTTTTGGTCATATATATATGTCTTACGAGCCAGTGTGTTTGACGTATTAATACGCCAAAATTCTAGCGGCTTCAAATCTAGCAGGAGAATGCTGGTAGGCCCACATGTGAGAGAATGGGTCTGTATATAAAAAAAATCAGAGAGCCAGTGGTGCATTGTGGGAATGCCATTTCAGTAGTCCTTGTTAAGCATGCCTAGTGGTAAGAAATATGTGACTCCCCGTCAAATCTGCGACTCTTCTCTTCCCAGGTGATGGGTCTAACACAGATGGAAGTGTCAGTGAAGATGAATTTCATGGTTTTGAGGAGTTTGTGACCAAAAGCAATGCCCAGGATACCAGAATAAAGAAAGAGAAAGAAGGAGAAAGGAGAATGAAAGAGAATGAATGAGAAAGGAGAAAGTAGAAGAAAGAAAAAAGGAGAAAGAAGAAAGATAATTAGGTAGGAGGAGGGAGGGGAAGCAAGCATCAGACCCCATTGTTTTGATAGGCGGTAGGGTGGAGTGATTAATGATAAAATATGTCATTTTGACAGCTCCTGGACCCTGACTCAGCACATTTAGAAGTCCATTTACACAACACAATGAAAGTGTCCAGTGACTATATATGTGTATGTATATATGTATATATTATATATATATATATATATATGTATATATATATATATATATAATATATATAAAAATATATATATAATATATATATATAAAATATATATATAAATATATAATATATATATATATATATATATATTATAGAAACCAGAAGGAAGGAAAGAATGAAGAAAGAAAGGTAGGTAGGAAGGAATGATGACACATTTACCTAGGAAAACCACCTAACACAACTGTCTGCTGCTACTATGAAGAAAACTGCTCAGAGAGGTGTTTTGTCTGTGTACATAAAAAAAAAAAAGCCCACAAAAATGCAGACACACTCATTTTATATGTGAGGAGTGCAAAACACCATTGTTTATGAAACCATGTTTCAAAGAGTTCCACAAGCTGCAGAACTTTTAGGAACATGTCCAGTGACTGTACATTTGTATATGTTATAGAACAATAGTAATAAACAACTTTTTGTATTGTTTGTGTAAACAAGTTTTGTAAACAATATATTGATAATTATGTTTGTGTTGTATACAACGAGTGTATATATGTACAGTGGACCCCCACATACCGTTGGCCTTACATAACATTAAATCCGCATACCGATACGTTTTATCGCTAAGATTTTGCCTCGCATACCGCTAAAAAACCCGCTCAATGCTGCTTGTCCGAGACGCGTCTGATGTGCGGCCTTAGCCACCCTCACATGTTCCGCCGGTGGCATTGTTTACCAGCCAGCCTCCGCGGTAACATCCAAGCATACAATCAGAATATTTCATATTATTACAGTGTTTTTGGTGATTTTATCTGCAAAATAAGTGACCATGGGCCCCAAGAAAGCTTCTAGTGCCAACCCTACAGGAATAAGGGTGAGAATTACTATAGAGATGAAGAAAGAGATCATTGATAAGTATGAAAGTGGAGTGCGTGTCTCCGAGCTGGCCAGGTTGTATAGTAAACCCCAGTCAATCATCGCTACTATTGTGGGCAACAAAAAGGCAATCAAGGAAGCTGTTCTTGCCAAAGGTTCAACTGTGTTTTCGAAACAGAGATCGCAAGTGATGGAAGATGTTGAGAGACTCTTATTGGTGTGGATAAATGAAAAACAGATAGCAGGAGATAGCATCTCTGAAGTGATCATAAGTGAAAAGGCTAGGAAGTTGCATGAGGATTTAATTAAAAAAATGCCTGCAACTAGTGATGATGTGAGTGAATTTAAGGCCAGCAAAGGTTGGTTTGAGAGATTTAAGAAGCGTAGTGGCATACATAGAAAATGCCAAGCAGGACCTACATTGTGAACATCAAAATGGTATACAATACCGACAGGTTGTTAGGTAAGACACATATGCAACAGTTAGACAACTTTATTCAACTTTGTTCATCTTGTCAGACACTGCAACACGTGGCATCTTGGTACAGAAAACACCTTGGACAAGCTTTTCAAGTGAGAAGGGTTGGATCTGAGAGGGACATGACCTCTCAGTTGCCTCTCTTTCTTCTTCTACTACTACTACTACTACTACTACTACTACTACTACTACTACTACTACTACTACTACTACTACTCCCTACTACTACTACTACTACTACTACTACTACTACTACTACTTACTACTACTACTACTACTCTACTACTACTACTACATACTACTACACTCTCTACTACTACTATACTACTACTACTACTACTACTACTACTACTACTACTACTACTACTACTACTACTACTCTTACCTACTACTACTACATACTTACTACTACTACTACTACTACTACTACTACTACTACTACTACTACTACTACTACTCTACTACTCTACTACTACTACTACTACTACTACTACTACTACTGTCTACTACTACTACTACTACTACTACTACTTCTACTACTACTACTACTACTACTACTACTACTACTACTACTACCACCACCACCACTACCACTACCACTACCACCCTGCACCTCTCCTTCCGACAGTATTTAAGTCTCCGCACTGTCGCTTAATCTTCAGATAGTTCCTGACTATGGAACTGAACTTCTCCAGGCCGAATGACTGACAACCTCAAATTCTACGACTTTAAGGGTGATGGACTGATTACATCGTCTTCACATCTCTACTGTTCCTGCCTACTTTCTGTATTCGACTGAAGAAGCCTACTGTGTAGGCGAAACGTTTCGGAATAAAGTTGTCTAACTGTTGCATATGTGTCTTACCAGGACCTACATTACTGAGGAGGAAAAGGCACTCCCAGAACATAAGCCTATGAAAGACAGGCTTACTCTGTTGATGTGTTCCAATGCTACTGGTGATTGCAAAGTGAAGCCTTTATTAGTGTATCACTCAGAAACTCCCAGAGCGTTCAGACAAAAGAATATCCTCAAGGCTAATTTGTGCGTGCTGTGGAGGGCAAACAGTAAGGCATGGGTCACTAGGGACTTTTTCTATGACTGGTTACACCATGCATTTGCCCCCAATGTGAAAGATTACCTAACTGAAAATAAATTAGACCTTAAGTGCCTCCTGGTGTTAGACAATGCCCCTGGTCATCCTACAGACGTGGCAGAGCGACTTTATGGAGACATGAAGTTCATTAAGGTGAAGTTTTTGCCTCCTAATACCACTCTCTCCTGCAGCCCATGGACCAGCAGGTTATTGCAAACTTCAAAAACTGTACACAAAAGCTCTGTTTGAAAGGTGCTTTGTAGTGACCTCAGAAACTCAACTGACTCTAAGAGTTTTGGAGAGATCACTTTAATATCCTCAATTGTGTAAACCTTATAGGTAAGGCTTGGGGGGGGGGTGACTAAGAGGACCTTGAACTCTGCTTGGAAGAAACTGTGGCCAGAATGTGTAGACAAAAGGGATTTTGAAGGATTTGAGGCTAACCCTGAGAGGAGTATGCCAGTTGAGGAATCAATTGTGGCATTGGGGAAGTCCTTGGGGTTGGAGGTTAGTGGGGATGATGTGGAAGAGTTGGTGGAGGAGGACAATGAAGAACTAACCACTGATGAGCTGATAGATCAACTTCAACAGCAAGAGGCCAGACCTGAGGAAACTGGTTCGGAGGAGGGGAAAGAGAAATTGTTGAAGAAGTTGTCTACTACAAAGATTAAGGAAATCTGTGCAATGTGGCTGAAAGTGCAAACCTTTATGGATGAAAATCACCCTCACACAGCTATTGCAAGCCATGCTGGTGACTACTACACTGACAATGTTGTGAAACACTTTAGGGAAAGTCATAAAGGAACGAGAGTACAGGCCACTATGGACAGACATGTTGTGCGACAGAAGTCCAGTGACTCTGAAGCTGGTCCTAGTGGCATTAAAAGAAGAAGGGAAGTAACCCCAGAAAAGGACTTGACACCTCAAGTCTTAATGGAAGGGGATTCCCCTTCTAAACATTAAGACTCTCTCCTCCTCCCATCCCATCAATCATCACCAGATCTTCAATAAAGGTAAGTGTCATGTAATTGTGCATGCCTTTTTCAGTTTGTGTGTATTAAAATTAATATTTCATGTGGTAAAAATTTTTTTTTTTCATACTTTGGGGTGTCTTGCACGGATTAATTTGATTTCCATTATTTCTTATGGGGAAAATTCATCCGCATAACGATAATTTCGCATAACAATGAGTTCTCATGCACGGATTAATATCGTTATGCGGGGGTCCACTGTACATTGCACCTTACTTTGGTCTCACAGGCCACATAAGTTATGTGAAAAAAATAAAATAGTGAAAAAAACAAGAAACCTTGGAATGCAAATACAGTGGACCCCCGAGTTTCGTGATTAATCCGTTCCAGAGAGCCCGCCGAAAGTCGAAATTCACGAAACTCGAAACCATTTTCCCCATAAGAAATAATGGAAATAAAATTAATCCGTTCCAGACACCCAAAAATATTAAAATAAATTTTTTTTTTTTTCAAATTAAATAAAGATTTACATAATGAAAACAATCAGAAATCAAGTACCTGCATTTAAAAAATAATAATAACATTACACTTACCTTTACTGAAGACTTCTGCGTGGATGGAAGATGGGAGGAGGGGATAGGAGGAAGGTGTACACTATTGTTTGGAAGGATAATCTCCTTCCATTAGGACTTGAGGTAGCAAGTCCTTATCTGGGGTTACTTCCCTTCTTATTTTAATGCCACTGGGAAAAACTTGAGTCACTGGAGCCCTGTTGCACAAAATATTTGTCCAGAGAGGTCCTTTTCTGGCGTTTCTTTAAGATTTCCCTGAAGTGGGACACAACACCGTCATTGTACATGTTGCAGATATGGCTTGTTTCAGCTTGCTCAGGGTGATACTTTTCAACAAAACTTTGCAACTCATTCCACATTCCTTAATCACTGAAGAAGGCACCTCATCCACTCCCTCTTCCTCCTCCTCTGAAGCAAGTTCCTTGGCTGTGGTCTGATGCTGTTCCAGTTGAAGCTCTTGCAATTCGTCAGTGGTTAGCTCTTCCCTGTGGTCCTCCACCAACTCTTCCACATCCCTGTCACTCACTTTATTTACCAAAGGGCTTGCACTACCTTTCCTTGGGTCCATGATGACTTATTTAGCAGTTGCAAGCACAAAAAACAATGGATTATGATGAAATGTATTGTATGAACCCCCGGGGTAATGGTCACGTGTTGGTAAACAATGGCACACTGAGCGTGAATGGCGTGGGAGACTGGCTTGGTGTGAGCGGTGACAGGCGGACTGGTACTGGACGGTCGCCAAAACACGAGTTTTTTCTCGAAACTCGAGGCTAAATTTTTCCAAAAAAACTCGCCAAAGGTCGAATTTCACGAAAGTCGAGGCTGCCAAAACCTGGGGGTCCACTGTAAACCAAAGTTTACTGGGTGAGCGGCATTTGCCGCTGTTGCCATATGTGGCTCATTTTCTGCCAGCTTTACTCCTCTATATCTCTGTAAGTACTGATTGCAAAAATTTGTTTTGGGGTTTAAAACAATTAGAAAATTAATCTTAACATTTTCATAAGAAACAATAATTTTTTTTTTTTAATATACTTTGACACCAGGAGACACTTCAGGATTTGGGGTTGCAACAGTCAAAGGGTTAGGACTACAAATGTAATAGAACTAATGGTATTTCTTACCTTAAATTGTGGGTGCTGGTGTTTGTGGATGATTGTGAAGAGAGTGCAGAGTTATGTTGTGGTCCTACTGGGCTGAGGTGGATGGTAGAGGTTCTGGTACTGAAGTTGATGGTTGTACTGGTGTGTCTAACTTTAAGTCATTCAGTTGGTCAAGTCACTCAGTAAGTCAGTCAATCATCAGTAATCAGTCCATAGTCATTCATCAAGTCTCACAATCACTCAGTAAGTCAGTCAAGTCATTCAGTAAGTCATGTCACTCAGTAAGTCAGTCACATCACTCAGTAAGTCAGTCAAGGAACTTAGTAAGTCATTTAATCAAGTTACTCAGCCAAATCACTCAGTAAGTCAGTCAAGTAACTCAGTAAGTCAGTCAAGTCATTCAGTCAGTCAAGTTATTCAGTAAGTCAGTCAAGTCATTCAGTAAGTCAAGTCATTCAGTCAGTCGAGTAACTCAGTCAAGTCATTCAGTCAGTCAATCACTCAGTAAGTCAGTCATGTCACTCAGTAAGTCATTCAGTCAAGTCACTCAGTCAGTCAAATTCAAAAGTTTATTTTCTATAAGTATTACAATGCTGAGTTTACAAAATTTGGTTATTGTGTGGTTTACATGTAGTAAAATAATGATTACAGAGTGTACCACTAGAACACCTAGCATGGCTAGGCATTTCGGGCAGACTTAGTTTAAATCTTAAGTTTAAAATATTACAAATTATGAGGTAAGTTGGTATTATGGCTAAGTGACTAGATACTAGTTTGTGAGTTTAGCAATGCGAATGCCTTCGTTTTGGCACAATACATAGTTTCAGTATTGGAGTATCACAGGCCAATTTATGACTAGTTAAGATTCATTATTTTAAGATTTAGATTGATATTTCTGTTTATGGTCAAATGGGTGAGTCGAGTGTAAGTGTGGACCACCAGGTGGTATTCGTGTAATTAGTTGACAGGGTGTATCAGGGAGATAAGATGTTTTCTGATGGCAGTTTTGAAGGTGATGAATGTGTCTGCAGTTCTAGAGTTTTCAGGTAGGGTGTTCCAGATTTTAGGGCCTTTGACATACATTGAATTTTTGTAAAGGTTTAGTTGGACACGGGGAATGTCATAGAGATGTTTGTGTCTGGTGTTATGCCTGTGGGTTCTGTCACAACTATCAAGAAAGCGTTTTAGGTCAAGGTTAATATTGGAATTTAAGGTCCTGTAGATGTAGATTGCACAGTAGTAAGTGTGGATGTACTGACCAGGGAGTAAGTTTAGATCTATGAAGAGGGGGGGGGGTGTTGCCAGGGATGGGATTTAGTGATTATTCTTACTGTGGCTTTTTGTTGGGTTATTATTGGCTTTAGGTGTGTTGCTGCATTTGAACCCCAAGCACAGATAGCATAGGTGAGGTATGGATATATAAGTGAATGGTATAGTGCGAGAAGGGCAGTTTGCGGCACGTAGTATCGTATCTTGGAGAGGATCCCAACCGTTTTGGATACTTTTTTGGTTGTGTTGGATATGGGTGCTGAAATTCAGGTTGTTGTCGAGGTATGGGCCAAGGAATTTGCCCTCATTATGTCTGGCAATTAGAGTGTTGTCGATCTTAATGTTAATTTGCGCATCTCCTGCTCTGCTACCAAACATAATGTAGTAGGTTTTGTCAGTGTTAAGTGTAAGTTTATTGGCTGTCATCCAAGTCGATATTTTGATCAGCTCCTCGTTAACAATGGTGTTGAGGGTGGCAAGATTAGGGTGAGAGATGACATAAGTCGTGTCGTCAGCAAAGAGAATGGGGTTCAGGTGTTGAGATACGTTTGGAAGATCATTGATGTATATGAGGAAGAGCAGGGGACCAAGGACACTTTCCTGTGGAACTCCAGTATCAAGTGGCCGTGTTGTTGATGCTGTGTCTTTAATGGTGACATACTGATACCTATTAGTAAGGTAAGATTTGAAATATGCAATCGCATGGCCTCTTATACCATAATGGTCAAGTTTGTGGAGTAGGATGCCGTGGTCTACTGTGTCAAAAGCTTTTCTTAGGTCAATAAAAATTCCTAGTGGATATTCCTTATTTTCCAATGCTGTGTATAGCAGATCTAGCATTTTTATGATTGCATCGTTAGTGCTTTTATTTTTCCTGAATCCAAATTGGCAGGGATTGAGTATGTTTTGTGCCGTTATAAATGAATATAGTCTCCTGTGCACGAGTTTCTCAAAGATTTTGGATAGCAATGGTAAGTTTGATATTGGCCTATAGTTGTTTAAATCTGTAGGGTCACCACCTTTATGTATTGGTGTAACCCTTGACTCAGTAAGTTAGTCAAATCACTCAGTAAGTTAGTCAAATCACTCAGTAAGTCAGTCAAGTCATTCAGTAAGTCAGTCAAGTCATTCAGTAAGTCAGTCAAGTCATTCAGTAAGTCAGTCAAGTCATTCAGTAAGTCAGTAAAGTCATTCAGTAAGTCACTCAGTAAGTCAGTCAAATCAGTCAATCATTCAGTCATTCAGTAAGTCATTCGGTCACATAAACTCATATTTACCTCTTTTTCTGTGTACAAAGTAACACTTCATTACGGCTACAGGTTATCTCTTGTCTAATAAATAAATAATGTCTTTGTTTCTTTGTTAATACTAAGACTTAAGGCTACTGGGTGTTATAATTGCTTGGCAGATACAAGATATAGTTAAAATATAACACAATTCACAAACACAGCTGCCTTGTAGCAGAGAAAGACTGGACTGGACACACATGAATTGGATGGTGGGGTGGTGTCGGGGAGTGGTAGGGGATGGCGGGAGGGCTCCCCAGCTGCTCCACAACAAGGCAGCCGCATGAGCAAAAGAGAATTTTTTTTCCTTCACACAAACTGAACCATGTTAAATTAATTATACAATGTGTTACATAAAATTGTGCTGCAATTCTTCAGTCGTGCAATACTTAAATATTGCCAAATAAACTCGTGCTAAATGATGGTCTACTGTAATTGTTAAAAAAATTATTTTTTGTAAATATTTTTGTCTGGAACGGATTAATTGTATTTACATTAATTCTTATGGGAATAATTATTTTGGTTAACGGCCATTAAAGTTTTAGGCTGAGCTTCTGGAATGGATTATGGCTGATAACCGAGGGTCCTCTGTATGTTATTCTTCATGGGAAAAATTGCTTTGGTTGTCGTCCATTTTGGCTGTTGAATTAACATCTGGAACGAATTAAATTTGACAACTGAGGTTCCACTATATTTTAATATTAAATTTTAAAATATTTAAATACAGCCTCTCCTCGCTTAACAACAGAGTTCCGTTTCTAAGACTTTGTCGGTAAATGAATTTGCTGCTGAGCAAAGAGCATACTATAATGGTAGTGTGTTTGTGTCAACCATCTTTCATATTGTTTTAACCCCTTCAGGGTCCAAGGCCAAAATCTGAAGTGGTGCCCCAGTGTCCAAGAATTTAAAAAAAAAAAAATTGTTATTTTTTCTTATGAAATGGTAGAGAATCTTTTTGTGAAGGTAATAAAACAAAAAGTACGAAATTTGATGGAAAATTGACGAAATTATGCTCTCGCAAATTTTGATGTGTCAGCGATATTTACGAATTGGCGATTTTGCCGACTTTGACTCCCATTTTAGGCCAATTACATTATTCCAGTCGACCAAATTCATAGCTATTTCACTAGTATTACTTCTATTCAATCGATTGAGCACAAGAAATCGCCAAGTCAACTGTTTCAACTACAAAATAATGTGATTGGAAATTGGTAATTTGGCCAATTTAACACAAAGTTCAAAATATTCCAATTTCAAAATAGGGTCCAGGATGAACAATGTAGGTATTCCTGGCACTAAACTAACATTTCCTCTGTTCATTAGTTACGTTTTGAGGCTTTACAAATAAATTCCAATTTGATTTCTTATTCACATAATGAATTTTTATTCACACCAAAAAATAGAAGATTTACTGTTATGCAAAATTGTAATAATTGTATAAATATCATCACCACATTTGTAAATGTATATTAGACCCACCAGCTCGTGTGTATTAGACGTGTGAGGTCGTTTGTTTACTCTTGAACATCGGCAAAATTTTAACATTTCTGCTACTTTGAGCTCAGTTTCAAGCCATTTCCAGTGCTAAAACCAATCAAAATCATCTCTATTTCTGTAATATGCCTTCCATTCTATCAAATGAGACCAAGAAATCGCAAATACAACTATAAAAAACATACGAAAAAACACTGCAAAGCCACTGTTTTAATCGAAAATCATGGTCTCAGTTTTTTTTCTCTCATACACAATGTGCTGCAGGATTTGTTTTATGTGGTGTACACATACCACATAGATGTATTCTCTCATATCTAGGCCCAAATGTACCACTCACAGTTTATCAGAGTGAGCTGAGCTCATGACGTAGATCTACGGTTTGGACCCTGAGCGTAAAGCCGTAGATCTACGGGACGGACCCTGAAAGGGTTAATGTCACCTCTGCACCATTTATAACATTTCTGGTATATTTTTAAATGTTTATACAGTAGTGTACTGTATATTGCAATAAACAGAATATCAGCTCTAATATGCATGCTGATCAGAGAGCCCGTCATAAGTCCGAGTCATCGGTAAACGAGTGCATCACTAAGTGAGGAGAGGCTGTAGTTTTTATAGCAGAGATGATAGTGATTATAATACAGTGGAACCCCGGATTACAACGTCATTGGATTACATAAAATTCAGATTAACCCTTTGAGGGTTGAGATGCCCTCTCCCAAACTCATTCTCAGGGTTGAAAAATTTTCAAAAAAAAAGTTATTTTTTCTGATGAAATGAGAGAGAATATATTTCCAATCATAATGATGCCAAAAGTGTGAAATTTGATGGAAAACTTATGAAATTATGCTCTCGCAAAGTTAGCAGTCTCAAAGATATTTACGCATCGGAGATCTCCCCCACTTTGAGCCCTATTTTCAACCAATTCCAATGTTGCAGTTGATTAAAATCATAGCTATTTCCCTAGAACTCCATTTGTTCTATCAGTTGAGTACAAGAATCTCCCCATTTACTGATCTCAACTACCCAGTAAAGGTGTCAGAGATTGGCAATTTGGGCAATTTCACACAAATTTCAAAAGATGCCAATTTCGAAATAGGGTCCAGAATAAACAAGACAGACATTTATGGCACTAAAATAAAATTTTATCTGTTCATTAGTCATGTCTCTAGGCCCCTCATACATTACTTTTGCTTTCCATTTTGAATTTTTATTCTCACAGAAAATAAAGGTTTACTGTTATGTACAGTAGGGCCCCACTTACACAGCTGGTTAGGTTCCAGGCTACCGCCATAAAGCGGAAATCGCCGTAAAGTGGAACACCCTTTTTTTCCACTTATAAATGCATACAAATACTAGATAACAAGTTTACACAAGCATATAGTACATTAGCAATAGAACTAGGTATCAAAAAACAATAAAAAAGTACAATACACACATAGTGCACTCATTACTTACCTTAAAATATTTATAGTCTTAATCTAGGGTGAGACAAGTAGTATTTATTGTAAGAAATCAAGTGTGGTATGTATGGTAGTCAGCAGGGCTACCATACCAGGCCACATAATATTACAGTGGACCCTCGACCAGTGATATTAATCCGCTCCTGAGAGCTCATCGTTAATCGAAATTATCGTTAGTCGAGTTAATTTTTCCCATAAGAAATAATGGAAATCAAATTAATCCGTGCAAGACACCCAAAAGTATTGAAAAAAAATTTTTTTTACCACATGAAATATTAATTTTAATACACACAAACTGAAGAAGACATGCACAGTTACATGACACTTACCTTTATTGAAGATCTGGTGATGATTGATGGGATGGGAGGAGGGGAGAGTGTTGGTGTTAGTGTTTAGAAGGGGAATCCCCTTCCATTAGGACTTGAGGTGGCAAGTCCTTTTTCGGGGTTACTTCCCTTCTTTTAATGCCACTAGGACCAACTTGAGAGTCACTGGACCTCTGTCGCACAACATATCTGTCCATAGAGGCATGTACCTCCCATTCCTTTATGACATTCCTAAAGTGTTTCACAACATTGTCAGTGTCACAGTTAAACACTTGTTCAGGTTTCAATTCTTCACTGTCTATGTACTCCTTGAATTCCTGCACATATTTTTCAGCTGCTTTTTGGTCCAAACTGGCAGCCTCACCATGCCTTATCACACTATGTATGCCACTACGATTCTTAAATCTCTCAAACTAACCTTTGCTGGCCTTAAATTCACTCGCATCACCACTAGTTGCTTGCATTTTTCTAATTAAATCCTCATGCAACTTCCTAGCCTTTTCACATATGATCGCTTGAGAGATGCTATCTCCTGCTATCTGTTTTTCGTTTATCCACACCAATAACAGTCTCTCAACATCTTCTATCACTTGCGATCTCAGTTTCGAAAACATAGTTGCACCTTTGGCAAGAACAGCTTCCTTGATTGCCGTTTTCTTGGCCACAATAGTAGCAATGGTTGATTGGGATTTTGTGTACAACCTGGCCAGCTTGGAGACACGCACTCCACTTTCATACTTAGCAATGATCTCTTTCTTCATATCCATAGTAATTCTCATCCTTTTTGCTGTAGGGTTGGCACTAGAAGCTTTCTTGGGGCCCATGGTGACTTATTTTGCAGGTGCAATCACTAAAAAGACTGATAATATGAAATGTTCCGATTGTATGCTTGGAAGCGACCGCGGTTGCTGGCTGGCTTGTAAACACTGGCCACAGGTGGACGCGTCTCAGACGGAATGAACAGTGTTGTTCGAGATTTTTAGCGGTAGTCGAGGCAAAATTTTTGCGTTAAAATGTATCGCTGGTCGGATTTATCGTTAATCGATGCCATCGTTGGTCGAGGGCCCACTGTATATTACATTTAAGCATCCCACAGTGATAAAATACATATACAGTTTACTCATTACTTACCTTAAAATATTTGTAGTCTTAATCTAGGGTGAGATTAGTAGTATTTATTGTAAAAAATCAAGTGTGGTATGTATGGTAGCCAGCCGGGCTACCATACCAGGCCAACCCACCCACACATACTATTCTATGATATTTAAGCATCCCAGAGCGATAAAATGTATATACAGTTCACTCATTACTTACCTTAAAATATTTGTAGTCTTAATGTAGGGTCAGGAGTAAGTAAATGAGATAAAACGAATAAATGAGAGAGAGAGAATGAGTGCATGGGGGAGGATAGGCGCCGAGTTATGTAAACAAACCAGGCGAAGGTAAGTTTTGTAAACAACTAAGTGTACACGTCTGGTTTGTGTACAAGTTACATTGTGTACAAGTTGTCTTTACATTGATACGGTAGAATAAATAAAGAAGAACACTCCAATTCTCATGTAACAACACTTTGAGAAGAAATGACGCTCTGAGTGAAGGCAATGGAAATAGGCCACTTACTTTTTTGGGTTATCCTGGGTTCTCTACACATATGCTGTTATGTATGATAATCTATGTAACTGTATTTGTGTATACCTGAATAAACTTGCATACGAAAGGAATAATTTTCTTCAGTTACCCCGAGGAACACATTTTCTCTTACGTTGGATTAGAGAAAATGTTATTCTTGCCATCACTTGTACAAGTTATCTAACTACCACATCTCATATTTATGTTTATTTATTCTATTGTGGGGTGTATTTATCATCTTTGTATGTTATGTATCATGTTTATTATACAATTTTGAAAAAAATATCACGGATGGGTTAACGAAAATGTGGGTATTAACGTAATATACGACATTTAATGAGACTCGGTGATTATTATCATCATTTCTAATATGGCGTCACTTGTGCAAGTCGTCTGCTACCACATCTCATATTTGTTTATTTATTCTACTGTGGGGTGTATTTATCATATTTATATGTTATGCATCGTGTTTATTATATAATTTTGAAAAAATATCATAGATGGATTAACGAAAATGTGTATATTAATGTAATATATGACATTTAAATGAGACTCGGTGATTATTATTATCATTACTAATGTGACGTTTGGAGACATAAGACACTCTTACTGATTTTAATGTGTACCTGCATGCCAGCACAGTATGTAAGTTTATTTAGGTACAGGTATACATAAGTATAATTATCAGAGTATATATAAAATATGAAATAACTTTTAAAAACACTTGAAATTTTGGAGTTTCCAGACAAAATGGAGAGACCTAGTGCTTACGAATCTCACAGAGAATGTAAACAAACCGGGTGGGGCGCGGTGACCGTATTAGAAAGTCAGGTGGGGGAGCCGTATAGCGAGTTTTGGTCATAATTTGAAATGATCGTATTAGTGGAACGCCGTAAAGCAAAACGCCGTAAAGCGGGGCCCTACTGTATACTACTGCATAATTGTAAAAACAGTATAAATGGTATCAGTGCACTTGTGAAATAATATTAGACTTGCCAGTTGACATGTATTGGACGTGTGGCTTGATTTGTTTACTCTAGAACATCGACGAAAATCGATCATTTTCACTAGTTTGAGCTCAATTTCAAGGTACAGGTTCTCCATCACAAATCCAGCATCACTGGGACCTGTAGTGTGCTGGATTACTGAGTTTGCCAGATTACAGAGTGGTTAGGTTAGAATACACTTAATAAAATTAACCAACTTAGACAAAGGTCTTTGAACATCGGCAAAAATCGAACATTTCTGCTTATTTGAGGTCAATTTTAAGGTACTTTTCATCATGAAAGCAATCAAAACCACGTCTGTTTCTGTAATATATCTTCCATTCTATCAAAGGAGACAAAAAAAAAAAAAAAAAAAAAAAAAAAGCTTCCTTGATTGCCGTTTTCTTGGCCACAATAGTAGTGATGGTTGATTGGGGTTTTGTGTACAGCCTGGCCAGCTTGGAGACATGCACTCCACTTTCATACTTAGCAATGATCTCTTTCTTCATATCCATAGTAATTCTCACCCTTTTTGCTGTAGGGTTGGCACTAGAAGCTTTCTTGGGGCCCATGGTGACTTATTTTGCAGGTGCAATCACTAAAATGGCTGTGATAATATGAAATGTTCCGATTGTATGCTTGGAAGCGACCGCGGTGGCTGGCTTGGTTGTAAACACTGGCCAGAAGTGGACGTGTCTCAGACGGAAGGAATAGTGTTGGTCGAGTTTTTTAGAGCTAATCGAGGCAAAGTTTTTGTGATAAAATGTATCGCTAGTCAGATTTATTGTTAATCGATGCCATCGCTGGTTGAGGGTCCACTGTATACCACAAAGAGGCGGGTAATGGCCGAGAAGTGAACTCCCTTATTTATCGTCCGTCTTTTTTATTTTTGGTGTACGTTAAGAAGCATCTTTCCATCATACATTGCCCAAGTTTCAATGAGATAGCCCAACAAACAACTGAGAAAAAAACAATATTTACCAAAAATCATGGCAAGCCCAAGCCAGGTACTGGAAATAAGTCACTTTGTCTGACTTTTTTGGGTTATCCTAGGTTCTCTATACATACACTGCTATGTATGATAACCTATGTAACTGTGTTTGTGTATAGTACCTGAGTAAACTTACTTATTTCTAGTCTGTCGACTGAGTACAAGAAACCTCCCATTCACCTATTTCAGCTTCCCAATAAAGTGGTCAGTAATTGGCAATTTGGCCAATTTCACAGATGCCAATTTCAAAATAGGGTCCAGAATAGTCTACAATGCAGACATTCCTGGCACTAAAATAGCATTTTCTCTGTTCATTAGTCATGGCTCCAGGCCCCTCTTACATTATTCTTGCTTACCATTTAGAATTTTTATTCACACAAAAAAAATAGAAGATTTACTGTTATGCAGACTACTGGAGTTTACCTGGAGAGAGTTCCGGGGGTCAACGCCCCCGCGGCCCGGTCTGTGACCAGGCCTCCTGGTGGATCAGAGCCTGGTCAACCAGGCTGTTGCTGCTGGCTGCACGCAAACCAACGTACGAGCCACAGCCCGGCTGATCCGGAACTGACTTTAGGTGCTTGTCCAGTGCCAGCTTGAAGACTGCCAGGGGTCTGTTGGTAATCCCCCTTATGTGTGCTGGGAGGCAGTTGAACAGTCTCGGGCCCCCTGACACTTATTGTATGGTCTCTTAACGTGCTAGTGACACCCCTGCTTTTCATTGGGGGATGGTGCATCGTCTGCCAAGTCTTTTGCTTTCGTAGTGAGTGATTTTCGTGTGCCCAAATTCAGTACTAGTCCTCTAGGATTTTCCAGGTGTATATAATCATGTATCTCTCCCTCCTGCGTTCCAGGGAAAAACAGGTTTAGGAACCTCAAGCGCTCCCAATAATTGAGGTGTTTTATCTCCGTTATGCGCGCCGTGAAAGTTCTCTGTACATTTTCTAGGTCGGCAATTTCACCTGCCTTGAAAGGTGCTGTTAGTGTGCAGCAATATTCCAGCCTAGATAGAAACAAGTGACCTGAAGAGTGTCATCATGGGCTTGGCCTCCCTAGTTTTGAAGGTTCTCATTATCCATCCTGTCATTTTTCTAGCAGATGCGATTGATACAATGTTATGGTCCTTGAAGGTGAGATCCTCCGACATGATCACTCCCAGGTCTTTGATGTTGGTGTTCGCTCTATTTTGTGGCCAGAATTTGTTTTGTACTCTGATGAAGATTTAATTTCCTCATGTTTACCATATCTGAGTAATTGAAATTTCTCATCGTTGAACTTCATATTGTTTTCTGCAGCCCACTGAAAGATTTGGTTGATGTCCGCCTGAGCTTTGCAGTGTCTGCAATGGAAGACACTGTCATGCAGATTCGGGTGTCATCTGCAAAGGAAGACACGGTGCTGTGGCTGACATCCTTGTCTATGTCGGATATGAGGATGAGGAACAAGATGGGAGCGAGTACTGTGCCTTGTGGAACAGAGCTTTTCACCGTAGCTGCCTCGGACTTTACTCTGTTGACGACTACTCTCTGTGTTCTGTTAGTGAGGAAATTATAGATCCATCGACCGACTTTTCCGTTTTTCCTTTAGCACGCATTTTGTGCGCTATTACGCCATGTCACACTTGTCGAAGGCTTTTGCAAAGTCTGTATATATTACATCTGCATTCTTTTTGTCTTCTAGTGCATTTAGGACCTTGTCGTAGTGATCCAATAGTTGAGACAGACAGGAGCGACCTGTTCTAAACCCATGTTGCCCTGGGTTGTGTAACTGATGGGTTTCTAGATGGGTGGTGATCTTGCTTCTTAGGACCCTTTCAAAGATTTTATGATATGGGATGTTAGTGCTATTGGTCTGTAGTTCTTTGCTGTTGCTTTACTGCCCCCTTTGTGGAGTGGGGCTATGTCTGTTGTTTTTAGTAACTGTGGGACGACCCCCGTGTCCATGCTCCCTCTCCATAGGATGGAAAAGGCTCGTGATAAGGGGCTTCTTGCAGTTCTTGATGAACACAGAGTTCCATGAGTCTGGCCCTGGGGCAGAGTGCATGGGCATGTCATTATCGCCTGTTCGAAGTCATTTGGCGTCAGGATAACATCGGATAGGCTTGTGTTAATCAAATTTTGTGGCTCTCTCATAAAAAATTCATTTTGATCTTCGACTCTCAGTCTGGTTAGCGCTTGCTAAAAACTGAGTCATATTGGGACTTGAGTAGCTCACTCATTTCCTTGCTGTCATCTGTGTAGGACCCATCTTGTTTAAGTAAGAGGCCCAATACTGGACGTTGTTCTCGATTTTGATTTGGCATAGGAGAAGAAATACTTTGGTTTCTTTTCGATTTCATTTATGGCTTTTAGTTCTTCCCGCGATTCCTGACTCCTAAAGGATTCTTTTAGCTTAAGTTCGATGCTTGCTATTTCTCTGACCAGTGTCTCCCTACGCATTTCAGATATATTGACCTCTTTTAGCCGCTCTGTTATTCTTTTCCGTCGCCTGTAAAGGAGCGCCTGTCTCTTTCTGTTTTACATCTACTCCTCCTTTTTCTTAGAGGAATAAGCCTTGTGCATACATCGAGTGCCACCGATGTTAATCTGTTCTAGGCATAAGTTGGGGTCTGTGTTGCTTAGTATATCTTCCAGCTTATATCGGTTAGGACTTGGTTTACTTGGTCCCACTTTATGTTTTTGTTATTGAAGTTGAATTTGGTGAATGCTCCCTCGTGACTAATCTCATTATGTCGGTCTGGGGGCTCCGCGCATACATGACTGAACCTCAATTATGTTGTGATCTGAGTATATTGTTTTTGATATGGTGACATTTCTTATCAGATCATCATTGTTAGTGAAGATGAGGTCTAGTGTATTCTCCAGTCTAGTAGGCTCTATTATTTGCTGGTTTAAATTGAATTTTGTGCAGAGATTTAAAAGCTCGTGTGAGTGTGAGTTTTCATCAGAGCTGCCTCCTGGTGTTATTACTGCAACAATATTATTTGCTATATTCCTCCATTTTAGGTGCCTTAAGTTGAAATCCCCCAGGAGCAAGATGTTGGGTGCAGGAGCTGGAAGGTTTTCCAGACAGTGGTCAATTTTTAACAGCTGTTCCTGGAATTGCTGGGATGTTGCATCCGGAGGCTTGTAGACTACCACAATGACTAGGTTTTGGTTCTCGACCTTTACTGCTAAAACTTCCACTACATCATTTGAGGCATTTAGCAGTTCTGTGCAAACAAGTGACTCTGCAATGTACAGGCCAACCCCCCCCTTTTGCCTGTTCACTCTGTCACATCTGTATAGGTTGTAACCTGGGATCCATATTTCGTTGTCCAAGTGATCCTTTATGTGGGTCTCAGTGAAAGCTGCGAACATTGCCTTTGCCTCTGCAAGCAGTCCACGGATGAAAGGTATTTTGTTGTTTGTTGCTGGCTTTAGACCCTGTATATTTGCAAAGAAGAATGTTATCGGACTGGTGGTATTGTTGGTACTGGGGGGGGATTTTTTTTCCGGGATTAGTATCTGTATCTGTTGGTTTGGAGTGGAGGCCATCGACTCATTCTTGGCTGCATATTGGAATTTGGACTGGCAGGTGGACAGGTACTGGATGGTGACGTCATTTGTTTACTCGAGCATCGCTAAAGAATAGAACTTTTCTGCTAATGTGAGCACAATTTCAAGGTACTTTTCATCATGAAAGCAATCAAAATCATATCTATTTCTGTAATATATCTTCCATTCTATCAAATGAGACCGAAAAAACGAGAATACAGTGGAACCCCACCATACGATGGCATCACCTTACGTTAAATCCACCATACGATACATTTAACGCAAAAATTTTGCCTCGCCTCACGCTAAAAAGCTCACCTCACACAATTCATCCGAGATGCGTCCCACTTGTGGCCTGAGCGCGCCTCACCTGCCCCATGGGTGCCAGTGTTTACAAGCCAGCCAGTGCGGTCGCATCCACGCATACAATCGGAACATTTCATATTATCACAGCATTTTTAGTGATTGAACCTGCAAAATAAGTCACCATAGGTCCCAAGAAAGCTTCTAGTGCCAACCGTGCGGTAAAAAAGGTGAAAATTACTATGGAAATGAAGAAAGAGATAATTGCTAAGTACAAAAGTGGAGTGCGTGTCTCGGAGTGGCCAGGTGTATACCAAACCCCAACAACCATCGCTACTAAAAGGGCCCAAGAAAACGGCAATCAAGGAAGCTGCTCTTGCAAAGGTGCAACTTTTTTTTCGAATAAGAGATCGCGTCTCGAAGAGTTGAAGACTGTTATTGGTGTGGATAAACGAAAAAAAGATAGAGAAAGCATCTCTCAAGCGATCTTTGTGAAAAGGCTAGGGAAATTGCATGAGGGTTTAATTAGAAAAATGTCTTTAAAATAGTGGTTAAAGTGGTGAATTTTTAAAGGGCCCGCCAAAAAGGGTTTGGGTTTTAGAGATTTTTAAAAATCGTAATGGCGCCCCCAGTGTTTAAAGGCATGGGGAGGGCCCGCCCGTTTTGGATCAAAAAGAGGCTGAAAAATATGTGGAAGGGAAATTTAAAAAGGGAATAATGAAGGGCGAACCTTAACAAATGTTTAATTGTTTACGAAAAAAGGCCTGGGTTTTTGGGGAAAAAAAACCAAAACCGGACCTACATTACCTGGAGGAAAAGGCACCCCACGACATAAACCTGTGAAAGACAGGCTTTCCATCTTTATATGTGTAAAGGGTAGTGGGTTGGGTTTTCAAAATGGGAAACCTGTATTGGTGTATCACTCTGAAACTCCAGTATGTTCAGGCAAAAAAATGTCCTCAAAAGGGAATTTGTGTGTGTGTGGAGGGCAAAAAAATAAGGCATGGGTCACAAAAGGGCCTTTTCTATGACAGGGTTTCACCATGCATTTGCCCCCCCTGGGGAAAAATTACCTTCCCGGAAAATAAAAATTTGGGCCTTAAGTGCCTACGGTATTAGACAATGCCCTGGTCAAAACCTTTAGGGTTTGGCAGAGTGACTTATTTTTGGGGGCATGGCTTATTAAGGTCAAGTTTTTGCCCCCTAATACTACTCCTCTCCTGCAGCCCATGGACCAGCAGGTCATTTCAGACTTCAAAAAACTCTACACAAAAGCTATGTTTCAAAAGTGCTTTGTAGTGACCACAGACACTCGATTGACTCTAAGAGAGTTTTGGAAAGATCACTTTAGCATCCTCAATTGTGTAAACCTTATAGGTAAGGCTTGGGAGGGAGTGACTAAGAGGAACTTGAACTCTGCTTGGAAGAATCTGTGGCCAGAATGTGTAGACAAAAGGGATTTTGAAGGATTTGAGGCTAACCCTGAGAAGCGTATGCCAGTTGTGGAATCAGCTGTGGCATTGGGGAAGTCCTTGGGGTTGGAGGTTAGTGGGGAGGATGTGGAAGAGTTGGTGCAGGAGGACAATGAAGAACTAACCACTGATGAGCTGCAAGATCATCTTCAACAGCAAGAGGCCACACCTGAGGAAACTGCTTCGGAGGAGGGGAGAGAGAAATTTAAGTTGCCTACTTCAAAGATTAAGGAAGATGTGTGCAAAGTGGCTTGAAGTGCAAACCTTTATGGATGAAAATGACCCTCACACAGCTATTGCAAGCTGTACTGGTGACTATTACAATGACAATGTTGTGAACCACTTTAGACAAATCATAAAGGAACGGGAGGTACAGGCCTCTATGGACAGATATGTTGTGCGACAGAGGTCCAGTGACTCTCAAGCTGGTCCTAGTGGCATTAAAAGAAGGGAAGTAACCCCGGAAAAGGACGTGCTACCTGAAGTCCTAATGGAAGGGGTTTCCCCTTCTAAACATTAACAACTTCCACACTCTCCCCTCCTCCCATCCCATCAATCATCACCAGATCTTCAATGAAGGTAAATATCAGTTTGTGTGTATTAAAATTAATATTTCATGTGGTAAAAATTTTTTTTTTCATACTTTGGGGTGTCAGGAACGGATTAATTTGATTTCCATTATTTCTTATGGGGAAAATTAATTCACCTTGCGATAATTTCAGCATACGATGAGCTTTCAGGAACAGATTAATATCGTAAGGTGGGGGTCCACTGTATAACCATAAAAACCATACAAAAATGTACCGCTAAGTGGCCGCTAATGGCTGAGAAGTGAACTCCGCTATTTATGGTCTGATTTCTTTCGTTTTTGGTGTACATTAAGAAGTATGTTTGCATCATACATTGCCCAAGTTTCAATAAGATAACCCAACAAACAAATGAGAAAATAACAATAATAATAATAATAATAATAATAATAATAATAATAATAATAATAATAATATACTACACATACTGTACATACACAAATAACCTGCACATAAAAGAGAGAAGCTTACGACGACGTTTCGGTCCGACTTGGACCATTTACAAAGTCACACTAACCAGAAGTGGAGCAGGACGGCTATATATAGGCAGGAAGAGGTGGTGGTAATAGTAGTATTACAAGAATGGTATATAATACCGACAAGATGAAATTAAGACACGTGCGCAACACCCGGGCATCTCTATCGTAGACGCTTCACCATCCAGTGGCTGGATGGCTGTATGTACCTCTTCCTGCCTATATACAGTGGACCCTCGACTAACGCTATTAATCCGTTCCTGAGAGCTCATCGTTAGTCAAAATAATCGTTAGTCAAGTTAATTTTCCCCATAAGAAATAATGGAAATCAAATTAACCCTTTGACTGTCGAAGGGCCCAATCCTGAAGTTGTTCCTGGTGTCGCAAAATATTCGAAAAAAAAAAAAATTATTTTTTCTTAGGGAAAAATTTTAAAGTTTATTTTTTGTTTGGGTTTTTAAGCCCCAAAAAAAAATTTTTTCCCCATCAGTATTTTACCGAAAATATAGGCATGAAGTTTGCGAAAATGAGCCGCGTATGGCAACAGGGGCGACTGCCGCCCAAAAACCGGAAAAACTTTTATTTTACTTGTATTTGAAGGTTTTTTTGTTTTTTTCACTATTTTTTTTTTTTTCACATAACTTTTTGTGGCCTGTGGGGCCCAAAAGTAAGGTGCAAGGAAACTTATATACACTCGTTGTTTTACAACACAATAAGCACACAAACATAATTTTCAATTATTGTTTAAAAAATTGTTTACAAAAACAAACAATACAAAAAAATTTGGGTTTAAATTACTACTTTTCTATAATATATTTTCCAATATACAGCCCTAAACAAAACCCCTAGAATTTCCCGGGCAGCTTGTGGAACTCTCTGAAACTTGGTGAAATACCAGTGGTTTTATTACACTCCCCCAAAAATTAAAAAAAAAAAAACTTTGGTGCCCATACACATTTGGTTTTTTAAACACTCCTAAACCATAAAAACTGGTGTCTTTAAAACGTGGGGGTTTTACACCCCCTCACAAAAAAACCCTGGTGTCATACACAGTGGTTTTTTTTAACACTCTCCACATAAAACTTTGGTGTCATACACAATGGTTTTTTAAAACACTCTAAACAAAAAAATCAGTGTGTTGCATTTTTTTTTAAATTTTTTTTTTTAAGGGAAAAAGACAAAACCCTCGTTGACCCGTTTTCTTAAAAGGGTTTTTAGCAGGCAGTTTGTGTTATGTAGTTATCCTATTAAAGGGTTTTTTGTGAATCATTCCTTCCAAATTTTCCCTTTTAAATTCCCTTTTCCCCTCCCGGGAGGCTCCCTGGAGGGCATTTCCACCTCTTTTCCTACTTTCCCTTTTATCTTTTCCTTCTTTTATTTTTTTCCCTTTTTTTTAAAATCAAAGCCCCCTTCCTTCATTTTTTCCTTCCCTTCTTCCTTCCCGGTTTTCTATAATATATATAAACATATAAGTCACTAGATACTTTCATAAAAAACTCCCTATTATCCCCCCTTCAGAAAGGGCTTGCCCTTGGGTTGTGCGATTTTTGGTGGCTTTTTAATTTTTTTTGGAGTAAGGGAGTCGGCAGCTGTCAAATGACATATTGGCCATTACTCCACCCCCTACCGCTGTAAAAAACCATGGGGTGGGAAATGCTGTTTCCCCCCCTCCATTCTATCTAATTATCTTTCTCCCCCTTCTATCTCTTTCAATCTGTCTCTTTTTCTTTTCTCTGTCTACCCTCTGTCTCACAGGGAAAACCCTAAATAAAAATAACCATAGTGTAAATTACTAGGAAAAAACCCCAAAAACCAACAAAGTGCCCATAACCCGCCCTTTAAAAATGGAGTAAACGGATGATGACACAGTCTTGGGCTCTCCCCTTTAGACAGGGGGTAGACGGATTTGACAGGGGGGCTTGGCAGAAAAGAAAATAGAAAGAGGGCAAATGTTTGTTCGTTCGTATCTTTCCCCCTTCCCTCCCCCTTTCCCCCTTCTCCTCCTCCCCCTTCTCCTTCCCCCTCCTCCTCCCTTCCTTTTCCTCCTCCTTCTCCTCCCCCTCCTTTCCCCCCTTTTTCCTTCTCCCTTTCCCCCTCCCGGGTCTTGGAACCCCAAAGGGGGCAGCTGCCCCCCCTCCCTCCACCCCCGTTTACCTCATCCAAAAGGGCAATCTTTAAACAGAAAGTTATCTCCCCTTATTTGTCACTGGCTGGGGGGGAACTGTTTTTTATGCCTCAAGGGAAATATTATTACATATTTTTATTATTAGGTATTAGGTGTTAATTTTTTTCTTTTTTCTTCTTCTTATTCTTCCCTTTTTCTCTTTTTCTTTTTTCTTTTTTCTTTTTTCTTCTTTTTCTTCCTCCCCCTTCTTTCCTTCCCCCCTCCTCCCCCCCTTTTTCCTCCTCCTCCCTCCCTTTCCCCCCTCCTCTCCCTCTTCCCCCCTCCCCCTCCCTTCCCCCTTTCCTTTTCCCCCCTCCCACCTTTCCCCCCTCCTTTCTTTCCCCCCTCCCTTTTTCCCCCTCCCCCTTCTTTTTTCCTCCCTCCTTCCTCCTCCCCCCTTCCTCCCCCCCTTCCTTCCCCTTCCTCCTTCCCCTTTCCCCCTTCCTTTCCTCCTCTCCTTCCCTTTTCCCCCCCCCCTTCCTTCCCCTCCTTTCTTCCTTTCCCCCTTTCTTCCCCCTCTTCCCCCTTTATCCTCCTCCCCCTCCTCCTCCCCCTCCCATTGGGTTTTGGGCTCAAAATCCCCGAAACCTTTAAATTTATCTTTATTGGGAAATTCCCCTCTGTGTTTGAGCATCAAATTGGGAAGGAAAAAGGGGGTCCCCGATTTGCAGGGAATCACAAAATTTCTACCGCTAGACATGCTGAAAAAAAAGGAAAGGGTGAAATGGAATTTTCCCCCAAAGCCCCCACTGGCTCCCCGGGTTTTTTTTTTTTTTTTTATGGGGGCACACTGACCATGGAGAACCCTTTTCTCACAAAGTGGGGGCCCACCCGCTTTCTCCCGCTTGATTTTTAAGCTGCTAAATTTTTTTTGCGTATGATACGTAAAAAACGGTATCTCCTATACTACTTTTTACGACCGCGCCGTTTAAAGGGTTAATCCCTGGGGAGACACCCAAAAGTTTTGAAAAAAAAAAAAATTTTTAAAAACCTTTAAAATATTTTAAATTTTAAAAAACACACAAAAATGAAAAAAGACATGCACAGTTACAAAGACCCCTTACCTTTTTTTGGAAAAACTGGTGATGATTGGAAAGGGGTGGGGGAAGGGGGGGGTGGGGTTTGATTGGGGGGGCTTTGGGGTTTAGAAGGGGAAACCCCCTTTCCCTTTGGACTTGAGGTGGGGAAGGGCCCCTTTTTTGGGGTTTCTTTTCCCCTTTTTTTAATCCACTAGGAAACCCCTTGAGAGTCAAATGGACCTCTGGCGGGACAACAATCTGCCCATAGAGGCCCGCCCTCCCGTTTCCTTTAAAGACATTTCCCAATGTGTTTCACAACATTGTCAGTGTCACCCTTAAACCCCTTGTTCAGGTTTTTAGGTTTTTTTCACTGTCTATGTACTCCTTGAATTCCTGCAAAATTTTTTTAGCTGCTTTTTTTTTCCCAAAATGGGGAGCCTCACCATGCCCTTTTCACATAAAGTATGCCCTTTGATTTTTAAATCTCTCAAACCCAAACCCTTTTCGGCCTTAAAATTCACTCACTTCACCCCTAATTTGCTGGCATTTTTCTAATTAAATAGTCATGCAATTTCCCTAGCCTTTTCACATATGATCACTTGAGAGATGCTATCTCCTGCTATCTGTTTTCGGTTTTTTCCATACCAGTACAGTCTCTCAAACATCTTCTATCACTTGCGATCCAGTTTCGAAAACATATTTTGCACCTTTGGCAAGAACAGCTTCATTGATTGCCGTTTTCTTGGCCACTAGTAGTAGCGATGGTTGATTGGGGTTTTGTGTACAGCCTGCCAGCTCGGAGACATGCACTCCACTTTCATACTTAGCAATGATCTCTTTCTTCTACCCATAGAATTCTCCCCCTTTTATTGCTGTAGGGTTGGCACTAGAAGCTTTTTGGGCCATGGGGGACGTATTTTGAAAGTGCAATCACTAAAAAGGCTGTGATAATATGAAATGCTCCGATTGTATGCTTGGAAGCGACCGCGGTGGCTGGCTGGCTTGTAAACATTGGCCAGAAGTGGACGCATCTCAGACGGAAGGAATAGTGTTGGTCGAGTTTTTTAGCGCTAATCGAGGCAAAATTTTTGTGATAAAATGTATTGCTAGTCAGATTTATCGTTAATCGATGCCATCGCTGGTCGAGGGTCCACTGCATAGCCGTCCTGCTCCACTTCTGGTGAGTGTGACTTTGTAAATGGTCCAAGTCGGACCGAAACGTCGTCGTAAGCTTCTCTCTTTTATGTGCAGGTTTTTTGTGTATCGTTCCAGTCACGGTATCATGCCTTTTTTTGTTATTCATACATATACATGGGATACAGACATAGCTGACATCAGTGACATACTACTATATAGAAAGCCGCTTGTTATGCAGAGTATTTCAAGCAAATTAGGTCAGTGTCCCAGGATAACGCCCACACCAGTCGACCACCACCCAGGTACCCATTTACTGATGGGTGAACATAGACAACAGGTGTAAAGAAATGCCCAGTGTTTCTACCCTGGCTGGGAATCAAATATTCACCAAAAGTCATGTATGGCTAACCCAAGCCAGGTACTAGAAATAAGCCACGTTGTCTGACTTTTTTTGGGTTATCCTAGGTTCTCTACACATATGCTGCTGTGTGTGGTAATCTATATAGAGAAAATAGCTTTTTTGTTTCAGGTTTATATTGCAGTACGAGTGCATATCAGAGTTAGCCTTGTGCTACACTCCGTTTTCTCTAATATAAGCCCCAAGACAGGGATAGGGGAATGGTATTTGTATCTCGTATCCTCTTCATACCTCCGTCGAACTGCTTGGTGTTATGCCAAATATTATTTATTCTGGAGTATTTAACATGTTTTATGTTATTTATATTGTTTATTATGTCATACTAGATCAATTGTGATAGGCAATAAGCTGTAATGTTGATATTAGTGTAATAATAAAGCATATTCTGCATCATGAGACTGAGCTCATGACAACCGACAGTGGCTTCAAAGCCACCTTATCTTTAATGGATAATGTACTGTGTAGGTGCTCTACATAATGAGAAGCATTTCTTTTATTCATTGGAACCATGGCTAGGGCTAAAAGTAAGCAGGTTATAACAATAAATGGAGAAAAAGAAATTAGAATGACTTATGCAGCAAGTAGCGCCACCAAACAGTACCAGCAGGTTGGTGTGGCGACCCTGGAAATTTGAAATTATGCTATCCGAAATTAGTACTGAATAACTGAAGGAACCGAATAACTGATTGCCGGATTTGTGATGGCGGACCTGTACTTGTCATCATGAAACCAATCAGAATCATCTCTATTTCTGTAATATATCTTCCATTCTATCAAATGAGACCAAGGAAATGAGAATATAACCATAAACACCATATGAAAATGCACTAGAAATTCAGTTTCAAACCAAAAACATGGTCAATTTTTTTTTTCACATGCACAGCGTGCTTCAGGATTTTTTTTATACTGCACAAACTAAACCCACAGACCCACTCTTTCATATGTAGGCCTGCCAGCCTTCTTCCACCAGATTTGAAGGCACTAGAATTTAGGCATACAAGTGCATGACCAACCCTGGCTGCAATGATGTACTTGTACGTGACCAACCCTCGAAGAGTTAAGTAACGTTTTTGTGTCAAAATATTGGCTCGGTTAATGACAAAGAACTCGGTTAAAGTCATTCGTAATGAACGTGTCCGTGTGACTTGAACGGCCCGGCCCCTCCATGTACAGCCAGCGTGCCATTGTTTACAAGACAGTGAGGACGATTCCACGTGTACATGCAATACATTTTGTATTATTCCATTGTTTTTAGTGCTTGTAACTGCTAAATAAGCCACCATGGGCCCAAAGAAAGCTTCTAGTGCCAGCCGTGTGGTAAAGAGGGTGAGAAACATTATTGAATTCAAGAAAGAGATCATTGCAAAATGTGAAAGTGGAGTGTGTGTCTCCGAGCTGGCCAGGTTGTACAACAAACCCCATACAACCATCGCTACTATCTTGGCCAAGAAAAAGGCAATCAAGGAAGCTGTTGTTGTGAAAGCTGCAAATATGCTTACAAAACAGAGATCGCAAATACTCGAAGATGTGGAGAGACTGTTGTTGGTGTGGATCAACGAGAAACAATTATCAGGAGATAGTGTTTCGCAGTCAGTTATATGTGAAAAGGCAAGGCAGTTGAATGATGATCTCATAAAGAAAATGCCTGGAACTAGTGCCAATGTTGGTGAATTTAAAGCCAGCAAAGGCTGGTGTGACAAGGCATGGTGAGGCTGCCAGTTCTGACAAAAAAGCAGCTGAAACATATGTGTAGGAATTTAAGGGGTACATAGAGGCTGAACAATTAAAACCCCAGCAAGTGTTCAGATGTGATGAAGCAGCCTCTGTTTCGGAAGAAAATGCCAAACAGGACCTACATTACTCAGGAGGAAAAGGCACTCCCAGGACACAAGCCTATGAAAGACAGGCTAACTATCATATTTTGTAGTAATGCTAATGGGATTGCAAAGTGAAGCCTTCACTCTGAAACTCCCAGAGTGCTCAAGAAAAACAGTGTCATCAAGACTAAATTGTGTGTGATGTGGAGAGCAAACAGTAAGGCATGGGTCACTAGGGACATTTTCCTAGATTGATTCCATGATGTGTTTGGCCCCAGTGTGAAAAAATACCTCCTGGAAAATAAATTGGATCTCAAGTGCCTCCTGGTATTAGACAATGCTCCCTGCTCATCCTCCAGACTTAGAAGAGCAAATGGTGCCAGAGTTTAGTTTCATCAGAGTCAAGTTTTTGCCTCCTAATACCACTCCTCTCCTCCAGCCCATGGACCAGCAGGACATTTCAGATTTCAAAAAACTGTACACTAGAGTAGTGTTTCGAAAGTGACCTCAGACACTGAATTGACCATAAGAGAGTTCTGGTAAAATCACTTCAGTATCCTCAGTTGCATAAACCTTATAGGTAAGGCTTGGGAGGGAGTGACTGCAGGACTTTGAATTCTGCTTTGAGAAAATTGTGGCCAGAATGTGTACAAGAGAGGGATTTTGAAGGGTTTGGGGCTAACCCTGAGGAGTCTATGCCAGTTGTGGAATCTGTTGTGGCATTGGGGAAGTCCATGGGGTTGGAGGTTAGTGGCGAGGATGTGGAAGAGTTGGTTGAGGACGGCGATGAAGAGCTAACCACTACAGAGCTGCAAGAGCTTGAGGAGCAATACCAACAGACCACAGCTCAGGAATTTCCTTCAGAGGAGGAGAAAGAAAGATGGAGGAAGTTGCCTTCTTCAAAGATTAAGGACATTTGTGCGAAGTGGACTAAAGTGCAAACCTTTGTGGATGAACATCACCCACACAGCTGTTGCAGGCCGTGCTGGCAACATCTACAGTGAAAATGTTGTGTCCCATTTTAAGGAAATCTTAGAGACAGCAGAAACAGCTCTCTGGACAGATTTTTGGTGTGACGGGTCCAGTGACTCTCAAGCTGGTCCTAGTGGCATTAGAAAACAAAGAAGGGAGGTAACCCCGGAAAAGGACTTGGTACCTGAAGTCTTTATGGAAGGGGATTCCCCTTCCAAACAATTGTAAACTCCTCCATCCTCTCCCGTCTCATCACTCGTTAATAAGTCTTCAGTAAAGGTAAGTGTCATTTTAGTATTGTTTATTCTGTGTGTCTCATTGTTTTCTGTATAGGGAAATGTATATTTTCATGTAAAAAAAATATTTTGTTTAATACTTTTGGGTGTCTGGAACGGATTAATTGGATTTACATTACTTCTTATGGGGAAAATTAATTCGGATTATGACAGATTCGGTATAAGACACGCTCTCTGGAACAGATTAATGTCGTAATCCGGGGGTCCACTGTACAGTAAAATTAGGTGAAATTAAGTTAATCACACAGTTTTTGTGGCATTCATGGGAAGACTTATGCAGCTCAATTTTCGTACAGCTTTTTAGTTCAGTTTAGCAGACCACTATAATGTTCGAGCAGTGTCCTTTGACATTTTTCAAAATTTAGTTATTTTGCAGACTATTTTCTACAGCATTATTACACTCAGAGGTAGGGCACTAAACCTGAAGGGATCATATAGCATCTGGGGGAAATAGGAGGCAATCAGACTGGATCCAAAAGAGAAGTCATCAGGTCTAATTCATTTAATAATGAGCTCCTCACTAGTGTCAGTGAACCTCACCTAATGGGTTTAGTTTCTTCAGGTAGGTTCTTTCTTATTTTTTAAAACTTGAAATGTTTAAGAGGTACAATATTATGTGAAAACTTTTATATTCCATTACAGCTGTCTATTCAAGATCTTATAGGTGTAAAATGTACAAAACTTTCATAAACAGTAGTCAGTGAACAGTAGGTTTAGTTGTTTGTGGAGAGGGAAGATAATTGTATAAAACAATTGTATTATGGTTCAATGGCAGACTTGTGTAGGTGACAGCAGTGCTGTATGACCCTAGTGGGTTTAGTGCTTCTTTTTTATTATATTAATAATAATAATAATGTGTAGTCCAGGGAGGTACTACCGTCCTGCGAAATGAGTGTAAAATGAAGCCTGTAATTGTTTTACATGATGGTAGAATTACTGGTGTTTTTTTTTGTCTCATAAACGTGCAAGATTTTAAGTACATCTTGCTACTTCTTGCACTTAGGTCACACTACACTTTGATGTACAAGCATATATATAAAACACCCCTCTGGATTTTCTTCTATTTTCTTACTAGTTCTTCTTTATTTCCTCTTTTCTCCATGGGGAAGTGGAACAGAATTCTTCCTCCATAAGCCATGCGTGTTATAAGAGGTGACTAAAATGCTGGGAGCAAGGGGCTAGTAACCCCTTCTGTATACATTACTAAAGTTAAAGAGAAACTTTTGTTTTTCTTTTTGGGTCACCCTGCTTCAGTGGGATACGGCCGGTTTGTTGAAAGAAAGAAGAAGAATAATGTGTAGGTGACAGCAGTAGACCCCCTCTAAAAAAAAGTTTAGATTAGTTTTTTTTCATGTACTTCCACCTGAGAATTATATTTAGGGGAAGAACTAAACCCATAAGGGTCATGCAGCACCTGGGAGATTGGTAAGAAATTAAATTAGATCCAAGGAAGAGAATAAGTCCAATTCCTTGAATCAAGAGTCATTCACTTGCATCAACAACCTCCCTTGATGGGTCCTGGAAAGCTCCAGGAAATAGGGTAGAAGTAGACGTGTGTTAAATTGCTATAGCTTTTTCTATCCTTTTCTTAGGGCCAAATGGAACTGAAGGAAACAGTGGAGGTATGGAAGCAGAAGCACGGTCTGATGTCTTACTGGCGGGATAGTGTTGAACCTCGGCCCAAAGACTTCCTCAGCAAGTTCCTAGATGGTCATGAGTGATACCTTCATTAATTTGTTAACCTCGTGTCCTGTCCTCACTTGCTGGCTGTGTTTATCCAGCTAATAAGTAATTGAAATATTGGCACAATTTCAGTAAATCTAGTTAAATTCAATATGAATATAATTTGTAAATTATTAAATTATGGGTATTCTTTATAAATTAATAATAAATTAATGTAACTTGATGTATTTATGTAAATATTTTTATTAAATATTGAAAACTTTTGCATGTAGATATTATATTCCTGTTCATTGTCTTTTTAATAAAATGCTTTTCTTTTAATGCTGAGTAGTACATAATAAAAAGTAATTAAGCCATGAAAATTGGAGATTTGACAAGAAATGCTCGCAGTAACACTTTGTTGTTACTTCCAAAATTAAAAATGCTAAAAGTCACAATTTACAAAAAAAGTTTTCAAGGGGGAAGGGGCTCCTTGGCACGGTGAAGAGGCTTTTGGTCCGAGAAATTGAACCATTCGGTTTTCCTCTGACCAGACCTAATTACCCTCCAATGCCAGGTATTGTCCATCCCATTTTGTTGAGGTCTTTGGTTTTAGTGTAGTTTGCTGTGGAATCTGGATCAGGGGATGTCCCAGTTCCCCTCTGATTTGGAGGGTGTCTCATGATGTCTTTCAGGTGACAAGTGTATCTCTGAAGGTTGCTTGTCAGATTCTGAGAGGTGGTAGGAAAAAGAGGTATGTCTTGTGGCAGGTTTCCGACTGCCCTCTCTTGTCCACCGAGATGGCTCGGTGGATGTGAGGTTATCCTGAATTGCCAGTTTACTGGCATGAAGGGTAGGGTATGACACAGGTTCCATGCTGCATCTGCACTATTGACTGCGCTAAGGTCCTCTTGGGCATGGAAGGGGAATTTGTGGTCCTTTCATTCCTCCTAGGAGCTGCCCTCCTCCCTTTTTCTTAACGTATTTTGCTTTTTCCTTGTTTTGGAAAAACAAGAGACAGTGACCTAACCATGTGGTCTCAAGTCCATGATACTTCTCCTTCCAGACCCCTTTACAGTGGACCCCCGACTTAGGATATTAATCCATTCCTGAGAGCACACTGTAAGACGGAATTATCCTAATTAATTTTCCCCATAAGAAATAATGGAAATCAAATTAATTCATTCCAGACACCCCAAAGTATGAAAAAAAAAAGATTTTTACCACATGAAATATACATTTTCCTACACAGAAAAAGAAGGATACATGCACAATATATATTGTGTAATGAAGAATAAATGACACTTACCTTTGTTGTTAGGTAAGACACATATGCAACAGTTAGGTATCTTTATTTTGAAACGTTTTGCCTACACAGTAGGCTTCTTCAGTCGAGTACAGAAAAGTTGATAGAAGCAGAAGAGACTTGAAGACGATGTAATCAGTCCATCACCCTTAAAGATTTGAGGTGGTCAGTCCCTCAGTCTGGAGAAAAGCATTGTTCCGAAGTCTGAAACAATATGTTTCAGACTTCATATTGTTTCAGACTTTGGAACAATGCTTTTCTCCAGACTGAGGGACTGACCACCTCAAATCTTTAAGGGTGATGGACTGATTACATCGTCTTCAAGTCTCTTCTGCTTCTATCAACTTTTCTGTACTCGACTGAAGAAGCCTACTGTGTAGGCGAAACGTTTCAAAATAAAGATACCTAACTGTTGCATATGTGTCTTACCTAACAACCTGTCGGTATTTTATACCATTTTAATGTTCGACACTTACCTTTATTGCAGATGTGGTGATGAGTGATGGGATGGGAGGAGGGGAGATGATGGAGGTGTTATTTTTTTGAAGGGGAATCCCCTTCCATGAGGACTTTAGGTAGCCAGTCCTTTTCTGGGGTTACTTCCCTTCTTCTTTTAATGCCACTGGGAACAACTTGAGAGTCACTGGACCTCTGTCACACCAAAAATCTGTCCATAGAGCTCTGTACCTTGCATTCCTTTAAGATTTTCCTAAAGTGGTTCACAACATTGTCATTGTAAAAGTCACCAGCACGGCTTGCAATAGCTGTGTCAGGGTGATTTTCTTCCATAAAGGTTTGCAGTTCAACCCACTTTGCACACATAAGAACATAAGAATGTAGGAACACTGCAGAAGGCCTACTGGCCTATATGAGGCAGGTCCTTATCAAAACGACCTCTACCTAAAGCTACCCAAGAAATAACTCCCGTACCCCATGACACCAATCAAACCCAGCCTCTCCCACTCATATATCTGTCCAGTCTCTTCTTAAAGCTACCCAAGGTCCTAGCCTCTATCACCCCACTGGGAAGACTGTTCCACGCATCTACAACTCTGTTAGAAAACCAGTACTTACCTATGTCCTTTCTAAATCTAAATTTATCCAACTTATATCCATTATTTCTGGTTCTTACCTGGTTCGACACCCTCAGTACTTTATTATCTCCCTTGTTTATGCCTGTCATCCACTTATACACTTCAATAATATCTCCCCTCATTCTACGCCTCTCCAGAGAGTGGAGATTTAAGGCTTTAAGTCTATCTTCATACAGGAGGTTCCTTACACAGTAAATCATTTTAGTCATTCTTCTCTGTATGTTCTCTAATGAGTCTATGTCCATCCTGTAGTAAGGGGACCAAAACTGAGCAGCATAATCTAAATGAGGCCTCACTAGTGATGTATAGAGCTGTAAAATAACTTTTGGACTTCTGTTACTTATACTTCTTGAGAGAAATCCAAGTAATCTGTTGGCTTTGTTGCACACACACTAAGGCACTGCTGTCTTGACTTTAGATTTCTGCTTACCATGACTCCCAAGTCTTTTTCACATTCTGTATGATCAAGCTCTACTTCACCTAGATTATAGCTTCGAGGGTTATTTTCATTATCAAGGGCAAGTACCTTACACTTATCCACATTGAACTTCATCTGCCATTATCATCCTTAATCTTTGAAGAAGGCAACTTCCTCAATTTCTCTCCTCTCCTCTGAAGCAATTTCCTCAGTTGTGGCCTCTTGCTGTTGCAGACGCTTTGCAGCTCATCAGTGGTTAGTTCTTCATCGTTGTCCTCCACCAACTCTTCCACATCCTTCCCACTAACCTCCAACCCCATGGACTTCCCCAATGCCACAATAGATTCCACAACTGGCATAGGCTCCTGAGGGTTAGCCCCAAACCCTTCAAATTCCCTCTCTTGTACACATTCTGGCCACAATTTCCTCCAAGCAGAGTTCAAGGTCCTTTTAGTCCCTTCCTTCAAGCCTTACCTAAAAGGTTTACACAATTGAGGATACTAAGGTGATCTTTCCAAAAGTCTCTTAGGGTCAATCGAGTATCTGAGGTCACTTCAAAGCACTTTTGAAACATTGCTTTGGTGTACAGTTTTTTGCAATTTGAAATGACCTCCTGATCCATGGGCCGGAGGAGAGGAGTGGTATTAAGACGCAAGAATTTCACTTTGATAAAACTCAAGTCCCCCGACATTTGCTCTAAGTCTGAAGGATGACCAGGAGTATTGTCTAATATCAGGAGGCACTTAAGCTCCAATTTATTTTCCAGGAGGTAATTTTTCACAGTGAGGCCAAACGCATGGTAAAACCAGTCATAGAAAAAGTCCCTAGTGACCCATGCCTTACTGTTTTTCCTCTACATCACACACAGATTAGCTTTGATGACATTGTTTTTCCTAAACACACTGGGAGTTTCAGAGTGATACATGAGTAGAGGTTCACAACAGTAAGGTTAGCCTGTCTTTCATAAGCTTGTGTCATGCCAGTGCTTTGTCCTCCTGTGTAATGTAGGTCCAGTTTGGCATTTTCTTCCAAAACAGGCCTGTTTTGTCACAAACACTTGTTGGGGTTTCAGTCCTTCAGCCTCTATGTACCCCTGGAATTCCTGCACATACTTTTCAGCTGCTTTTTGGTCTGAACTGGCAGCATCACCATGCCTCATCGCACTATGTATGCCACTACGATTCTTAAATCTCTCAAACCAACCTTTGCTGGGCTGAAATTCACTCACATCACCTCTAGTTAATTAAATCATCATGCAACTGCCTTGCCTTTTCACATATGATCGCTTGAGAGATGCTATCTCCTGATATCTGTTTTTCATTTATCCACACCAGTAACAGTCTCTCAACATCTTCGAGTACTTGCGATCTGTGTTTCATAAAGATACTTGCACCTTTCGCAACAACAGCTTCTTTGATTGCCTTTTTGTTGGTCAGGATAGTAGTGATGGTTAACTGGGGTTTGTTGTACAACCTGGCCAGCTCAGAGCCACGCACTCCACTCTCAAACTTACTAATTATCTCTTTCTTCATTTCAATAGTAATTTTCACCCTTTTTCCCACAGGGTTGGCACTAGAAGCTTTCTTTGGGGCCATGGTGGCTTATTTAGCTGTTACAAGCACTAAAAACACTGGAATAATACAAAATGTTCCGAATATATGCATGGAAGCGACTGCACTGACTTGTAAACATTGGCACACTAACTGAAGGCAGGCCAGCTGAGGCGTGCTCAGGCCAGCCAGATGCTGGATGCATACGGGATGTATGGGACGAATGATGTGAGTCTAAGTTTTTCAATGTAGGTCGGGGTCAAATTTTTATGCTGACTAGCATTGTAAGTCGGTTTTATCGTAGGTTGAGGTCATCATAAGTCAGGGGTCCACTGTATTTTGCAGTGCCCTCTTCCAACCCTGCCTTGTTGTAAGACCATTTTTTGGACCTAACACCCCTATACCTTCTGAAGGTAACACTTCATTACCCACCCCTGGTACCAAGATTATGCCTAACTCCTTTGATACATCCGACCTCCGCGTGTCTTTGACCATGTTTCTGGCTTCTTCCTTTGTGGTGTGACAGTTTTCAGATTGCCTGCACATCTAAGGATGGACCACCTCTGGTCACACACCTAAATGACGATGGCCATAAACAGATGACTCTTCTCCGATTACCTCACTCTTCCCAGAAAAGACCAGTATGACACTCGCTCCCCCTCACACACCACGTTTCAAAGTACACAGTGGGCTATGTTTTTCACTCTGCAGCCAACATCTCCCCCTGACTCTTTCTGATCATAGTATCAGCAAGGCACTCTTGCACCATTTTAGTCAAAATAATTAATTTCATGCTCTTAACCCTTTCAGGGTTGGTGCCGTACTAGTATGCATAAATTCTAGCACCTTCAAATCTAGCGAGAGAAAGCTGGTAGGCCTACATATGAGAGAATGGGTTTATGTGGTCAATGTGCGTGGTATAAAAAAAAATCCTGCAGCACACAGTGCATAATGAGAAAAAAAAACTCCGACCATGTTTTTGGTTTAAAACAGCGACTTTGCACTGTATTTTCGTATGCTATTTGTGGTTGTATTCTAGTTTTCCTGGTCTCATTTTATAGAATGGAAAACATATTATGGAAATTGAGATGATTTTTGAATGGTTTCACAATGAAAAGTACCTTGAAATTGAGCTCAAAGGAGCAGATATGTTCAATTTTTGCCAAAGTTCAAAGGTAAACATATCATGCCACGCATCCAATACACGTCAACTGGTGAGTGTAATATTCTTTCACAAGTGCCCTGATATTATTTATACCATTTCTACGTCATTTCTACACGAATGCAGTAGTCTGCATAACATAAATCTTCTATTTTTTTGTGAGAATAAAAATTCAAAGTGGAAAGCAAAAGAAATGTAACAGAGGCCTGGGGACATGAGTAATGAACAGAGGAAATGTTATTTTAGTGCCAGAAATGTCTGTCTTGTTTATTCTGGACCCTATTTGGAAATAGGCATCTTTTGAAATTTGTGTGAAATTGGCAAAATTGCCAATTTCTGACCAAGTTATTGGATAGTGGAAATCAGTAAATGGGTGGTTTCTTATACTCATTCGATAGAAAAAATGGAGTTCTACTGAAATAGGTATGATTTTTGTCCACTGGTACATAGAAATTGGCCGAAAATAGGGCTCAAAGTGGGCGAAATCGCCGATGCGTAAACGTCATCAAGACCGCTAACTTTGCAAGAGCATATTATTATTATAATCAAGGGGGAAGCGCTAAACCCGGAGGATTATACAGCGCCTGGGGGGGGGATGTGGAAGGCATTCAGGCTTAATTCGGGGAACTGGAGCACAGATCCAATTCCCTAAATCAAGAGCCCCTCACCAACATCAAGGAACCTTCCTTGAGGGGTTGCAAGAGCATAACTCCGTAAGTTTTCTATCAAATTTCATATTTTTGGTGTCATTATGATCGGGAAAAGATTCTCTATCATTTCATAAGAAAAAATAATATTTTTTTTTCGAAAAATTTCTGACCCTGAGAACAAGTTTAGGAGAGGCCCTGCCGACCCTGAAAGGGTTAAGAGTGGTGCATGCATTATCACTGTATGAAATACTGGCCAGGCTCACAATCTTTCCCTTCCTACCTCCAGAGATGATATTTCTCTCATAATTTGAAAACACAGTTCTCTCAATTCTTGCAGTGGTACGATAGTTTTGCCTCATTCCGTTGTTCAGTGTGATTTCCAGACATGTGACACCAACATTCTGGAGCAACATGAGCTCCAAGACCTCCCAGTTCTCAAATTGGACACCTGTGTACTTCTGCCCGTGGGCAGAGACACTTCCCCTACAATGTGGCTCTAACTTTTGACTGCCAAGAACTTCTGTCCTCAATCCATATTGCAGGACACCATTTATAAGCCTAAGAGTCAATCCTTACACCACAGCACCCCTAAAGGAAGGTTCCTTGATGCTGGTGAGGGGCTTTTGATCTAGAGAATTAGATCTGTGCTTCAGTTCCCTGAATTGAGTCTGAATACCTTCCATCCACCCCAGGTGCTGTATAATCTCTACAGGTTTAGCACTCCCCCATGATTATAATAATACACCACAGCAGTGTAGAAACTGCTGGTGCTTTGGCCACCCAGTGAAATATTACAGGTCCATGGCAGAATGCCCAGTCTGTGGTGCTGCCAACCATACCATTACATCCTGCAGCCTACCTCCCTCCTGCCTTAATTGTAATGAGGCTCACCCAGCTTATTCACGCCTTTGCCAAGTTTACTTAAAAGAGTGAGAAATCCGCTGTCTTAAAGAGAAAGGGTTTCACTTTATTTATTATTATTTGGACATGATACATAGTTGTACAAAAGAAATACAGTGGTTGAGTGTACATGCCAAAAGCCCCTTGTATGCAGAGCATTGTGGGCAGGCTTAAAATTAACTAATTAATGATATATTCAGTGGCAAAAATTACAGTAAACAAATTACAACATGAAGTACAAATGAGTATTTCAAATAAGAAGCTTTATAGTTGTACAAATTTGTTGCACAATTTATAATATAATCCGGTCAAATCGAATAAAATCAATGATTTGTAGTGCAGAAACAGGTCATATGGTCATTTGATGAGTTACTGTGCATTCAAGAGAATGGAGTATTCTATTAGGTAATGTAATTACAAAAAAAACAGTTTGATAGGGTCACAGGTTATACATTTATGAGATACAGTTAACCAGTATTCATTTAGTTGTGGGTGAGTAAGTGGTTTTTAAGAAGAGTCTTGAATTGATAAACAGACAGTACAGTATTTCTTTTATATTCACAGGTAATGAATTCCAGATTTTTGGGCCTTTTATGTGCATTGCCTTTTTACATAGTGCGAGACGGCCATGAGGAACATCAGAGTGATCTGTGCCTTGTGTTATGGTCATGTGTTCAGTTGAGGTTGGTAAGGAGAAGTTTGAGGGGAGGGTTTATATCCAAGTTAAGTGTTCTATGTATGTAGTAGGTATAATAATAAGTATGGATGTTTTGTACGTTGAGTAAGTTTAGAGTTTTGAATATTGGTGGAGTATGCTGCCTGTAGTGGGAATTTGTTATCATTTTGACTGCAGCCTTTTGTTGGGTAATTAATGGTCTGAGATGGTTTATTGTTGTTGAGCCCCATGCACAAATTCCATAGCTAAGATAGGGGTAAATGAGTGAGTGATATAGGGCCAGAAGGGCTGACTGTGGAACATAGTACCGTAACTTCGATAGTATGCCTACGGTCTTGGAGATTTTCTTGGAAATTTGTTGTACATGTGTTATCAAGGTGGATTCCTAAGAATTTTTCCTCTGTGAGCTTTGTGATAGGTGATGCATTTATCATTAAGTTAAGAGGGATATCTGTAGTTCTGTTTCCAAACTGTATGAACTAGGTTTTGTCAATATTGAGAGTAAGTTTGTTAATCATCATCCAGATAGATCTTTTCTGTAATTCAGTATTTACAGTATTGGCTAGCATGACTGGGCTTGGGTGAGAGAAGACGTATGTAGTGTCACCTGCAAATAGTGTGGGTTTGAGTAGTTGCAATGCATTTGGTAGGTCGTTTATGTAAATGAGAAGGAGAAGAGGGCCAAGGACACTTCCCTGTGGGACACCAACTGTAATTGGCTGTGTGGAAGAGTTTGCTCCATTTGTGTACATATATTGGCTTCTGTTGCTAGGGTATGACTTTAGGTAGTTGAGGGAGTGCCCTCTTATACCATAGTGTGACAATTTTATGTGCAGCAAATCATGGTCAACTCTATCAAAAGCTTTACGTAAATCAATGAAGATCCCCAATGGGACTTCTTTTTTCTCGAGTGCAGTGTGTATTTGTTCTAGCATGTGTATAATAGTATCATTCATATTTTTATTAGGCCTGAACTGAAACTGACAGGAGTTGAGTATGTTGTGGGAGATGAGGTAGGAATAGATTTGTTTATGAATTAATTTTTCAAAGATTTTAGAGAGAGGGTGTAAGTTGGATATTGGCCTATAGTTATTCAAGTCTGCTTGATCTCCTCCTCTATGTATTGGGTTGACCCTCACTGTTTTGAGAACTGTGGGGAAGGTAGAGGATTCAATGGATTTGTTAAAGTGTTGCAATGATTGGTGACAGCACTTGTGAAGCTTTTTTGTATATAAAGGGTGGTGAGGTATTTAAATCGCCTGTCTTGTTTTTTAGTGTGTTGATAATAAGGGAGACTTCTGTTGGGTTAGTCGGAGCTAGGAACAGTGTGTTCGGGTAGTTGCCAGTGAGGTAGTCATTGGGTGGGGTATTTGAGCTTGGCATTTTATCGGCAAGGTTTTTTCCTATGGTGGAGAAGAAAACATTTTGTCTGTTTGCTGTTCCAGTTGGTGGGAGTTGGGGTTCATCTGGTTTTGTTAGTTTGATTGCTCTGTTTCCTGATATCTTTTTTGTTCCTGGAATTTCAGATAGGGTTTTCTAGGTCTTTTTTATATCACCTTTTAAGTTGGACAATCTGCTCTCATAATACAATTTTTTTGCCCTTCTTATCAGGCTGGTTAGGATTGATGAGTAACGTTTTGTTTGGTCTCTAGTTATGTGACCCATTCTGTACTGTTTTTTGTATAGGTGCTTTATATTTATGGATTTGAGGATGCTGGGTGTTAACCAGGGACTGTTCAGTCTCTTAGCTGTGATGTTTTTTTTTTTAGGGCAGTGCTTGTTATAGAGGTATTGGGTCTTTTTTTAGAAAATTATTAAAACATTCATCAGTATCTGTCTAGATTTCTAGCTCAGCCAGTTGATGTTTGTTATTGCTGTTGTGAAGTTATTAATGGCTGCCTCATTATGAAGTCTGAAGGTTACTTTAGTAGCGTCTTGGGGTAATTTACCTAGATTGGTTATGAGAAAGGTAGGGTAGTGGTCTGCGGTATTATCTCTGATTATGCTTGATTTTAAAGGGGATATGGTGTTGGTCCAGATGTGGTCTAATAGGGAAACACTAGTCTCTGTAATTCTTGTAGGTTTTGTTACTGTTGGTAGCAACAAGCAGTTACTCAGTGTTTGTGAATTCAATAACGTGTGGGTCCTAGTCTTGCAGGAGATTTATATTGAAGTCACCTGAGAGTAGTAAGTGATCTTTATTCATGTGCGCATCAGTTATCATACTTCCTAGATTTTCACTAAAACGGTTAATGTTTGACTGTGGTACTCTGTAGATGTTTATCACTGTGAGAAGTTTTTGCTATTATATATTCCCCATGTTCATCCTTTGTGCAAGTATTAGTGATACATTCTAGTTGATCTGAGTAGTATATAGCTGTGCCACCCCCTTGTTGATCTGGCCTACAGTTGTGTATGGCTGTGTAACCAGGAATGGCATAGACATCTGTACTATCTGGCTTTAGCCAGGTTTCGGTGAGAGTAATGATGGACATACTGGCATGCAGGGAATTTAGTAATGCTGTGAGGTCATCGTAATGTTTGCTTAAAGATCTGACATTGTAGTTAAAGACAGTTATGTTGTTGTTGGATCTGAGAAGTGCCTTTGTTTGTTCTGCTGTGTAGTAATTACAGTTACTATTTGCTTCATTTAAGTCATTCAATAAGAGGTTGGTATCAGAATCAATGCTTGTAATCGTAAGATTTATAGTGGATATATAATTAGACTTAAGTATAAGACAGAGTAAATATTCTAAAGCTGAAAAATAGCACCTGAATTATTTTAACAAATGTAAATATATGAACTAAGGTAGTTCTTTAAAGCTAAAATAAAGGAGACAATATAAAAGGGACTAAAATAAGTAGTGGTGAACAAATAAAGTGGTAATCAAATAAGGGAGCTAGGGAATATAACATTAAAATAATGAACGTATTACACTTCAGCACCTGAGAATAGCACCTTGATTATTTTAACAATTGTGAATATATGAAGTAAGGTAGTTATTTAAAGCTAAAATAAAGGAGAAAATATACAAGGGACTAAACTAAGTAATGGTAAACAAAGTTAAATGGGCAGATAGTCACTATGATATAATATTGATTTAGGAGTAAGAGCTGACTTGTAATATGTAATACGTTTGAGCAATTAATAGCACTATAAAAAGTAAAAAAAAAAAATATGAGGAAGTTGGTACTAGCTAGTAAATGATAGTTCTGTGACTTGCACAATAATGTAATTGGAATATACACTAATTGCGCCACACAATATAAATGGGACTAAAATAAGTAGTGGTAAACAAATTTAAATGGACAGGTAGCAACCATGAATAACATTAATTTAGGAGTAAGATTTGACTTGCAACACAAAATTTGAGCATTTAATAGCAATTAAAAAGAAGTAAAAAGTATTTGAGGTAGCTGGTATTAGCTAGTAAAAAAAATGCACAATAATGTAATAGGAACATGCACTATATGCACCACATGTATATATGTGTAAAGGACACTTATGTAATCTGTTACATAAATGTCAGCTTTTCTAAGGAAGGTAGAGAAATTATGTTCATTTGAGATGGTATATTGTTGTCCTGTTGATGTTTTCCTAACTAGTATTTTCCCATCTCGAGTGAAACACTGATGTATTTTGTTTTCCTGTTTAAGTTTTCTCAACCTGAACAGAAGGTTTTGACGTTTTCTTGTTAGATACTCGTTGATGTACACTCCATTTTTCATTTCCTTGGTGTTGGTGAGGGACTCTTGATGTAGGGTACTAGATCTGTGCTCCAGTTCCCCGAATTGAGCCTGAATGCCTTCCACATTCCCCCCCAGGCGCTGTATAATCTTACAGGTTTAGTGCTTCCCCCTTGATTATAATAATAATAATTCATTTTTCATTGTAATTACTGATTAATTAGGTCCTTTCTTTTATCATATGAATGAAGTGATCTCTCATCTCCACCCCCAAGAGAGACTACCACGACTTTCTCATTCTAGAGTTACTAAGAGGCCTCCAGCCTCTGTGGTACCTACTTCTACGATCTCCTCTGTGATCGCAGCTTCCACAGTCACCTCTGTTTCTAACTCTTTTGCAGTCCTGGACTCCAAAGTCTCTACCTTGTTGTCTCAAACTCTCCTTTAGTCTTCATCTTCACACTCGCATGTACCTATGTCTACAAGACTTTCTACAGCTACACCTTCCCTTTGCCTCTCTACTTCTCCAAAGTCTAACCCATCCCCAAAGTTCAGCTAACTTTTAACCCCTCCTTCACTTATCCTTCCCAAACATTTTCCCTTTCCAGTTTCAGTGCCTGGTACTTTACCTCTGTTACAAGTGTGGTTCATCCTTCCTCTCATACAGTTCCCTCCTTTCCTGTCCCTTTCAAAGTTTCTTCCTCTCCTGTCCCCTCCCAAGTTTCTTCCTCTCCTGTTCCTTCCCAAGCTAACTCTAACCTCTCATTTCCCCCTATCCTTCTTAGGTAGCTTAAATTGTCTCTCCAATCTTTACTCCTCCTCCTCCTCCTATCTCTGATGGTGAACTATCTGCAGCTTCCTTGTCCTCTGAAATGCTTGAAGCTGTCTCCAAATATACTAAAGAGACAAAAACCAATGATGGTCACCGATTCACCTCCCATCACTCCTCTTCCTCACTTTTCATGACTCCTTTCTTCGCAGCGTTCCCATCTTTTGCTGCTTATTCGTCTTCTGCTACCTCCTGATTTACATTTTGCTAACCTTGCTAGTCCATAGACACTTACTGCTTTATGTTACCAGTATACAGTGGACCCCCGCATAACGATCACCTCTGAATGTGACCAATTATGTAAGTGTATTTATATAAGTGCGTTTGCACGTGTATGTTTGGGAGTCTGAAATGGACTAATCTACTTCACAATATTCCTTATGGGAACAAATTCGGTCAGTACTGGCACCTGAACATACTTCTGGAGTGAAAAAATATCGTTAACCGGGGGTCCACTGTACTTTTCTTTGTAAATCATGACTTATTTACAGTGGAATATTCGAGGCCTTGGTTAATCGTAGTGAGTTTCAGGTGTTGCTCTCCCAGTTTTTCCCTGTTTATGTCTGTTTACAAGAACCTAAATTACACTCCACTGTTATCCATCCCTTCTTGGGCTATATTTTGTTGCATTCTTTAGATCCTTTTCCTAGTGGAACTTTTAGTGAAAGTGCACTTCTTGTACGCAATGGTATACCACACTCAGATCTTTGTTCATACTTCGCTGCATTAAACTGCAACCTGCATGTACTTGAACAAGTGGTATACAGTCTGTTCTTTGTATCTTTCTCCTCCTAGAGCATTAACCCTTTCACTGTCGGTCCCATAATATTATGACTTACAAGCCAGTGTCGGTCCCATAATAGTACTCCAAAATTCTAGCGGCTTCCAATCTTGCAGGAGAAAACTGGTAGGCCTACATATGAGAGAATGGGTCTGAGTGGTCAGTGTGTGCAGTATAAAAAAAATCCTGCAGCACACAGTGCATGAGAAAAAAAATTCCAACCCTGTTTTTCGTTTAAAACGGAGAATCTGCAGTGTATTTTTGTATAGTACAGTGGACCCTCGCCTAACGCTATTAATCCGTTCCTGAGAGCTCAACGTTAGGCGAAATTATCGTTAGGCAAATTAATTTTCCCCATAAGAAATAATGGAAATCAAATTAATCCATTCCTGACACCCCAAAGTATGAACAAAAAAAAATTTTTACCACATGAAATATTAATTTTAATACACACAAACTGAAGAAGACATGCACAGTTACATGACACTTACCTTTATTGAAGATCTGGTGATGATTGATGGGATGGGAGGAGGGGAGAGTGTTGATGGTGTTAGTGTTTAGAAGGGGAATCCCCTTCCATTAGGACTTGAGGTGGCAAGTCCTTTTCCGGGGTTACTTCCCTTCTTCTTTTAATGCCACTAGGACCAGCTTGAGTCACTGGACCTCTGTCGCACAACATATCTGTCCATAGAGGTCTGTACCTCCTGTTCCTTTATGACATTCCTAAAGTGTTTCACAACATTGTCAGTATAATAGTCACCAGCACGGCTTGCAATAGCTGTGTGAGGGTGATTTTCATCAAAAAAGGTTTGCACTTTAAGCCACATTGCACACATTTCCTTAATCTTTGAAGTAGGCAACTTCCTCAGTTTCTCTATCCCCTCCTCCGACGCAGTTTCCTCAGGCGTGGCCTCTTGCTGTTGAAGATGATCTAGCAGCTCATCAGTGGTTAGTTCTTCATTGTCCTCCTCCACCAACTCTTCCACATCCTCCCCACTAACCTCCAACCCCAAGGACTTCCCCAATGCCACAATGGATTCCTCAACTGGCATAGGATTCCCAGGGTTAGCCTCAAACCCTTCAAAATCCCTTTTGTCTACACATTCTGGCCACAGTTTCTTCCAAACAGAGTTCAAGGTCCTCTTAGTCACTTCCTCACAAGCCTTACCTATAATGTTTACACAATTGAGGATTGTTACGTTGATTTGTCCCTTATTACTTTGATAGTAAGGTTCTCACTACATGTTCTAGTGTGGGGGTAGCTTTTTACTTAACCCTTTGACTGTTTCAGGCCCCTCTCTGAAACTGTCATTCTATGTCGCCAAATATTCGAAAAAAAAAAAATTATTTTTTCTTATGAAAATGTTAGGAATATTTTTACTAGTGTTTTAAGCCTAAAAAAAATTTTTGCCATCAGTACTTACCGAGATATAGAGCCGCAAAGTTTGCAGAAATTGACGTGCGTACGGCAACAGCGGCGACTGCCGCCCACCTGGTATTCTTTTATTTACTCTAATTCAAAGGTTTCTTGCATTTTTCAATATTTTTCTTTTCCAGGTAACTTATGTGGCCTGTGAGACCAATGTAAGTGCATTGTTCAAATATACACTCATTATTTACAACACAATAACAGAACAAACTTTATCACTATTAGTTTGTGTATACACTTTGTTTACACAAACAAACAATACAAAACAATGTTTATTACTATTATTCCATAATATATATACATATGTGCAGTCACTAACCACGTTCCTAGAACTGCTGCAGCTTGTGGAACTCTTTGAAACATGGGTATATGCAGAGGGGCACTTCACACTCCTCACACATAAAACGAGTGTCTCTGCGTGTTTGTGGGCGTTTTGTGGTATGCATACATACATAACACCTCTTCTGAGCATTTTTCTTGGCAGTAGTAGGAGGCAGTTGTATGGGGTAGTGATCACCAGGCCTCATACGAGATGACGTCTGTGGGCGCTGGTCTAAATTTCAGGAGTTGCTCCTTTGTACTTTGCAATTATTTGTCTGATTACTGACAGGCAAAATTCACCATATTTTGTGTTTTGTTGGTCTTCAACTTGTATATGTTATAAGCATTTAGCATAGAGATATCAACAAGATGGAAAAAAAAGTTTGATATACCACTTATAACTCTTGCGTACACAGTCTGCAAACCCAATCTGCATGTCACATTTGTCCACTAAGCGCATATTGAGGTTGTAGTCCATGACAGCTGCAGGCTTTAGAATGGGTTCATTGGTCTCTCTGTTGTCCCTGCCACTGGGTACCATTTCGTTTGTGTGAACTGATGTCAACAATGTGACATCACGTTTGTCATGCCAACCGAAATGCCATGATGTCATTGGCAGCAAAGGCTTGCACCTCACCTCTGCGAGTGCCAGCGTCGAACCTTGGCATATGTTTGCGATTACCACGCACTGTGCCACACACGTCTGTCAAGTTCACTCGCAAGAAATCACTGAGTAAGGGGCTTGTGTACCAGTTATCAGTAAATAACATATGCCCCTTACCAAGATATGGTTCCATCATTGTTTGAACCACATCACCAGAGATACCCAATAACTTCATGGTATCTCTCAAAGTATTACTGCCAGTGTACACAATAATATCTAAAACAAGACCACTTCTGCAATCACACAGTACAAATAGCTTTATACCAAAGCGTTTCCTCTTGCTTGGTATATATTGCTTGAATGAGAGTCTTCCTTTGAATAAAATCAAGGACTCATCAATAAACAAGCTTCCTGAAGGGATAAAAATACATGCAGCACTTTTGTTTTCAGGTACATAAACACATTTCTTATCTTATATAACCTGTCGCTTCTGTCAGGCCTGGTTTTGTCTGAAAAGTGTAACATAACGCAACAGTATCAGGAAACGATTGACACCTATAATGTCACTAAAACCTGGAGTTGAAATCAGGCGATCTGTTGTCCAGTATGTGGTGACAGTGTGCTTATACACATGTGGCATAAGCATTATTGTGGCAAAAAACAGGTACATCTCTGCCACAGTTGTCTCCTTCCACTTGTGTAGCCGTGATTTTTGGTGAGAGAATTGTATTTGCCATGGTGTATTCACAGTATGTGTTGGTTTCCCTGACAATGATGTCCATCAGGGGTTCATCGAAGAATAACTCAAAGCAGTCCAGTTCACTGGCATTGTTCCCAAGTGGACAAGATGGCTTTATTCCACTTTGTGTTTCATCAAAGTCATGGGGACTGGGAACAAACTCGTCACCGTCACCCAGATGCGGTCTGCTGGTGGGGTCTGGATATTGTACCGTGGTTGTGGCTGTGGTTGTGGCTGTGCAGGTTGTGGTGGTGCAGGTTGTGGCAGTGTGGGGTAGGGTGAGGCTGGTTGTTCTGCTGAGTCAGCCGCGTGGCTAGTAGCGTGGCCCGGTGATGGTGCCACATGGGCCGTGCCACCCTCACTATCACCACCACTGCCTCCTCCCTCACTGTCACCATTCATACCCATCGTTACAATATCGTCATCTTCACTATCAGGTCGTGGTGTTGGGCCACGGGATGTGCTCCCAGAGTTTCTCCTTCCCCTTGGAACAACATATGAAACACTACCAGACCGCATGCTACGTCGTACATACTGCCGCTTCACTGGGGAATATTCACTCTCACTGTCCACTAGAACTGCTTTCAATGACCTTGAAATCACTATCACTATTCACTGCTATCATCAGGGTGTTGTACACGACCAAATAGTTTCCTCTTTCGTCCTGGTACAGGCGAACGTGAACGTGAACAAGCCGGCACAGCACCAGAGGTCGAAGGTTGTGGGTCATCTGGGTTTTTGTCACTATATTTACGTTATCCTGGGCACTTTTTTTCGGTAACACTCACTTGAAAACCCTTGAATTCACTGTCACTGACACTTTCATCGCTGTTAGAGCTATCACTTGGGAACAAAAGACCTCCAATCCGCCGAGGAGTGAGGAACTTCTTACCGAGAGGCATGGTGAAAATGGACTGACAACATGGCGTTCCCACAATGCACCGCTAGGTCCCAGATTTTTTTCACAGGGTGCACACCGACCACTGAGACCCATTCTCTCCCGTGTAGGCCTATCAGGCCTTTGGCGCTCGATTTGAAGCCGCTAGAATTTGTGCGTATAAATACGTCGGAAACATTGGCTCGTAAGACGTATTTATACGTCGGAAACAGTCAAAGGGTTAATGGCCTTATCTGTTTAGGGGTAATACTTACATTATGGCTGATCATCTTGAGTGTCTCTGATACCCTTTCACCAGCCCTCTTCACAGGTTATGTAAACTACTACTATAAAAATATAACTGTATTCTCAATAGATATGTACAGAATATACAATCACAGCCTCGCATTTTCAAAACAAAAATCTACACACTCCATAGCTGTTCTCCCACATGGTGTATCCCAACAACTTTAGTCCTCTCTTCTTGACATAACTCTGGGCTGACCAGTGTTTTGACACACTTTAGTCACCCTGGATATGGTGGCCACAACTTAAATTATAAACACTCACCCCTGGAGCACACATAATGCCCCAACAGATAGAAGAAGGACCCAGAGATCCTGCCAGGTTGAAGGTCAGCCACAGAGAGAGGGAGAGAGAGAGAGAGCCTGGCTAAGCTCCTCCCACCAAAACAAAAGACTGTTGCCAAGCACAATTCTCCAGTTACCACAATTCTACCACACCTTAATTTTACTTTTATAAAAAGAAATACAACTTTATAAACTACTTATTTAAATTGTGTGTTTATGATAAGAAGGGCAAAAAAATTGTATTATGAGAACAGATTATCCAACTTACGAGGTGATATAAAAAAGGCCTGGAAAACCCTATCAGAAATTCTAGGAACAAAAAAGATATCACGAAATAGCGAAATAAAATTAGCAAAATCAGATGAACCCCAACTCCCACCAACAGAAACAGCAAACAGACTCAATGATTTCTTCTCCACTATAGGACAAAACCTTGCCAATAAAATCCCAAGCTCAGATACCCCACCAAATGACTACCTCACCGGCAACTACCCGAACACACTGTTCCTAGCTCCGACTAACCCATACAAAGTCTCCCTTATTATCAACACACTAAAAAACAAGGCAGGAGATTTAAATACCTTACCACCCTTTATATACAAAAAAGTGTCACAAGTGCTATCACCAATCATTGCAACACTCTTTAACAAATCCTTTGAATCCTCCACCTTCCCTACAGTACTCAAAATAGCAAGGGTCACCCCGATCCACAAAGGAGGAGACCAAACAGAGTTGAATAACTATAAGCCAATATCCAACTTACAACCCTCTCTCAAAAATTTTCGAAAAATTAATTCATAAACAATCTACTCCTACCTTATCTCCCAAACATACTCAACCCCTGCCAATTTGGATTCAGGCCAAATAAAAATAACTAATGATGCTATTTTTACACATGCTAGAACATATATACACTGCAATAGAGAAAAAAGAAGTTCCCACTGGGATCTTCATCGACTTACGAAAAGCTTTTGTAACAGTTGACCAATGACTTGCTCCACGTAAAAATTGTCACACTATGGTATAAGAGGGCACTCCCTCAACTACCTCAAGTCATACCTCAGCAAAAAAGAAGCCAATATGTGTATGCAAATGGGGCAAACTCCTCTGCCAACCAATTACAGTTGGTGTCCCACAGGGAAGTGTCTTTGGCCCTCTTCTTTTTTTCTCCTATACATAAATGACCTACAAATGCTTCGCAATTACTCAAACCCACACTATTTGCAGATGACATATACGTCTTCTCCCACCCGACCCAGTACGCTAGCCAATACTGTAAATACCGAATTACAGAAAATATCTACCTGGATGAGAACTAACAAACTTACACTAAACATTGACAAAACCTACTTCATTCAGTTTGGTAACAGGCTACAGATGCCCCCTCTTAACATAATGATAAACGGATCCCCTATCACAAAGGTAACAGAGGGAAAATTTTTAGGAATCCACCTTGATAATGACTCAAATTTCATACACATATACAACAATTTCTAAGAAAATTTCCAAGACTGTAGGCATACTATCGAAGTACGGTACTATGCTCCAAGTCAGCCCTCCTGACCCTATATCACTCTCTTTATTTACCCCTATCTCACCTATGGAAATTTTTGCATGGGGCTCAACAACAAGTAACCATCTCAGACCACTAATTACCCAACAAAAGGTGCAGTTAGAATGATAACAAATTCTCACTATAGGCAGCACACTCCACCAATATTCAATACACTAAACCTCCTCACCATACAAAACATCCATACTTAAATACTGCACCTATTTCATACATTGAACACTTAACTCTGATATTAACCCTCCCCTCAAACATCTCCTGCCAACCTCAACAGAAAAACATGACCAAAAAACACAAGGCACAGATCACTCTTTGAGGTTCCTCGTGTCCATCTCACACTATGTAAAACTCAATGCACATAAAAGGCCCTAAAATCTGGAATTCATTACCTGTAAATATAAAAGAAACATAAACCCGTTTATAAATTCAAGTCTCTTCTCAAGATCACTTACTCACCCAAAACCAAATAAATACTGAAAAACTGAACCTTTATAAATTGTATACTTAAATGTTTTCACAATTATATCACATAAATGTTAAACCAAAAACCAACTAATTTTATTATTTTTAAATACACTACCTAACAGAAACCCTTTCTACAATTAAAAACAATCATACAACCATATGCCCTTTCTTTAAAATATCACTTGTGTTTTAAGAAACCCTGTTACATTAAGTTTATCACTATTTCATCATTGCTTAGTTAATTTTAATTAAATTTTAACCCGCCCGTAATGCTATGCAAGTATAAGGGGCTTTGGCATACTGCTCTTCCCGTATTTGTTGTCCCCTCTGATGTTGCCCCCAAATTTTTTAATAAATTTAAAAATAAAAAAAAATAAATGTGTTATATAAAACCCTATTTATTGAAAAAATGGCTTGCCCCAGCTGCCTTCAGTATAAGGTTGATCAGTCCTTCGACATTTAGAGCAAAGTCCCCACAATTAAATATAATTAGGTACCCAGAGTAAAAATTTTATTAAAAATACATGTTGGGTCCTATGCCCCATAAACCCCACCCCAGACAAAGTCTCACAAAAGCAGCCGGCCCCTCAGGTACGCTAGTAAAAATAAGTTTAAGTCTGAAGGGGGTAAACAAGACTATAAAAATGCACAATTTCCTAGCCCATAACTACTTTTCCTTTTACTGTTATTTACAACAGTTGCAGAATTTTTTATAAAACATTTTAACCTTACCCATAACTCAAGTGTGTAACTATTTACAATTTTAGTGACTTTTAAAAATAATACACATTAAAATGCAAGAATTGCACACAATCCCACTGTAAAACCCCCGCCCCAAACAGGCCTGTGCCTCTGCAAACGTAAACCACAAGTAACGGGACTCCAGGGTGGCATTTTCCTGATCAGGAAACGAGAGAAAGGCCAAACCCAAAGCATCAGGTGTACACCACAGGAAATTCACAAAAACATGTAAAGGTTCTCTCACTTGGGGGCCCGGGGACCAAACAGTGAGATTTCCCCATCAACACTCCGATCCTTAACATGGAGGCACTCAACCCTTTTCCCGGGTCCCACTCCACACGATCCCCCAAAACTTATGAAGGGGAGGCTGACTAAAAAATGGAGGGTCCAAGGACCACAAAGGCAAATGTGGGGCCGTTTTGATATGAGCCCACCAAGACACAACATCACATACCCCCGAACTTCTCATGTTACCGAAGTTAAAACCCACTGCCTCAACTCACATTTACTCACCCTGCCCCTCGTCAATTTTTTGGCTCCGACTCGACCCCCTTTCACAGTCAGATGGCGGGTAGGGGGTCTCACTTGTGGGGGTTCACCACTGCAAAAACAACAAGGTCAGCACAAGACAAACACTATGTACAAAGTACGCACCATGCATCTACATGAAACATCTAGAGAGAGCATCAGCAACCACTTTCTCTGACCCTTTTAATATTTAACTTCCAAATTTAAAAGGCTGTGGGAACAAAGCCCATTTTAAAGTCTGATTTTAGTCTTTTAACCAGGAACAAGATGAAGAGATCCTGAGACATTACAAATGCAAATACCCACCCCCAAAAATGAAAATTTTCTTTCCTTGGTAAAATGTTGACTTTTAAACTTAGAAGGTTGTTCTAATAGAACTTTTCGCAACCTTCGCAGTACAACAACAAACCCCAAAAGACTTTCCTTTGACCCGGGTTGGATAAAAATTTACACAAATACCACCCGTTCCATCTCTCACAAAAATTTTTAAAAGCACACAAGGAACACAATTTCATTCCCCAACATGAAAAGGTACTGGAACACGGGCCCATGGAAATTTCCTTTTCCTGCCCCTGTTTTAGTTTATTTAAAATTTTTGCTTTTTAGGCATAATACAGTATCAGTCTTTCTAACCCCTGTAAACCTTATTTGTTAAAAATTTTGTGTATCAGTGTTTATGCCCAGGGTGCCACAAAATTTGGCAACCATGAAGCAGGGGAATCCCCACGACTCCACAAAAGCACTACAAATGGTGTTGGAAAAAAATTTCACTTCTTCCCCCCATCCCCAAATTTTTCTACAGTTTTTTCCCCACACAAAAATTTTTGAATTGGCCACTTCCTTTAAAAATTTTTCATGGGGTTTTAACTTTTCCCCCTTTTCTGACATTCCCCAAAAATTTTATAAAGTTTTTCCAAAGGGGCGAGCCAAAACCCAAAATTTTTTCTCATTAAAACCAAAACATGCATTTCCCAAAATCTTTTACACAATGTTTTTTTTTCTTAAATACCTTTTTTTATTTCATACAGATTATTGTTTTGCTCCTTTACATTCCTTAAAACATTGGGGCCTCTGAAATTTTTAATAACTTCAAACCTTTAAAACCGGTTCTGTGTACACTTACTCATTTTTTTCCCTTTCTTGGGGGGTGGGTTTTATTTAACCCTGGGAATTCCCCCACAAAAGTTCAGCCACAGCAACTTGCCATACAGATTTTCACATGAATTGGCCCAGTATCACCTTCCTCTCCAGCCTCCCGGTTTCATGGCCAATTTGGTCCCACATCATCATCCTGGTCTGGTTGATGGGCAGTTCACTGGGACCATCCCCCCATACGAGCCAAACAGTGTCTGAAATGAGAAAAAACTCCGAGGGGGGGACATCACCATCCCCCCAAGTCAATGCTCAGAGATTTTCCCGAGTGCTTCCCCACTCAGCAAATACAAAGAAAGGGTCCTCTCATCCCAGTTGTGTATTTTTATACCATAGGCTTGCATCATTGTCTTGAGGTTTATGTAATTTTTTATTTCCCCCCTTGAATGGAGGTGATACACAGTTGAACACTGAGGGTCTACTTTTAGTCCCCTTTAAAACATTTTTTAAAAGACTTTTTAGGTAAAGTTTGGGCCCCTTTATTGTTTTTGGCTTGAGGAAAACCAAAATGAAAAAGAACCTCATCAAAACCCTTAAGACTACTGAGCAGTTATCTTATGTGAGGGGCTGCTTCCAGGTACCCGGGAGTGGACAAAAAATTTTTTGAGTAAATAATCATTTCCCAGTTTTGGGCCTTGGGAAGGGCCAAGAAATTACTACCCCTTGCTAAGAGTTTACCTGGTGCTGAAAAAGATGAAGGGGGAAAAGTTTTTAAACTTCACTAGGGGGTTCCTATAATTTGAAAGCATGATAGTTTCCAAAAGCTCTCTGAAATCTCCCACACTGAGACCCGAAGAAAGGCCCGGAAACCCTTGGGCATCACCACCTGGGGGCAAAACCCTTGTTCTCCTTTCCCCGATCTTTCAAACAGAGTGAATTCTTTGTAAGAGTTTTCCTCCTGAAATGAAAACACTTATTTAACTGTAAAATCTCTTCCTACAACAGCGACATTTTTCCTGCACATAAAATTAATTGCACCCTAGCAATGCAGCCTCTCTCACACTATTTAATTTTATCCATTCCCAATCAGGGTCGCTTTGGCTGGAACATCCTTTTCTTTATTGACTGCAGTTCAACATCAGAAAGCAAGTTACCAAACTTAAGCCCTTTACCCCCCATGAGAAATATCATGAAGACTGTTGGGAGCATGATCATGAGCATACTTCTCATGGTGGGAACCCTCAGGGGGGAAGTCTGGCGGGTTTTCCTACCATTTCCCCCCAAAATTTTGGGGCTTGGTTCCCCCAAACTAGTTGTTCCTCACTGTCTAACGGCCCATAACATTATTCCTAATAAGAGGTCGACCCCTTCGAAAGGGGGTTTCATCTAGATACCTACGGGGGATGCCAACTTGGTATGTAGATTCTACCCATAATTTGTTTAAGGGGTCCTTAAAGGTTGAACCCCTAATACCCTTCAACAATATATCTACCCCGTATAGGGATCCTTAACACGTACACTCCCGCACACAAAGAGGTAGGTGCTACATCCATCTCTCAAGGGCAATTTTCTCAACCTGCACATCCTTTTGCAAACCAACGTGGACCTATAAAAAAATAACTCCCGGGGTCTAACCAAAAGGCTCCTCCTACCTTGCCTTGAAAACCAATGCAGGGAACTGGATTATCTCTGCAATTAGGTCCTCTGGGGTGGTTCCCCCTTTCCGATCTCCCGCCGACCGCAAACTTTTTGTTGTTTTCCCGTTTTTTTTTTAAATAGTAACAGATAAAATCTTAAAGGGATTTTTTCCATTTGGGATAGGACTGGACTGTTTACTCAGGACCCGAAACATTTTCTGATTGTCTAAAAAACTTTGAACTCCAGCTGGGCTTTCCTTTTTTTTTTTTTTTTTAGAGGCGCCCAGCCTTTCCCTTTGTCCCTGAAAATTCTTGTCCCCTTACTTTATGACCAAGGACTTGGAATAAGGTTTAGAATGAGGGGGGGAAATTTTCAGAAGCAGAGACTGTTTTTATTATCAATTCCGCACCCAAAATCGGTCACCTAATCTAGGCTTCTGAAAGATTATTGGGTTTTTTCCTCCAGTACCTCTGAGGTCAAGGGATTGTTTGTACAATTCCTATGAAGTATCAGATCACTAATTTGTTATGTCTTTAAAACTCTTTTGGAAAAAACCCATTTCTAAAAAGGAAAGTTTCCATTCCCAAACTATTAAGGTCGCCCACCCGAAAATTTTTGATCCTAACTTTGTCTATATTTCCGGGTATCATTTGGTAGGCAAGCAATACTTCCTCTTTAATTTATCAAATCAAAAAAAATCTTGCCCCTCCCAGTCTTACTCTGGGGAATCTTTCCCCACAAGTTGTGTGTGAACTAGGTCCCATTTCTTTTGGGCCACCCTTGCTCCAAACACTTCTCAAAAAAAGAAAAATATCTTCTGGTCACTCTCTGAAACTTAAGGAAAAAAAGAAAGCTTTAGTTTGTTAAAGACTCCGGCCTTGTTCTAAACCCCTAACCTCTGACGTTCTTCCTCCTTAGCTTTCTTTAAGTTCATCTGAGCCTCTAGTCTGCAATTAAGTTCATTTCCCCCATTTCCATATCCCTAAGTAGGTGATCCCTCATTTCACTTTTAACGGGCATTTTTACTGTTAATTTATTACCTTTCCCCCTGAAGCCTGAAAAGTTAAAGACTCAACTTTGACATAGTTTTATCTTTAAAAACACTTGCCCCCTTTTTTTAATACATGGAAAAAGTTTTCCCAAGCCAAAAATAACACAAATTGAATGAAAACATCCCAATAGCATTACCATAACCACAACAAAAATGTTTACTCAACCTTTCCCCCACCTTAGGAAAAAACAACCAAAACTAATATATGAAAACACTCCACTGCACCCCCTTTGGTAAATCTTCTACCAAAAAACAGAAAACTGTTTACCCCAACCACACATAAGTTCAAAAATGTTTTGATTTAATTTTAGCAGTAAAAATAACTCCCCCGGCAAGCCCCCATGTTACTTGGTTTGCCCCTTATTACTTTTATAAAGGTTTTTTCACTACATTTCTAGTGTGGGGGAGCTTTTTACTTAAAAGGGCTTATCTGTTTGGGTAATACTTACATTTTGGCTGTCACTTGGTGTCCGATACCCTTTTACCAGCCCCTTTACAGGTTTGTAAAACTACACATAAAAATATAACTGATTCTCAAAGATATGTCAGAATAACAACACAGCCCCGCATTTTCAAAAAAAAATCTACACATCCAACTGTTCTCCCCCATGGTGTTCCCAAAAACTTTTTCCCTCTTCTTGAATAACTCGGGCCCAACCAGTGTTTTTTTACCACTTTATCACCCGGGTAGGTGGCCCCCAAATTTAAAATTTTAAACACTCACTCCCGGGGCACACTAAAGCCCCAAAAACGAAAAGGACCCCAAAACCTGCCGGGGTTTAAGGGCACCCCAGGAGAGGAGAGAGAGAGGGAAGAGGAAAAGAGAGCCTGGGAAGCTCCTCCCACCCAAAAAAAAAGACTGTTTCCAACCAATTTTCCAGTTACCCCCAAATTTTACACACCTTAATTTTACTTTTTAAAAGAAAAAACAACTTTTTAAACTACTTATTTAAAATTTTGTGTTTATGTGCTTAGTATAAAACCCATTAAAAAATTTAGAAAAATAGGCTTGACCCAGCTGCCTCCAGTCATAAAGGGTTTATCAGTCCTTTTGACATTTAGGCCAGTCCCCATCAATTCAATATAATTTGGTATCCCAGAGAACTGTTACTTATAAATACATGTTGGGTCCATAACCCCATAACAAGGATGCAAAGGATCTCTCCAAAACCTTTAGAGTCAATTGAGTTTGAGGTCACAAAAAAAGCCCTTTCAAACATAGCTTTTTTGTACTTTCTTTAAGTTTTTTAAAAACCTGCTGGCCAGGGGGCAGGAGAGGGGTGGTTTTAGGAGGAAAAACTTTACCTTAATGAGGGCTCATTTCAGCAGAAAGTCCTACCACCTGAAGGATACCAGGCATTGTCTAATACCAGGAGGGGACTTAAGGCTAATTTCTTTTCAATTAGGGGAATTTTTTACATTGGGGGCAAATGCATGGTGAACCATTTAGAAAAAGTCCCCCAGTACCCATGCCTACTGTTTGCCCTCCCCAGCACACAAAATCGCCTTGAGGGCATTGTTTTTCCTAACACACTGGGATTTTAAGTGTACACCAATAAAGGCTTCACTTTGCAATCACCACTAGCATTGGCACACATCAACAGAGTAGCCGTCTTTCATGGGCTTATGCCCGGGGCCTTTTCCTCCGAGTAATTTAGGTCCTGCTTGGCTTTTTTTCTCCCAAAAAGGGGGCCTTTTTTCGTCAAAATTTAAAACCTTGTTTTCAGGTTTCGCCCTTCACGTCTTGTACTCTTGAATTCCTATACTATTTTTCAGCAGCTTTGGGTCCGAACTGACGCCTCACCATGCCTTATCACACAGTGGGGCCACTACGATTCTTAAATCTCTCAAACCAACCTTGGGGCCTTAAATTCACTCACTCATCATAGTTGCGGGCTTTTTCTAATTAAACGTCATGCAACTTCCTAGCCTTTTCCATATGATCGTTTGGGAAAATCTAACTCCTGTATTGTTTTTCGTTTATCCCACCAATAACAGTCTCTCAAATTTTTCTATCATTTGCGACTCGTTTCAAAAACAAAGTTGCACCTTGGCAAGAACAGCTTCCTTGATTGCCGTTTTTCTTGGGGCCCCATTAGTAGCGATGGTTGATTGGGGGTTTTGTGTACAACGTGGCAGCTCGGAGACACCACTCCATTCATACTTAGCAATGTTTTTCTTTCCATTCCATAGTAATTCTCCTCTTTTTTCTGTAGGGTTGGCACTAGAAGCTTTCTTGGGGCCCATGTGACTTATTTTGCAGGTGCAATCACTAAAAAGGCTGTGATAATATGAAATGTTCCGATTGTATGCTTGGAAGCGAGCGCGGTGGCTGGCTTGTAAACACTGGCACCCACAGAACAAGTGAGGTGGGCTCAGGCCGCACGTGGACGCGTCTCGAACGAATCATGTTGAGCGAGTTTTTTAGCGCTAACCGAGGCAAAATTTTTGCTTTAAAATGTATAGGTGGATTTAACGCTATGCGATGAATTCGTTAGGCGAGGGTTCACTGTATTTATGGTTGTATTCTCATTTTCTTGGTGTCACTTGATAGAATTGAAGATATATTACAGAATTAGACATGATTTTGAATGGTTTACAGACTAAAAGTACCTTGAAATTGAGCTGAAAATAGTGGAAATGTTTGATTTTTGCCAATGTTCAAGAGTAAACAAATCACGTCATGCATCCAATACACATCAACTGGTGGGTCTGATATACTTTCACAAATGTGCTGATATTAATTATATCATTTTTACAACAATGTAGTGGGTCTGCATAACAGTAAATCATCTATTTTTTGTGTGAATAAAAATTCAAAATGGAAAGCAAGTGTAATATATAAGAGGGGCTGGAGACGTGATTGATGAACAGAGAAAATGTTATTTTAGTACTAGGAATGTTTGCATTGTTAATTCTGGACCCTATTTTGAAATTGGCATTCCTTGAATTGTGTGTAAAATTGGCCAAATTACCAATGGAATTGGCCAAAAGTAGGGCTCAAAGTGGCCAAAATTGCTTATGTGTAAATATCCCCAAGACTGCTACCTTCGCGAGAGCATAATTCTGTAAGTTTTCCATCAAATTTCATACTTTTTTGTGTCATTACCGTTGGGAAAAGATTATCATTTCATTTTTTTTTTAATTCTTCGACACTGAGAGCAAGTTTGTGAGCAGGGGTCTCAACAGTGAAAAGGTTAACTGTTCCAGATGTTGCATTTCTTGTTTCTTCCTTACCACCACCACTTCTCTTAGTGGGTGATTTTAATGCTCATCATTACCTCTGAGGGAAGAGGATGGGGTGTGTCTGTAACTCATGTAGTGATCAGTTAGAGGCTTTTGTCACTTCTGCTTACGTACAGGAACCAAAATTACACTCCGCTGTTATCCATCCCATCTCAGGCTATGATTTATTGTATTCTTCGGATCCTTTTTCTGATGGAACCTTTAATGAAAGTACCCTTCTTATATGCACTGATATTCCACACTGTTAGCTATTTGTTCATACTTTGCTGCATTACACTGCAGCCTGTATCCACTTGAATAAGTGGTATACAATCTGTTCTTTGTATCTCTCTCCTCAGGCATTATCTATCCCAGATGTTGCCTTTCTTGTTTTGTACTTATTGCCACCATTTCTGTTACTTGGTGATTTTAATACCCACCATTTCCTCTGGTGGGGGGGTCTCACTGTGACTCCCATGCCATTCCAGAGGCTTTTCTCGCCTCTCACCCCTCTTGTTATAATAAGGTACTCCCTACCCATTTTTATCCTTGTACTCATACCCTCTCTCGCATCAATCTTGGTCTGTTCTTCCGTTACTCACTGCATAATACTTCATCTGGTCTGTCCTCCCAGACTTACATGACAGCGATCATTTTCCAATCATTCTTAATTCTTCTTCATATTCCCAACCTCTTCGTAGCCCATGCCTGAGCAATTTGATCACGCGAAATTGGAACCTTTACCTTTGGCAACTAACTGCTTTAGTGAGTTCCTTCTACATCCTCCATTTGACGAGCTATTACACCTCTTGTTGATCACCAGTTTTAACTGCAGCTTCTCATTCTATACCCCAAACCTCGGGCAAGAGCATTCTCAGAAGTGCATGCCTTGTGTGTCTCCTGCTTGTCTTAGGCAAGTACGTTACAAATGCGCTGCGTGAGAGTGGGCAGTTACCAGTACAATAGAACTACAATGAGACTTCTTGATTTTAAGCAGAAGCGAGTGGGTCACTTGTCATGACCATCCGGTATGCTAAAACCACTTGCTGGCGAGATATGTTTCCACCAATCACCTCTGCCTCTCTGTGAGTGCAGTCTGGAAAAAGTACAGAAACTGAGTGATAAATACTCTCCTGACCCGGCTCCTGCTCTGTGGGTTGCTGGTGTTGATATAGCAAACCCTCTTGACTTTTGCCATTGAAATTGGTAAATCATCTGGTCTGTATTTCTCAGGGGCCTCATCTAATGCCCCTCGATTTCTTCCACAAAGTCTGCCAGAGCGTAGCACCCTTAGACTTTCTCTCTCAAGAAGAATCTTATAATGTGTCTTTCACTCCTGGAACTGGAGTACACACTCAGCTTGCCGATCAATGGCACTGGGCCTGACGGCATTTCATATTCGGTTAATGTTACAATATTTACAACATCAGCCTTGCAGTCCTCATATGACTCTTTAATCTTATTTGGTCGCAAGGAGTTTCTTCCCAACTGTGAAATCTGCCATTGTTCTCCTTTCCGCAAACCGGGTACTACGGGACATAAACCTCCCACTATCGTCCCATTGCTCTTACCAGGTGCAGTTTGCAAGGTGATGGAACCGTCTGGTACATTGACATTTAATGGGGTATTAGATTATTATTAATATAATAAAAAAAGAAGCGCTAAGCCACCAGGACTATACAGCCTGCAGGCAGGAAGGAAAGCGATGGCATCAGGGTGGCAAAAGGGAGATGGATGAATTAATAGGTTACGGATAACAGCGGGGTAGTGGATGGTGAAAGGGTAAAGTGCAGCAAGAGACCTGGACAAGAAAGGGCGAGGGGAGTGCGAAAAAGTATCCACAGATTTTTGTGAGTAAAACAGTCGTTGTCCCAAGAAGTCAATGAAGAGTCAGGATTAAAGGAGGTCCATCAGCAAGAAGGGAAGGTAAAGAGAATAGTATAAGAACGAAGACGACGTTGAGGTAAATTCTGCGTGGCTCGTTGAAAAGAGACAGTGCAGTCTAACAGAATGTGGCTAATCTATAATGGAACTTGACACTGCTCACAGAGAGGAACAGGTGCCTCTCCAGGAGAACCCATAGAGTAAGACGAGTGTGGCCATGTCGAAAGGCGGAGAGCGTGGTCTCCCAACCTCAGCACTGATGACAAGACGACGGCCAGTAACCTATGCTTGGTTTAATAGAATAGTTTGTTACCGTAGCAGAGTTGAACCAACGTTGTGCCACGGGTGCAAGGTGGGTAGCTATTGCAGCAAAAAAGTCCAGAAAGGAACCACCTCAAAAAGAACTTCTATGTCCATGTACTGCTGACCGCGCAGCATGTCCTGCCAGTTCATAGCCCTGTACGTCGACATGACCAGGGACCCAACAAAAAACAAAATCTTTAAGTTTGGTAGAGATACGAGCGTAGCCAAAGTTGGATACGGAGAACTAGGGATGAGATGTATCAAATTTTTCGTATAGCCTGTAGATCACTAAGTGTCTGAGACTACTACAAATGATGAACACAGGCATAGATGCGATACGAATAAGTGCTGCAAGAATGGCATACAGTTCAGCAGTAAAAAATGCTAGCAGAAGATAGTAAATGCCCCCCGTTAACGACGCTGTCTGGAAACACTGCTGCCCGGGAATCCGACGCCCGTCTGAAGACTTAGATCCATCTGTGTACCACAGCAAAGTGGCATGAAATGGGATTGGAAGTGATCAAGAAAAAGAGAGGCGGGAAGGCCACCGTAGCAGTTGAAGCTTTCGAGCAAGGAGTGAGAAAGAACAGAACCCTAACAGCAGGAACTCCAGGGGGGTATGGAAAATGAGATGCTACATGAACATAAAAAGGTGGTAAATGAAGGGAAGACAAGAGTTGAAAGTAGGCGAAGAGAAAAGGACGGAGCAAACAGGGGGCGAACGAATAAAGAATGTCTACTAATATCGGTGACCATATCTATAAATGGAAGGATTGTGTAGATCATGAGAGCGAACATATACGAAGGCAAAGGGCATCACGGCGATCAGACAAGGATGGAACTTTGCTTCTGTATAGAGGCTCTCAACAGGGGAAGAGCGTGAAAAGCACCAAGGCCAACGAAAGCCTTTGGTGATGGATAGAGAAGGCTAGCGAGAGTAGCAGTAGAGGCCGCGGACTAATCTGGTCCACCAAATCGAGTTTCGATAAAACGAGGGCCTGAATGTAGGCGAAGCAGAAGTTCGACAACAGTCCCCATGAAAGAAGAGCAAGGGGTTTTAAGAAGGTTTAGCCGGCTGTGCCAATTGCCTTCAGAGACAGAGTAATGTGAGGTTTCCAGATAACGACGGTCCAAAGAGACAGGCCTAGAAACCTGACTGTTAACACGGTCGGGATACGGGAGCCATAGAGATACAAAGAGGATGATCCGGAGATAACAGAGTGTCTAGTGAAAGTAATTTGGTGAGTTTTTGGTACTTGAAAAATTTAAACCCATGTGGTGGTGGCCCAAGTGGAAACTGGTCGACCGCAAGCTGGAGAGAAACTGCAATAGGGTGACAGTCAGTCGCCTGCACAGCACTAGCGAGTCAACAACATAGAGTGAAGACAAATATTGGTGAAGAACAGAGGCCAAACAGTTATAGCAAGAGAAAAAGTGTTGTGCTTAGAACACATCCCTGAGTACAACCTTCAGCATGGACGAAGTCCGGGAAAGAAACTTATTGACTCGACACGGAAAATGGTCTGTCAGTTAAAAGTACTAAAGGAAGGATGGTAGATTGCCTCGGATGCCTAAGGGAATGGGCCTGGCAAAATATTATACCTCCAAGTTTGTGTTCATATGCCTTCACATGGTCAAAAACTATGGCAATAACTGAGTATTATTCGCAAAGGCATTACGAACATACGTATCCAAGCGTAGTAAGGGGTCTATGGGTAGAACGACCTTACGAAAGCCATATTGACAGCGGTATAAGACTGTTTGAGTCTTCTAAATACCACATTAAACGTCGATTTACAGCGTTCCATCACTTTGCAAACTGCACTAGTAAAACGATGGGGCGATAGTGGGAGGCATCATGGTCCAGTATACCCGTTTTGCGAAAGGGAGAACAATGGCAAGATTTCCACAGCTGTGGACGAACACCTGATTGTCCAAATAAGATTGAAGAGGTGGTAAGAGGACTATAAGGGCTGACCGATGTAAATGTTGTAACATACGAAAGTGAATTGTCCTCAGGCCCAGCTGCCGATGATCAGCAAGCTGAGAGCGTTGCCTCCAGTTCTTGAAGTGTAAAAGGCACATTATACTGTTCTTCACCGAGAGAAGAAAAGTCCAAGGTACTACCTCTCTGGCAGACTTTGAGGAAAGAAACGAGGGGCAAAGATGAGCCCTCGGGAACTACGGACAAGATGTGTGCCAATTCAAATGGCAATGTCGAGAGGGTTTGATATATCAACACCGTGACCGTAGAACAGAAGCCGGTCAGGAGAGTATTTACACTCAAAAATTTCCTCACTTTTTTCCAGACTTGCACTCATGAAGAAGCAGAGGTGATGGTGGAAACATAGACCTCGCCAACAAGTGCGTTTATATCTTCACGGATGCACGACGGCGAGCGATCGCACGAATCTGCTTAAAATCACAAGTCTCTGAGCGGTTCTATTGTACCGGTACCTCCCCATGCAGCACGTTTCAATCAAACGTACTGCACTAGCAACAAGCAGGCGACCACCAAGGAACTCACATCTGAGATGCCTGCGCTGAGGTTTAGGGATAGAATGAATCTGCGTATAAACAGATGTCGAGAAGATGTGTAGGAGCTCATCAATGGAAGGAAGAAGAAGGAACCTACTAAAAGCAGATGAGGTGTGAGTAAAGATCCAATTTGCCCGAACAATTGCCAGCGAGGGCTATACGGAAAGTGGTTATAGGAAGGAGAAGTAAGAATGAGACGAAAATGATCACTGTCATGTAGTCCTGGTATAACAGACCAGGTGAAGTCTAGTGTCAGAAGGAGGAAGAGCAGACTGATAGATCGATGCAAGAGAGAGCAATGATATACAGGATCAAAATGGGTGGGAGTACCGTATTAAAAACATGGAGGGGGTGAGAGGCAGCAAAGCCTCCAACAGAATGCCACGTGAGTCCAATGAGACCCCCCCCCCCAGAGGAAATGGTGGGCATTAAAATCACCAAGTAACAGAAAGTGGTGAGAACAGATGAAACAAAAAGGCAAAGTCTGGATAAGTAAAATTCACGAGAAGGAGAGAGATAAAAAGAACATATTGAAAAACCACTTATTCAAGTGGAGACTGGTCAGCAGTGAAATGCAAGCTATATGGACAAATAGTTGACAGAACGGAAATATCAATGCGTAGAAGAAGGGCACTTTCATTAAAGTCCCCATCTGAGAACGGGATCCGAAGAATACAATAAAATTAGCCTGAGATAGGTTGGAAAACAGCCGAGTGTAATTATGGTTCTTGAAGCCAGCCACCAACAGGGAAAACCTTGAAAGCAACATCTGAAGCTCCACCCCGATTACGCCCTGAGGCCGGCGGATATTTCCACTGTAAATAGGCCATGATTGGCGATGAGAAAATATCAGGAATCCTGTAGGTAAAGGCCACCTACGACTAGAGGGGTTTAGAAAAGACAACGTGGTGCATTGGAATGATGTTCAAGTAGCGAAGGAACGGAGCATGGGCGAATAATGGGTTTGTGAAGATGGAGTGAGGGAAAAGAAGGAATAACAGAAGTGAATCAGTGTCCAATGAAGGTTAAGTCACTGCCAATAATACCTGAATGGCTTTCAAGAGTTTCTGAATTCAAAGATGTATGGCGACCATATGGAGAATAGGAGGGAGGAGGGTGATAAAGATTGGGACAGGGTAATGGACTGTACCAAATAAGAGGGGGAGGGAAAAGTTAAGGGACGAGATGAAGTGTTGGGGTGGGGCCAGAAGAGCAGAAACCTGGGAGGTGGCAGAAAGGGAGAATCTTGTGAGGGGACGGGGGTGGAAGGCATAGTACGAGGCGGAAGGGTGAAATCTCCACACTTGATAATAGAGCCAGAGAGAGGGAAGAACTAGTACAGAGACTGGAAAGGAAAAGTGTGGAGGAGGAAGAAGGGAAGGAATGGGCAAAGAAGATTTGAGCAATGTTGATTTTTATGGACTTCTGAGTAGAGGGGCGATTGGTATTAGTGTCGTACGAGGTCTTTGTTCGATTACTGGGGCTTGTGAGAAAAGACGCGAGAATGTGAGAACAGACTGAGTTGTAGTCGGGACGTCAGAGCCAAGTAACAGCAAAAGGATTATATGCGTAGTGGCAATGGGAGGGGTAACAACAGAGGAGGCTGCAGAAGAAGGACTCCAGAATGGGGGGACGTTTGGAAACACAGAATAAGAAACACGGGGTATCTCCTCCCTTGGAGGCGGAGAAGAAAACTGCCATACATAAGGAGACCTTCTGCCTCTTTGAGGCAACGGTTTGCACGTTCATTTAAGTAGAACCTGGCAACGGCGGGAGTACGAAGGGAGCTTCATTACAAATAAGGCAAGAATGGAGTTTGACTGCAAGATGTATTAGAATGGTCGTCGGCACCACAGACTGGGCATTTGCCATCGATCTGCAATATTTCGCTGGGTGACCAAAACACCAGCAATTTCTACATTGTTGCGGTGTAGGTTATCCACCTTTCGAACTTGTAAACCGATGTCCCGCACATATACAGATGATGGTATTCTCGGCTTATTGGTTTCACAAGTAAACGAGCCACATTGCAAGGGTAACGTCTACCGCCGCCCGGGCAGGAATGACATAATAGTCTACTTGAGGATTGGGAGATCCTGTAGATCCAGCTGATTCAAAATGTCATTGCCACTTGACTGAAATTCTGTTGGACTATGGTATGGGGCAGAATGACAGTACCACTACAAAATTGAGAGAAAGCTGTTTTTCAATAGAGATGAGTAGGATATCGATATTCGAAAGGAGAGAAAGAACATGAGCCTTGGGTAGCATTCTGGACATGAAACGATGCGTCGTACTGCTCTTGATAGCGTGAAATGAAATACTCTGCCAACATGACGCAGGAGCGCTTTTGCCAATACTATGGTCAGAAAGGTAGGCAGAAAAGGACGTTGGCCGTAAAGAAAAGAATTTAGTCCAATGTGTGGTCCGAAACTGAGCGTGAGAAGGGAGTGCTTGACGTGTCCGGTCATTTCCGAGTATAATGGGAAGGTAACGAAGGAGCATCATCAGGAGATTGACGAAGCGATTAGGATTATGACCGGAGACTATGGCCGGCATGAAATGGGCGGCGATTCTAAACTAGCCTTACCAACGAGGGAAAGCCGGAAGCATAGATCACAGTAGAGCGGAGTTCAACAAATCGAAGGATCTGACGAAGCCCCTGTACCAGAAGCGGGAGAGAAAACAGCACCAGCAAGAGGTACAGGGCTCGTCATCAGGAGTGTCCGAAGAGTGGACAAAAACACAATGCAAGGGTCCAGAATGGGGTCGGTTATCAAGAAGGGGCCCGTGGGTAATGGTTTTCAAGGACTAGGCTGCCATGGGTTCGGTATACTCCTTTTGCTTTTTGATTTTTAAGAACAAAAAGAAAGAATAAAAGAAAATAAAAATAAAAAAAAAAAGAATAAAAAAAGGGGGAGCGGGGAGGAATATTTCCCAGGAATGAAAGGCCGGAAATCTCCCTCCGCGCCCAAGCGGCCCCTCAACACCGCTAGTAGTGCAGATGCAGCAAGGAACCCATGCCATAAACCCTACCCTCCAGCCAGTAAAAAACCAGCAATCCGGGATAGCAACCTCATATCTGCCGAGCTACCTCGGTGGACCAAAAGAGAGGGCGGCCGGATAGCCGCCACAAAGCAATACCTCTTCGGCCACCACCCCCGGAAATCCGAAAGGAGGCTTCCAGAGATACACCCCGTCGCCCAAAAGACACCCAAAGCTACTCCGGGATACCTAGAGGGATCGGGACATCCCCAGGCAAATCCAGATTCAACTGCAAACTACCCACCGCCAAGAACCCTCAACGGAATGGGAAGGACCCCGGTGTCCTTTCCCCTACCTAGGAACTAGCGCGCCTGTGGGAGAAATCCCGAAGGCCAAAAAGAGGAAGGGCAAAAGGGAGGGGTGAGGAGGATGATGAGGAATGGAAAAGGGAGGATGGGGAGGATGGGATCAGGGAGGGGAAATGGGGGTACTTAGGTTCGGTCTGAGGAAGAAACCGACAGGGCTAATTCCTCAGACCAAGAGCCTCTTCACCACGCCAAGGAGCCCCCCTTGAAGAGGTGGGGTATTTAGAGACACAACAGTCTCTCCACTAGTCAATATGGCTTTTGTAAGGGCCGTACTATAACCCATTGACCCTTACTAAGCAATGGATACATAAGTTTGTAATGCCTTTTTGCGAATAACCACTCAGTTACTTCCGATTTATTTGACCTGAGAACAGGCATATGAACACAACATGGAGGTATAATATTTTGGCCCAATCCCACTCCTAGGCCTCCCTCCAAGCAGTCTAACCATCTTCCTTAAGTACTCTTAACTGAAAGACATTTCCTGTGTTCGGGTTAATAATATGCTCTCCCCGACTTTGTCCAAGCTGAAGGTGTCCCCCAGGGATTGTTCTGATCACAACACTTATTTCTCCTTTTTATTTATTAATTTATTTATTAATTTGAACATGAAAACCAGAGAAGTACAAAGGAATAACAGTAATTAAGTGTAACATGCCAAAGCCCCTTGTATGCAAGCAATTATGGGTAGGCAAAAGTTAACTTAATATTAACTAAGCAATGATTAATCAAGTTGTAAAACATTATTGTAAACAGATTACACCTAAGCACAAATAGTATTACAAAGGCAGGTCAAATAGTCATATCTGAGTTGCGTGCATCATAGAATGGAGTATTCTGTTGGAAATGTAATGAAAAATAACAAAGTTTGATTGGTCATAGGAATAAACATTTATGAGATACAATTATGAGTTAACATTTGAGATACAGATTTATGAGCTTACAATTATTCAGTAATTTATTAGTTTTGAGAGAAGGCTAACTCAGCTCTGTAATAACTCAGACCAGTAATAACCAAAGCGGGCTCCTCCTCAGGAAAATTATGAATAGAAAAACGAAATAATAATTTAACAAAGATAAACACTTATTATTTATTTAAAGCAAACATAACACAATAAAACATTTGACAGGAACATCCTATTGAAAAAAAAAATGAAAAGAAAAAATAACATTTGAACTCAACGCTAATATATATATTGGGGTGTCTTGTGTTTGGTGACACATCGTGTTGCTGAAAACTTAGCCGTGCTGATGTGGGTGGGGGGTGGTCGCAGTGTTGGTGACCACCACCGGCTAGTTCTTCACAGAGTATGCGCCGTGAGTAATCTATCCCTAAGACAGGAAAGCATGTTCTTTTACCGCTGCAAAGATGTGGGTTACGTCCTGCAATTTCTTTTACAGGTGCACAGGTAATTAAATCCAAATGACCGTCTCCAGGACATTAGTCCATCTCCCATCAGTTTTACTCGTTGATTGACAGGTGACCCTCTCTTTCATCCAGCTGAAAATATAGACAGGTTTTACCCACTGCTTAGAATCACTCCCATGATAAGTACAATACCTAAAAGAATGTGGTCTTATTTACAACCGTCAACTTAAGAGCAAGAACTGAAAGGACTAAGTTTATTATTGGACAAAAGTGAAGGCATTTAACCAATAAATCCAGTAGAATACAAGGAAGGCATGTACTTACAGTAGTGTTGGGAGCTGTGAGTCGAGTGATTTACTGTTTGACCAGAGCCCCACACGTCACCTTTCGGGGGGGGGGGAAGAGGGAGGGGGAAGGGATAGTGGGAGCTAGACTGACCCTACGTTAACAAGCAGCCGGCAAACAAACTATCACTTTAAGGGTGGGGGAAAAAAGGCGGGAATAGCGGGAGCTTGACTTACCCTACCTTAACAAGTAGCCGGCAATGAAACTATTGTTACTATATATTCCCTCGCTACTCCTATCTATTGAACTTTTCCCTCACACTCCCCCATACCAAGACTTATAGTCAAGGAGTATAAGAAGAATAGGCGAGGAAAAAAATTCTAACATGTGGAAGTCGCGAGGCAAGAAATCTTCTACTGACTGTCACGACTTAACCAGTCAGAGAAATAATTGGATGAACCATTGATATACACAATATGGAACTTAAAAGCCTGGAGTGCCAATGTCCACCTCAAGAGGCGACTGTTGGTTCCCTTAAAAGTTTCTAGGTATATCAAAGGTTTGTGGTCCGTTTCTAAAATGAATTCTTTTCCCAGCAAATAAAATTTAAGTTTGGAGATACCCCCCCACAAGGGCTAAACTTCTTTTCTATTGTGGAGTATCTCGTTTCTGCAGGAAGGAGTTTCTGTCTTAGGAAGCAGACAGGGAAGGGAGTACCATCATGGTATTGTAGTAACACCGCACCTAAGCCAGTATTGGAGGCATCAGTTCTCAAACAAAATGTTTTATTAATATCTGGAATCTTAAGTTAGGGTCTTTTGAAAAAAATGCTTTTAATCTCATTAAACTTTTCCCGAGCTCCGTCGGAAAGTTCAAGAGGTTCCTTCACAGACTTTTTAAGGAAGTCGGATAAGATGCCTGTAAGATCAGTAAGGTTCGGGATAAACCGTGCATAAAAATTTACAGAACCAAGAAAGTACGCATGAGCTTTTTTTGGTTTTGGGGAATTTAAATTCTAATGAAGCTTTGATCTTACTGGGGAGGGGGCTGCTGAGAGTTATTAGAAAGAATCAGTCCAAGATATCTAATTTTGTTATACCCAGGAAGCATTTCTTCGGCTTGGCAGGGGAGGCCAAGGGAGCGTAACTACGTAAAACTGATGTTAATGTTTGGATATGCTCGCCCCATGTGGATGTCATTATGTAAATGTTTATCAAATAAACTGAAACATTTGGCATATTACCCAAGAACCTTTCATCAGCCTCACGAGGTAGCACAGGCAGTTACCAAACCGAAGGGCATAGTTCTATATTGCATCAGTCCTTGTGTGTAGGGAAAAAACAGTGTACTGCTTAGAAGAAGGATCTAACATTATTGATATGCCTGCGCAATATCAATCTCTGAAAAGAAAAGGGAAGCGTCAAAAAAATTTGTGTAGATCGCTATCTATTTAAAGGGGATAGGCCAAACATCCCACCGAGTTATAGCATTAAGGCCTCTGAAGTCAATAGCAAGTCTATATGAATTATCCTCCTTCTTAACCATGACTACTGGTGAACAATATGAAGATACTGAAGGTTCAATGATCTTTAGTTTTAATAATTTTTTCTACCTCTCGGTCAAATGCATCCCTAAGGGTAAAAGGGAACTGGTATAATTTTCGTTTGATAGGATTGTCCATCACAAAGTCAATCTTATGGACTACCGTGGATTTTTTAACCCCTTTGGAAATATCAGTAAAGACGTCTGAAAAGTTATCACACATTAAAGTATTTTTCCTGTCTCTTTGGTAAACCAAAGATTCTTTAATTTTTAATTTTTGAAATTAAAATGGTTTAAAATCCCAAAAGGGGTTGTTAGGTAAGCCCCATTGCAACAGTTAGGAAAACTTTATTATAAAAAAGTTTCCCCCTACCCAGTAGGTTTTAAAGTCAAGTACGGGAAAAGTTGAAGAAGAGGGGATATTGAAGACGATGAAATTCGCCCATCCCCCTTTTAAAGTTTTGAGGTGGTCTTTTCCCTCAGTCTGGGGAAGGGCATTTTTTCCATAGAATAAAACCCAATAGGGGAAGATGAAGGACAGGTGGTCTTTTTATATCCCCAAAAGAGGTGAGACGAAAGGGCCACTAGGAGGGTTAGAACTCAGATGTAAAAGGGTTTCGGGGCCCTTCAAATAAAAGCCGCTTCATAGTGGAAGTTGCCCGAATTTTGTTTGGGCAGGTCTGTCCCAAGATCCCCTTGGGGTTTTTGAAAGTGTTGACAGATTGAACATTAAAATGGTAAAAATACCGAAAGGTTTTTTAGGTAAAAACACATATGAAAACATTTTAGGATTTTTATTTTAAAACTTTTTCGCCTACACAGTGGCTTTTCGGGTCAAGTACAAAAAAAGTTGTTTAGAAGCAAATATTGTTTTTTTTGGGAAACCCAATTTGCTCTTTAAAAGATGGGGGGAACTGGACCCCTAAAAACTTTTGGGTGGGGGACTGATTACATCGTCTTCAAGTATCTTTGCTTCTATAAATTTTTTTGTATTTGACTGAAAAACCCTACTTTTGTAGGAAAAAGTTTTTTAATAAAGATACCAAACTTTTGCATTTAAGTGTTTACCAAAAACCAAACCTGTCGGTTTTTATAAATTTTAATGGTTCAAATCTGCCCCAGACACTGAAACCCCAAGGGTATTTTGGGAAAAACCCTGCAATCAATTTCCCGGGAAAATTTTCCCTAGTGGGGAGGGGGGGGGATTTGAGGGGGGCCTTTGACCTTCAGCATATGAGTTCTTCCCTCCCCTATTTGGCCCTTTCGTCTCCCCTTCTTGGCGCTAAAAAAAGTCCTTTTCCGTTATTTTACCCATATTGTTTCATAAAATGGAACAATGCTTTTTCCCCGACGGGGGGGAAACGGGAACCCCTTTAAAAAATTTTTAAGGGTGGGGGACTGATTAACGTTTCAAGTTTTCTTCTGCTTTTTTTCAATTTTCTGTACTTAAATGAAGAAGCTAATGTGTAGGCGAAAGGGTTTCTTAATAAAGATACCTAACTTTTGCATATGTGTCTTCCCTAAAATATTAATGTTGGTTGCGCCCGAGTGGTAAAGGGAGTCCCCAAGTATGTGTTCTTCATCAAGTCAAAGTTAGAGGTGTCAATTACGCCCCCTTTACTTTCTTCAGTTTTTCTTATAATTTCGTTGGGAAAAAACTAATTAAAAGGGTTATTAAGGCAGAAAACCAAAATTTTTGGGTTTAATATTTTTTTAAGGGAAAGTTGATTTGTTTAAAGGGCTTAGGCCCCCCTTTTGGCTTCTTTGAGGTAGTCAACTTTCCCACAAATTTTTAATATTTTTATATGGCCCTTTCCATGTTTATAAAAAATTTATTTGACTTGATAGGCAAAAGTACCAGAACTTCATCCCCTATTTTAAAAAATTTCTGACTTTTGGAATAAAAATGGTTTTTGTATGGTCCTTTGGACAAGCTTAATTTTTTCGAAACTATGTCAGAGGCCCCTTTAAATTTTGGGGATCTAAGGTCAAGGAGAAACTGGTAAAAAAGATAAACCCTAAGCATTTCCTTTTCTCATTAGCCCTTTAAAGTCATAAAGGATGGACAGGGGGACCTCTGCCTGTTACCATGAGAAGTTAAAAAAGGTAAAAAACCCCAAAAGATTTCACTGGGAACTTCCTCAGGGAAAACAAAGAACAGGGTAGGAAAACGATCCCATTTCCTTAGGTTTAAGGGAGCAAATTTTCCTTTAAAAGGGACTTGAGAATCGAATGCTGACGCTCAATCCTCCATTACAGCTGGATGAAAAGGTTGTGGTGAAGAGGGGGCTTCACCCCAAAAATTTGGTTATAGATGTTTGCCTTTTTAAGTCAGATTTTAAATTGTGCCCCAAAAGGGGTCGGGACAAAATTCTTTAGGGACCCCACTCTGGAGAAGTTGGACAAAAGGGCTTCAGCCACCTCTGTAGTAGTTATGGTTTTTAAAAGGGAAAAGGGCCCTTCGGGGGAAACTCAAAGCAAATTAACTAATGTTAATTTTTATTTTATGCCCCCCAGATGAAAGTGGAGTTTAAAGGCCCAAACGATGTCAATGCTCCTTTTTCAAAGGGTTTCCCGGGTTAAAGATTGGCATTTTGCCCATAGGTACTCGCCTGGTTCCCTTGGGGGAGGAGGGACAGTTGGCAAATTTTTACCGATTTCAATGGGAAAGGTGGAAATCGGGGGGAAATTTTTTTGGGCCCAAAAAATTGGGTTTTTCCCTTTAATTTTATTTAAGGTTTTACGATGCGAAAAAATGCCCGGCCACTGGCGGTCATGACCTTTTTAAGAACAGTCTCTCTGCATTTTCTTGGGAAAAAATAAGGAAGGGAAATGTTTTGTCTCATCTAAATTTAATTTGTTTAATGACTTGTACAAGATACTTTTATATTTTAAAAATTTTATGAAAATTTTTTCCTTTGGAAAAATTGATTTTGTTTAGGGGCATTATGGAAATTCTAAAAGAGAAGGGAAATTACTTTTGGGAAAAATTGACAAAAGAGCCCCTTTGTTATTTTCTAAAGGCTTTGAAGTCGGGGAAAATAAAAAGGGTTGGAAAGAAGGAAAAGCCGGGGCTTTATTTCGGGCCCCTTGTCAAGACTTTTTGGGTTTATGGGAGGTGATATCTTACATTCATTTTAAAAAGTAAACCGGGGGTTCCTACTCCCTCGCTTTCGAAAAGTAGAATCACGGGTTTTTTTAAACACACATAAATTTCACGAGACTTTTGTCTCTTTCTGAGTTTTTCGAGGGCCCTTCTCTGCTTTACAGGAAGAGGTTTCTGAAACACTTAGTCCCCCTTTGGCGTTTAAAAGGTCAACCTCAAAAAGGAAGAAGGGGGCACCTTTTTTTTTAAACCTTTATTAGTACGGAGCAAGAAGTGATGGGAGTAGTACGGCTTCCCCAAACCTGGAACCTTTTAAAACCCTAATGAACACGGATGGTGGGAAAAAGTGTCTGTAGGGCCCAAGTAGTCTGAAAGTATAGCAGGGAATGAGTTTTTTTAAAGATTAGGGAAAAAGCTTATCGGGAAATAAATTAAATTTTGCATCCAGTGTTTCGTAAAAATGGTAGATACATTATGTCCTTTAATTTTCCCTAAACAGAAGGGGGCTTGGTCATTACAGTTTTTTAAAAACCATCTTTAAATTTTTGAACCTTTTTTGGGAAGGACAATCTGGAGTTTATGCCCCTTTAAACACCACCCCAAAATGAAAAAACAGGAAAAAAAGAAGTCATTTTATTTTTTCTATAGAGGCTTTGTTTTTTTTAAGGTTTTGAAAAAACCCTTCCCCTTTTGGGTTTTGCCCCTTTGGGTTTCTTTATAGGAATTGTGTGTTCAGCATACAGGTCAGAAACCTCAGTAATTTTCCTCACCCCCCTTTAAACGGTTACGTTCTCAAAATGTTGTTGTACTGGTGAGGAAAGGGTTGAGCTGCCCAGGAAAATTGGGCCAGCAACCCATAAAGCCCTCGAAGGATTCATAACTGTGATCAATTCCTGAACTCTCTTTTCCAAAATTTCGAAAAAAACGAAAGAGGTTACCGGTAAATGTTGAATTTTCCCGGGCCCCCGGGCCCCTGTAAGGGGGGTTTAACCGGGAAATTCTTTCCTGAAAGAATGAGGGGGTTTTTTGATTTGTTTTAAAAGGATTCCCTTTCCCAAAAAAAAAAAAAAGTAGGTTTTTAATTACTTAGGGAACATCTTTCCCAACAAAGTTCCCAAGATATTCAAAAGCTGTACCAAAAAAAAAACTTTCCCCCTAACCTGGTACCCAGGTGTTGCAGGCCTTTCACGGGGGGTTTAGCGGTTTTTTCAAAACCTGAAAAATGATGAATTTTATGTTTTTCCCCCTTGTAAAGGGAGAGGTAAATTGGGGTGTTGGAATATGTGCACTAGTTGCACGTTTTTCCCTTTATTCCTTTTTCTAATTGCAGTTGTGAGAAATTTTAATTTTTTATTCTCTAACCCAAAAGGGCGAGTTTGTTTGAGCTCCGATCCTTTTTTTTCCCCTTTCCCCTTTAAACCTATTTTCTGTCCTTTTCTCTTTCCTTTAAGTTCCCCTTTAAATTTTAAACCGTTTTTCACGTATCTTGTTGTTCCTCCGTAAATTGGGTTTACCTGGAGGGGAGGTTTTGGGGGGGCAAAGCCACTGCGGCCCCCCCCCGGCTCGTGGGCCAGGCCCTCCCGGTGGATCAAAAGCTGATCAACAAGGCGGGTTTCTGCTGGCTGCACGCCAAAAACCCCGTTTGAGCCCAGCCCCCGGGGTGGTTTAGGAAGACCCTTTGGTGCTTGGGCCAGGGGGCCGCTTGAAAACTTTCCCGGGGTCTGTTGGTAATCCCCCCTTTTTTATGTGGGGGCAGTTGAACAGTCTCGGGGCCCCCACACTTATTGTATGGTCTGTTAATGTGCTTTGTGACACCCTGCTTTTCATTGGGGGGTTTGGGGCATGTCTGCCCAAAATTTTTTTTGCTTTTTTTAAGGGGTGATTTTGGGGCAAGTTCGGTACTAGTCCCCCTGGTTTTCCAGGTTTTATATTAAACGTACTCTCCCTCCTGCGTTCCGGGAATACAGGTTTAGGAACCTCAAGCGCTCCAGTTAATTGAGGGGTTTTAAAAATCTGTTTTTGGCGCCCTTTAAGTTCTCGAAAATTTTTTTGGTGGCAATTTCACCTGCCTTGAAAAAAAGTGTTTGTGTGCCCGCAATATTCCTGGGCCCAGATAAACAAGTGACCTTTTAAAAAAAGGGCTTTATGGGTTTGGGCCCCCCTAGTTTTGGGAAGGGTTTCATTATAAAACCTGTATTTTTTCAGCGATGCGATTGATACAATTTATGGTTTCCTTTTAAAAGGGGAGATTTTCCGACATGTCACTCCCAGGTCTTTGGGCGTTGGGGTTTTTTGCCCCTTTTTTTGTGGCCAGAATTTGTTTTGTTCTTTGTTTTAAGATTTTTTTTTCCCCGTGTTTACCCTATCTGGTAATTGAAATTTTTCATCGTTTTTAAAATTCATTTTTTTCTGCAGGGCCCCCTGAAAGATTTGGTTTATTTCCGCCTGGAGCCTTGCAGGGGTCTGCCCCCGGGGAAAACACCGTCTGCAGATTCGGGTGTCATTTTGCAAAGGAAGACACGGGTGCTGTGGCCGGAATTTCCCTTTCCTATGTCGGATATGGGATGAGGAAAAAGATGGGGAAAAAGTACTGTGCCTTGTGGGGAAAAGAGTTCTCACCGTTTGTGCCTCGGGCTTTTTCCTTTGTTGAAGGGCCCGCTCTCTGTGTTTTTAGTGAGGAAAATTTTTGGGTCCATTTTTGGACCGATTTTTTCCCCGTTATTCCTTTAGCAGGCATTTTTTTGCGCTATTTTCGCCATGGTCACACTTGTGAAGGCTTTTGCAAAGTCTTTTTTATTAACCCTCTGCATTCTTTTTGTCTTCTAGTGAAATTTTGGACCTTGTCGTAGTGACCCAAAAGTTGAGACAACAGGGGGCGACCTGTTCTAAACCCATGTTGCCCGGGTTGTTAAAAAAATGGGTTTCTAGATGGGGGGTGATCTTGTTTTAGGACCCTTTCAAAGAATTTTTATGTTTTGGGATGTTAGTGCTATTGGTCTTTAGTTCTTTCTGTTGCTTTTTTGCCCCCTTTTTGGGTGGGGCCCATGTCTTTTTGTTTTTAAATAAAATGTGGGGCGACCCCCGTGTCCGGTTTTCCCCCTCCATAGGATGGAAAAAAAGGGTCGTGTTGGGGGTTCTTGCAGTTTCTTGAAAGAACACGGAGTTCCATGGTCTGGCCCTGGGGGGAAATGCATGGGGATGTCATTTATCGCCCGGGTTTGAAGTCATTTGGCGGGCAGGATAACATGGTTTGGTTTTGTTTAAACAAATTTTGTGGTCTCTTTATAAAAAATTTAAATTTTTATCTTCGAAATCCGTTGGTTAGCGGCTTGCTAAAAAAATGAGTCTTTTGGGACTTTAGGGAGCTTTAAATCTTTCCTTGTGGCATCTGTGTTGGGGCCATTTTTGTTTAAGTAGGGGCCCCAAAAAACTGGACGTTGTTTGACTTTGATTTGGCATAGGAGAAGAAATAAATTTTTGGGTTTTTTTTCGATTTATTTTTGGCTTTTTTGTTTTCCCGCGATTTTCCCGAAACCTAAAGGATTTTCCCTTTAGTTAAGTTCGATGCTTGTATTTCTCTGACCCGTGTCTCCCTACGCTTTTTAAAAAATTGACCCTCTTTTAGCCGTCTGTATTCTTTTCCGTTTGCCTGTAAAGGGAGCACCTGTTTTTTTTATTTTTAAATTTTCCCCCTTTTTCTTAGGGAATAAGCCTTGTGCTTCCCTCGGAGTGCCCCCCAAGTTAATCTGTTCTAGGATAAGGGGGGGGGTCTGGTTGCTTAGTATATCTTCCCCCGCTTATATCGGTTTGGATTGGTTTTTCTTGGGCCCACTTTATGTTTTTGTTATTGAAATTTAATTTGGTGAAAGCTCCCTCCCTTGGGCTGTCTATTATGTAGGGCTGGGGGGTTCCCCCCCCATACATGTCTGAACCCCCCAATTTTTGTTGTGATTGGGGTATATTGTTTTTTATTGGTGAATTTCTTATTTAGATCAAACATTTTTTAGGAAGATGAGGTCTTGTGTATTTCAATTTTAGTAGGCTCTATTTTTTGCTTTGGGGGTTTAAAATTTAATTTTGTTTCAGAGATTTAAAAGCTCGTGTGAGAGTGGTTTTCATCAGAATTGCCCCCTGGTGTTATTACTGCAACAATATTATTTGCTATTTTCCTTCCCTTTTTGGTGCCTTTAATTGAAAACCCCCAGGAAACAAGGGTGTTGGGGGACAGGAGCGGGGAAAATTTTCCCGGAGTGGTCAATTTTTTAAAGTTTTTCCTGGAATTGCTGGGTAGACTTTAACATGTAAAATCTGTTTTTTTTTTTCTTTGAACTCCTGGGGAAAAAGTAAATTACTATTTAAAATTTTTTTTTTTTGGGGGGCACATTTCAGTTTGGTTGCCTTTCAACATACTGAGCTTTTTGGGGTTAAATTCATAAAACAGCATTCCCCAGGGGCCCCTTTTTTACAAAGTTTTAAATTGATCATTTTTAAGTTTGCTTTATGTAATTTAGGTAAAAAGCATCAAAGCCCGGTTTCTGGCCCGCGCCCCGTGTTGTGATGGGCCTTTTCCCAACAAAAATTGTCTAAGAGCGTGACTTTGGGCTCGTTTGGAAAAGAACTTGATCCTTTTAGGTTTGGCCCGTTTCACATGTAGTAGGGCTAGAACCCCAGTTTGTTAATAAATTTTATTTTTAGTACCAAAAGACCCTTTATTGTATGGGGTCATTCCCCCGTTTCATTTTTGCCCGTTGGGCCCCAGGCCCCAATGTCGGATTTTTTTTCTTTTTTTTTTTTGCCTAGCGGTGTCCTAGGGGAAACCCCCCCTTTGCAGAGTTTAGACCTATGGTTTTGGAAAGAAAGATTAAAGGGTTTCGTTTGGATTTTTAACCCCCGGGGGGGTTGCCACCCAGGTTAACCCCGAAAAATCAGTGTGTATCGAGGACTGTCTAAAATTAAATTTTAATTGGGGGTCCCCTTTATCTTGTCCCCAGGATGCGACCCAAAACCGTCGAAATAAACCCCGGTACTATTTGCTGCTAGGGGGAAAGGGGGCATAGGGTTTTAAGGAAAAGGTTTTTGGAATTTCCCCCGCCCGGGAAAAACGAACCCCGGGGCCCCCCGTGGTGAAGCGGGGTTTTAAAACCAAACCGCCACCCGGGGGGCCCCTTTGGGGGTGTCATGCAGGGGGGTTTGCATGACACTGGGAATGTTGTTTTTGAAAGGGATCTGCATGACACTGTAATGTATATACAGGTGAGAAGGGTGTCATTATGGTATGAATGTTATAATTGTCAAGAATAATTTTATAATTCATAATGTGCATTTGGGGGTACTGTAAAGTACTCTAAAAGTAATTATAAAGAAATCCTGCTAGGTATTTATTTTCCAACTGTGTTTGGGTATGCAGGGTAAGCGTGGTTTGGGGCAGTCACATGGAGTCAGCATGGCATGGAGGCTGGCATCGGAGATGCTGTGTATTTAAGCTAAGTTTGTAGTTGTGTACTCCTTTTGCTTAGCTAACTCAAGCCATAGGCTCTTCTATGGCATACCTGTATGTTCAGCTAGCCTCTGACATGGTCAGAGTGCTGTGGGAGGAGTGAGGAAATAAGAAATGGGGTGGTAGTGGAGTAGTGACGACCTGGCACTGACTCGGCCTGGTGGTTATGGTGGCTGGACCTCCAGCCAGCATTTAGGATTAAAGTGTTTCTAGAGTGTGTGTATATAGTGTTAGGTTGAATAAATAGATATATTTTCCTAACTAGGATTTCTGCCTAACCCTCTGTTAACCAATTCAATGAAGTAACACATTCTGGTTTAGAGCTTTCTGTTTTGATTGGGATAGCCCTGGGTGGCCTGTTTATGCTTGAGATGTGTGTAACTTTTACCTCTGCTCTTAGACAAGGCTCTAGCCCCCAGGTGTCCCACCTTTCTGCGTAACAAACACCAAAACCCGGCCCATAAGACTTACTAGTACAACACCAACCCTGAAAAGGTTAATCTTCAACTAACGACTCACAATATAGTAATAACATGATTGCAAACAAACCCATAGCTCAATCGCTAGTGCAATCAGCTCACACACTGAGGTCCGGGGTTCGAATATTCTCTGGTACGGCTGAAAAACATTAGGGACATGTTTCCATAAGACACTTCCTGTCCCTGTCAATGTTCACCCATCAGTTTAAAATGGGTACCTGGGCATTAGTCGAGTGGTGTGGGTTTCATCCTGGAAAAAAACTGACCTAATTTGCCAAAATGCTAAGCATAACAAAAGGCTTTTTATATAGCAGTACAGTGGACCTCATTTTTCGTAATTAATCCATTCCAGAGAGTGTGACTAATGGCAAAATTGACGATTTGCGAAACCATTTTCCTCATAAGAAAAAACGTAAATCCAATTAATCTGTTTCAGACCAAAAGTATTAACAAAAAATAATTTTTTTGGATGAAATAAAGATTTACATACACAAAAAACAATGAGACATGAAGAATAGAACAATATATCACACTTACCTTTACTGAAGACTCTTGTTGGTGTATGAATAAATATGTCATTACACGAATGTTAGGAATTGTGGCGGCGGCAGGGGAGTGTGTTTGGAGGTAGGACAAGATAGTCCTTCAATATGACACTAATATCAACTCTACGGCTTATTTATCTATCACAATTCATCTAATATGACATAATAAACAATATTAATAACATAGAAACATGACATACTCTAGAATGAATAAAATATATCATTACGAATGTCACAAGTGGTGTTGTGTTTTGTTGTTGGGTGTATAAGGACCACTGAGAGCATAAGCCACATACAGTGGTGGTGGAGGCAGCGGTGTTGTCAGTAGCCCTATATAACTCCAACAACATTGGAGGAATTAAGTTCATGCTGTCTTTTTTCTATTGATTAATTGCTTAACTTACTTGATACACTGTTAATGCTACACTTTATCGTTTGCTGGCAATATAGCCTTTATCGATTCGTGCTACATTAGTATCATACATATCATAGCATCACTGAAGAAGGCACATTCTCCCCTCTCTCCTTTTCATCCACTTTGGTATTTTGCTATGAGTTCTTTCTAGAATTCTAACATGTTTCTCACCTTCTTTATGAAAGGCCTGGGACTAGAAGCTTTCCTTGGGGCCATGGTGGCTTATTTAGCAGTTGCAAGCACTAAAACAAATGGAATATTATGAAATGTATCAAATGAACATGTGGGATCATACTCACTCGCTGATAAACAATGGCACACTGGCTCTGAATAGAATGTGGGGCCATTCGAGGCCGTGCATACGCATCTGGGACGAACCACTATTTGTGAGTCAGTACAGTGGACCCCCGCCTTATGATGGCATCGCGTTACATTAAATCCGCCATACATTTTTTAATGCAAAAATTTTGCCTCGCCTCACGTTAAAAAACTCGCCTTACGTGATTTGTCCAGGACGTGTCCCACGTGTTGCCTCAGCGCCAGTGTTTACAAGCCAGCCAGTGCAGTCGCATCTACACATACATTCGGTACATTTTACATTATCTCAGTGTTTTTAGTGCTTGTAACTGCAAAATAAGTCACCATGGACCCAAGAAAGCTTCTAGTGTCATCCCTGTGGTAAAAAGGGTGAGAATTAGTATATGCTGCAACACCAAACAATGTGGTTGAGCGAGTCACCCTGGGAGTACATCAACATAGCACGATCACGTCTGCTATCAACACTAGTAATGCTGCTGGTGTTGACACCACCTGTCTGGCTGAGTCAGCTGTCAGTCAGCCATCTGGCTCAGCTGACTGGGACTTCATACCTCCAGATGAAGCTAGTCTTGCTGGGGTGGTACAACATGCAGCTGCGCATAACAGTACTGGAGAAGCAACAATGATGTTTGAAACAACAACTTGAGCACCACGAGGAAAAACTACAGAGGGTGCAAATGAGTACATCAACCTCTTTGGTGGCCTGGTGGTTAACGCTTTCGCTTCACACGGTGAGGGCCCGGGTTCGATTCCCAGCCAGAGTAGAAACATTGGACGTGTTTCTTTCAACCTGTTGTCTATGTTCCCCATCAGTAAAATGGGTACCTGGGTGTTAGTCGACTGGTGTGGGTCGCATCCTGGGACACTGACCTAAGGAGGCCTGGTCACAGACCGGGCCGCGGGGGCATTGACCCCCGGAACTCTCTCCAGGTAAACTCCAGGAATTGAAAAAAAGAGATTAAAGAAATGTGTGCAAAGTGGCTTGAAGTGCAAACCTTTATGGATGAAAATCACCCTCACACAGCTATTGCAAGCCATGCTGGTGACTATTACAATGACAATGTTGTGAACCACTTTAGACAAATCATAAAGGAACAAGAGGTACAGAGCTCTATGGACAGATATGTTGTGCGACAGAGGTCCAGTGACTCTCAAGCTGGTCCTAGTGGCATTAAAAGAAAAAGGGAAGTAAACCAGGAAAAGGACTTGAGGTATCAAATCCTAATGGAGGGGGATTTCCCTTCTAAACAATAACAACTTCCACACTCTCACCTCCTCCCATCCCATCAATCATCACCAGATCTTCAATAAAGGTAAGAGTCATGTATTCTATTCTTAGTAGAGTGTTAGCTATTTCATGTCTTCTTCAGTTTGTGTGTATTAAAATTAATATTTCATGTGGTAAAAATTGTTTTTTTTTTCATACTTTTGGTGTTTTTGCACAGATTAATTTGATTTCCATTAATTTTTATGGGGAAATTAATTCGCCTAATGAAAATTTCTGCATATGATGAGTTCTCAGAATCGGATTAATATAATAAGGCGGGGGTCCAACTGCATTTTGAAGAAAAAATTATACAGTGTTCAAAATTACAACGTCCGATGCTTACGAAAAATGAGGGGTCCACTGTATGTCATTGTGTCTGATAGGACTGTATACCATGTACCTGAGTCTTACCTTGAGACAGTTTCATTCCGGGGTCCACGCCCCCAGCAGGACCCGGTCTGTAGACCAGGCCTCATGGTGGATTCAACCTGATCAACCAGGGCTGTTACTCGCTGACGTGCATGCAAACAATAAATGAACCACAGCCTACTGGTCCAGGTACCAACTTTTAGGTTCTTGTTCCAGTGCCTGCTTGAAGACAGCCAGGCTCGTCTATTGTAATCCCTAATGTAATGCCTGGAAGGCAGTTGAAGGTCTTGGCACACCTGCACCATATTGTGACTGTCCTCTAACGTGCGAGTGACACCGCCCCCTCGCTTTTCATTAAGGGGAAAGTTTGCACTCGTCTGCGCGAGGTCTTTTGTTTTTGTATGGAGTGTATATTCCACGTCGCTAAGTTTGTACTTAGCCCCTCACAGGATTTTCCCAGGTGTATTTTTTTTTTTATAAACACACTGGCCGAATCCCACCAAGGTAGTGTGGCACCTAAAAAGAAAAACTATCACACCATCAATCACTCAACACGTCTTCCCCAGAAGGGTGCTTTACACTACAGTTTTTAAAAACTGCAAACATTAACACCCCACCTTCCAGAGTGCAGGCACTGTTACTTCCCATCTCAGGACTCAAGTCCACAGCCATTCCCGTATCCCTTCACCAAATGGATTACTTTTGCCTCACACTCCAACAGCTCTCAAGTAATTAAAACCATTTGTCCTCCATTCACTCCCATCAAAACACGCTCACGACATGCCCGCGGAAGTCCAACAGCCCCTCGCTACACAAAACATCCTTTACCCCCTCCCTCCAACCATTCCTAGGCCGACCCCTCCCCGCCTTCCCTTCCACCTCCCACTGATACACTCGATGCATTCGTTTCGCTCCATTCTCTCTACATGGTCCGAACACCTCAACAAACCCTTTCCCTCAGCCCTCTGGACAACGTTTTGGTAATCCCGCACCTCCTCCTAATTCCAAACTACGATTTCTGGCATTATATTCCACCACACATTGCCTCAGACATGGAATCTCCACTCCTCCACCTTCTCCTTCCCGGCAAATTCCCATCACCCCAGCTTCACATCCATATAAGAACATTGGAAAAAGATACTCTCATACATTCCCCCTTGCCTCCAAGGACAAAGCGTTGCCCACGGGACTCCTAAGTGCACCGCTAACCTTTCCCCTCATCAATTCTATGATTCACCTGGGTCTTTCATAGACTCATCCACTGAAAACGTCCACTCCCAACTATCTGAATACATTCACCTCCTCCATACTCTCTCCCTCCAATCTGATATCCAATCTTTCATCACCTAATCTTTTTACCCTCATAACCTTACTCTTTCTGTATTCACTTTTAATTTTCTTCTTTTGCATAACCTATGTTGCAAACCCCTGAATGGGTTAAAAATGTATATTATGAATAATATGTATATGTATATAATTATTTCCTTTTCATATAATTTTATATTGCTTATATTTGCGATAATAGCTAAATCGTAAATATATTTCTTTATATTATTATTTGATTAGTTATGTTGTTAGGTTTGGATGAACACATATATTATGTGCTCAAAGTTCAAGTCTTGATTGTCTAACTACTGTAATTATCGCTTGTGGCTCGTTTCCCTGCCGGCTTCTGTTGCTGGGCAGCAACTGTCCACGGAGCTATCACGTGATCAGGGGGGGGGGGGGGGGTGTTCCCACCTCACCTGAAGTATTCAGTCTGGTCTAGACTCGCTGGGTGGTTGGACGTATTCCAGACAAAAAGTGCCTAAATCTCCCTTATAGGCCCTTGTTGGAAGATCGTCTCTAGCTTTCTTGTAGGTTCTGTGGGACTCTGTTCACAGAACACTGTATAGACTTAGTGATTTTTCGACGTTGTACTGAGGTTGTGTGTCGCATAGACTCTGAGCAACTCAGGTCCTGAGCTGTAGCTTCTGACTTAATTTGTACTGGTTTCTGTGTACTGTCACAGTCGGGAATTTTCTTATGCTAAACTTAGATTCAGTAGTATGGGAGTTTGGTGACTTTTGTGGAGGATCTACTGATGGTCCCTACTTAGTGTCGTTATATTATCTCCTTGTTCCTGATTCTGTGTTGCAGTTGCTTGTTATATTGCAATTGGGCTTTGCATCTTTTTATTGTTCAAGCAGACTGTTCTGATTGCCAGTTGGTTGAGAGTTAGTTTATTGGAGGACTTTGTCAGTCACTTGTTTAAGTGTAGTCGAGTCGTGAAACATAGTGAACTACTTAGAGCACTTACACATACACACAAACTTACTTGTACATATTTGCAATACCTTATTAAATGTTAATTACCAAGGGTATTTAAGTTTTTAAAATGTAATAGTGCAAGACAAATAATACTGTACACGAGAGAAGTGGTTATTTTTATTTTGTTTATATTGATTTTTTTTTTTAATTCGGTATTTCCTAGACAACCAAAATTTAATAAATTCATTAAATTTAATTTCTTAGTTAGTGCCTACCAGTTGTAATCCCGAACACTACGAATCAAATGAATTCTAAGGATAATTTGGGCAAGGTACTGACTAATTGCTAAAAAACCCAAAAAAGGCGGATGCTAGAAGGGCAGTCCTTTCTAGTATTCATGGAGACTCTAACTTTTAGAACGCGTTTTTGTAAAAAATAGGGGCCTGCGGGTGCTCTTTATCCAAGGTGTGGGGAAGTTGTCCGTTTGAATACTAGAACCTATACTCAAACCTTTGATACTCTTAATCGAAACTTTGAGTTTTGTCTTTACAACATACCAGGGGATGTATGTACCTACTGAGTCCTTGATCCAAGGGGAGGAAAAACGTTTAGGCTCTAGCTCTAAGAAACCAACACTAGAATTCCTATTAGAATTTTTAATTTATAGTCACTCTCTCGTAGTACACTTATTTTCGTGATGTGTGCCAAAAGTGAAACATTAATTAAAAACCCGACTTTGTCGGTTTAAGTACTTTTAAAATTCAACGTTTTTGGGAATACCCAAAATCTCGGGTGATGTTAACAGGGAAATTACACTGCAGAAAATGCAGAGCGTTAATTAAAAATATATTGTTTCGCTCATACGAGATGTCTGATTTTGATTCAATACAGAAAGCCCAGTGCACAATTAGGAATTGACTCTATTTGATGACGTAAAGAAAGAGCAACTAAGGAGAAGTGAGTAGTGCTGAGCCCCAGCGTAGCTCAGTTCTCGCTAGCCTTCCCCCCTAATGGTAGTTGACTCACCCCTACTATACTTGTAACACACCTGTATTTTCTTACCTAACCAGAAATTT
>NC_069403.1:22554872-22618850 GCF_026875155.1 Cherax quadricarinatus
CTTGTTCCCCCAACGGTCCTACTTTTTTCCTCACGATAAGTCTATCAGCCCTTTTGGTCTTCTCGCTCTCTTCTAACCCGTCTTTCGGGATTTCTCCTCAATTCTCTCTCTCCCCTTTTTGTTTTCTCTTTCTCTTTCTAACGTTTTTTCTTCTCTCTAAATTCTTTCCTTTAAAGTCTTTCCCTGGATTTAGCACAAATGAAAGATTAAAATTTTTTTCCCTGTTTTTCCCTTATTTCCCAGCATTCATAAAAACGGGTTTTCCCTCATCTTGCAAGAATAATTAAACTATAGGGGAAATGAAAGGGTATTAAAGAAAACGGGGGGTTTTTCAATTCCTGTCCCCCAAAACTGTAAAAAAACCGGGCCGATCCTGCTTCAATTAACCCTTTGACTGTTTGACTATAAAATTCTTAAGCCAATTTTTTGACGTTTTTTATCCATAAATTCTAGCAGTTAAATAAGGGGAAAAAGCGGGTAGGCCCCATGTGAGAGAAGGGGTCCCATGGTCAGTGTGCACCATTTAAAAAAATCGGGGGGGGCCAGTGGTGCATTGTGGGAAAATGCCATTTCAGTTGTCCTTTTTCAGCTGTTAGGGGTAAGAAATATGTGATTCCCCAGAAAATTGGGACTCTTTTCTTCCCAATGTGCTCTAACCAGATGGAAGTGTCATGAAATCAATTTTCTGATTTGGAGGAGTTGAGACCAAAAGAAATGGAGGGGGGGAGGAGGGGGGGAAGAGGAGGAAAGGGGGAAGGGGGGAAAGAGGGGAAGAGGGGGAGGGGGGAGGAGGAGGAGGGGGGAGGAGGAGGAGGGGGAGGAGGAGGAGGAGGAGGAGGAGGAGAAGAGGGGGAGGGGAGGGGGAGGAAGAAGAAGAGTAATAATATTTTTCCCCTGAAGCAGAAAAAAAAAAGTCCACCCCCAGCGTGAAAAGAAAAGGGGAGAAAACACGATAAGAGCTACTTTGATGAGCTTTAAAGGGGGTAATATACTGACCACGCCCCCCCCTTTGTTTTTGTGGTACACAAACTTTTCTGTCTGTCTATTTGTCTGTTTTCAAGCCCCCTGTCTGTCCACTAGTCTCTGTTCAGAGAGGCCCACAAGACTGTTATCAGTTTACTCACATCTTCAAGAAGTTTTAGCACTTTTGTCTGGATTTCTTGGGTTATCCCAGGTTTTACCTAGTAACTTTTATTTATGTGTACTGTGGACGAGATAGGGGCAGATAGAAAGAGAGACAGATTGAAAGATATAGAATGAGGGAAAAGATAATTTAGCACAGAATGGAGGAGGGTAAGCAGCATCCGACCCCCATTGTTTTGGACAGGGGGTAGGTAGGGGGAGTGACTAATAGACAAATGGGTCATTTGACAGCTGCCAACTTCTGACTCAAAACAATTATAAGCCCACACTCCCATACAAGACAAGGAGGAGGAGAAGGAGGAGGAGAAGGAGGAGGAAGAGAAGGAGGAGGAGGAGAGGAGGTGGAGCAGGAGGAGGGGAAAGGAGGAGAGGAGAAAGGAGGAGAGGAGAAGAGAAAGGAGAAGAAGGAGGAGGAGGAGGAGGAGGAGGAGGAGGAGAGAGGATGAGGAGGAGGAGGAGGAGGGAGGATAAGGAGAAGGAGGAGGAGAAAGGAGGAGGAGAAGGAGAAGGAGAGAGACAGGGAGAGGAAAGGAGGAGAAGGAAAGGAGAATGAGGAGGAGGAGGAGGAGAAGGAGAAGGAGAAGGAGGAGGAGAAAGGAGGAGAAGAGGAGGAGGGAGAAGGAGGAGAGGAGGATGTAGGAGAGGAGAGGAGGAGGAGGAGAAGGAGGAGGAGGAGAGGAGAGGAGGATGATTGTATGTTTTGTTTTTGTAGCAAGTTTTGTAAACAATATATTGATAATTAATGTTTGTGTGCTATTGTGTTGTATACAACGAGTGTATATATAGACATTGCACCTTACTTTGGTCCTCATAGGCCACATAAGTTTATGTGAAAAATAAAAATAGTGAAAAAAACAAAAAACCTTCAATTACAAGTAAACGCAAAAGTTTACCGGTGAGCGGCAGTCCGCCGCTGTTGCCATATGCGCGGGGCTCATTTCTTGCAACTTCACGGCTCTATATCTCGTAAGTACCGATGGCAAAAAAATTTTTTTGACTAAAACACTCACTGACTAAAACACTAAACACTGACTGGTGGCTAAAACTCCCCTTCACACACGAGGCCCGGGTTCGATTCCCGGCGGGTGGAAATTCTGACACGTTCCTTACACCTATTGTCCTGTTCACCTAGCTCAAATAGGTACCTGGGTGTTATCGACTGGTGTGGGTCGCCTCACTGGGGGACAAGATTTAAGGACCCCAATGGAAATAAGTTAGACGGTCCTCGATGTACGCACTGACCTTTCTTGGGGTAGTCCTGGGTGGCTAACCCTCCGGGGTTAAAAATTCCGAACGAAAATCTATCTCTTATGGGGGGGGGGGGGGGGGGGGGGGGGGGGGGGGGGGGTACAATTTTCATAGAAAAAAGAATTTTTTTTTTTTTTGATATTTGGCGACATAGAATGACGTTTCAGAGAGGGGCCTGAAACAGTCCAACGGGTTAAACAACTGTAATAATTTAAAACCGAAGTGTTCTATGCGGCTCCGAGCAAACAGTAAGTAGAATGGGGTCACACTTTGACCCATCCAATCTTATCACCAACAAATCAAGAGTGTCCTATGGCAGTTTCCCTGATATAATAAAAAGCTCATGAAACAAATTGTCACTGGAAAATCTCGGTCCCCTAGAGTCTAATCCTCCAAAGTGTTTCAAGCTCACAAAGAAAGGTGGCAGATATTAACATTATAGCATGCTGACTTGACTTACAATAAATTGAGACTATAACAATCACCAAATCTTTTAAATACCTGTACCGCAGTCCTACCATAGAGAATGATTACTCATGGCTGGTGGTAACCGTCTGTGGTATGCGGCGTTGAAAGTTCCAATGGTAGATTCGAGATGGAGTTGAATCTTGATTCAGTAGAGTTGATCCTGGCAAGGTCGCCACTTGTGAAGGCTTACTCAGCTCTGTAATAACTTCAGACATATTACCAAAGCTGGCTCCTCCTCAGGAAAATTAATGAATAGAAAATGAAATAATTAACAAAGATAAACACACTATTATTTATTAAAGCAAACATAAAACAATAAAACATGACAGGTACATCCTATTTGAAAGAAAAATGAAAAATGAAATGAATAAAATAACATTTGAACTCAACACTAATATATATATTGGGGTGTCTGGTGTTGGTGACACTTCGTGTTGCTGAAACCTTAGCCGTTGCTGATGTGGGGGGGGGGGGGGGTCGCAGGTGTTGGTGACCACCACCGGCTAGTTCTTCACAGAGTATCGCCGTGAGTATTTTATCCCTATGACAGGAAAGCAGGTTCTTTACCGCTGCAATGATGTGGGGTTACGTCCTGCAATTTCATACAGGTGCACAGGTAATTAAATCCAAAATGGGACATCTCCAGGACGTTAGTCCGTCTCCATCAGTTTTTCTCGTTGATTGACAGGTGACCCTCTCTGTCATCCAAGCTGAAAAGATAGACAGGTTACCCACTGCTTAAGAAATCACTCTCCATGATAAGTACAATACTTAAAAGATGTGGTGATTATTACAACAGTCAACTTAGAGCAAGACTGAAAGGACTAAGTTTATTATTGGTCAAAAGTAAAGCTTTTAACCAATAAATCCACTAGAATACAAGGCAGGCATGTACTTACAGTAGTGTTGGGAGCTGTGAGTCGAGTGATTTACTGTTTGACCTGAGCCCCACACGTCACCTTTTTGGGGGGGGGGGGAGAAGGAGGGGAAGGGATAGCGGGAGCTAGACTGACCCTACCTTAACAAGCAGCCGGCAATCAAACTATCACTTTAGGGGTGGGGGGAGAAAAAAAGGCGGGAATAGCGGGAGCTTGACTTACCCTACCTAAACAAGTAGCCGGCAATGAAACTATTGTTACTATATACTCCCTCACTACTCCTATCTATTGAACTTTTCCCTCACATAGTTGTGGGTGAGTAAGTGATTTTTGAGAAGAGACTTGAATTTATAAACAGACTGTATTTCTTTTATATTCACAGGTAATGAATTCCAGATTTTAGGGCCTTTTATGTGGATTGATTTTTTGCATAGTGTGATATGGACATGAGGAACATCAAAGAGTGATCTGTGCCTTGTGTTATGGTCATGTGTTTTGTTGAGGTTGGTAAGGAGACGTTTGAGGGGAGGGTTTATATCCGAGTTAAGTGTTCTATGTATGTACAGTCGACCCCCGGCATACGACGGCATCGGCACACGTTAAATCCGGCATACGATACATTTTAACACAAAAATTTTGCCTCACCACACGTTAAAAAACCCGCCACACGTGATTTGTCTGGGACACGTCCCACGTGTGTCCTCAGCTGCCCCGTGTGTACCAATGTTTACAAGCCAGCCAGTGCAGTCGCATCCACGCACACAATCGGTACATTTCATATTATCACAGTGTTTTTAGTGATTGTACCTGCAAAATAAGTCACCATGGGCCCCAAGAAAGCTTCTAGTGACAACCGTGTGGTAAAAAAGGTGAAAATTACTATGGAAATGAAGAAAGAGATAATTGCTAAGTACGAAAGTGGAGTGCGTGTCTCAGAGCTGGCCAGGTTGTATACAGTGGAACCCCGGTATTCAATGGCATTGGTATACATTAAATCCGGTATTCAATACACTTTAACGTAAAAATTTTGCCTCGCCACTCGTTAAAAAACCCGCCACACACGATTCATCCAGGATGCGTCCACGTTAGTGCCAGTGTTTACAAGCCAGCCAGTGTGCTCGCATCTAAGCATACTTTCAGTACATTCCATATTTTCACAGTGTTTTTGGTGCTTGTTTCTGCAAAATAAGTCACCATGGGCTCCAAGAAAGCTTCTAGTGCCAACCCTGTGGTAAAAAGGGTGAGAATTAGTATGGAAATTAAGAAAGATTTTGAAGGGTTTGGGGCTAACCCTGAGAAGCCTATGCCAGTTGTGGAATCCATTGTGCCTACTTCAAAAATTAAGGAAATGTGTGCAAAGTGGGTTGAACTGCAAACCTTTATGGATGAAAATCACCCTAACACAGCTATTGCAAGCCGTGCTGGTGACTATTACAATGACAATGTTATGGCCTATTTTAGACAAATCTTAAAGGAACGGCGACAGAGGTCCAGTGACTCTCAAGCTGGTCCTAGTGGCATTAAAAGAAGAAGGGAAGTAACCCCGGAAAAGGACTTGCTACCTCAAGTCCTAATGGAAGGGGATTCCCCTTCTAAACGTTAACAACTTCGACACACTCCCCTCCTCCCATCCCATCAATCATCACCAGATCTTCATTAAAGTTAAGTGTCATGTATTCTATTGTTAGTAGGGTACTACAAACTGTGCATGTCTTCTTCAGTTTGTGTACAATAAACTTAATATTTCATGTGGTAATTTTTTTTTTCATACTTTTGGGTGTCTTGCATGAATTAATTTGATTTCCATTATTTCTTATGGGGAAAATTAATTCGCCTTCCGATAATTTTGGCATATGATGAGCTGTCAGGAACGGATTAATATCGAATACCGGGGGTCCACTGTACTAAACCCCAGTCAACCATCGCTACTATTGTGGCTAACAAAACGGCAATCAAGGAAGCTGTTCTTGCAAAAGGTGCAAGTTTGTTTTCAAAACAGAGATCGCAAGTACTCGAAGATGTTGAGAGACTGTTATTGGTGTGGATAAACAAAAAACAGATAGCAGGAGTTACCATCTCTTAAGCGATCATATGTAAAAAGGGGTGGGAAATACGTACTATCGTACCATGGTCAGCTGTTGCTGCACCACCGTCAGCTGTTGCTGCACCACAGTCAGCTGCTGCTGCACCACCAGTCAGCTGTTGCTGAACCACAGTGAGCTGGTGTTGCACCACAGTCAGCTGCTGCTACACCACCGTCATCTGTTGCTGCACCACGGTCAGCTGTTGCTGCACCACGGTCAGCTGTTGCTGCACCAGTCAGCTGTTGCTGAACCACGGTGAGCTTCTGTTGCACCACAGTCAGCTGCTGCTACACCACCATCATCTGTTGCTGCACCACGGTCAGCTGTTGCTGCACCAGTCAGCTGTTGCTGAACCACGGTGAGCTGCTGTTGCACCACGGTCAGCTGCTGCTGCACCAGTCAGCTGTTGCTGAACCACAGTGAGCTGCTGTTGCACCACGGTCAGCTGCTGCTGCACCACCGTCATCTGTTACTGCACCACCATCATCTGTTGCTGCACCACGGTCAGCTACTGCTGCACCATGGTCAGCTGGTCCTAGTGGCATTAAAAGAAGAAGGGAAGTAACCCCGGAAAAGGACGTGCTACCTAAAGTCCTAATGGAAGGGGATTCCCCTTCTAAACATTAACAACTTCCACACTCTCCCCTCCTCCCGTCCCATCAATCATCACCAGATCTTCAATAAAGATGTCAGTTTGTGTGTATTAAAATTTAATATTTCATGTGGTAAAAAAGTTTTTTTTTCATACTTTGTGGTGTCTTGCACATATTTATTTGATTTCCATTATTTTTTATGGGGAAAATTAATTTGCCTTATGATAATTTTGGCATACGAAGAGCTCTCAGGAACGGATTAATAACGTATAACGGGGGTTCACTGTAGTAGGTGCAGTAAGTATGGATGTTTTGTATGGTGAGTAGGTTTAGTTTTGAATATTGGTGGAGTGTGCTGCCTGTAGTGGGAATTTGTTATCCTTGCTATGAATGATTTCGCCTCTCTTCTTCCATCCAATATTTGGTCATCACTCTATGTTGATGACTTCGCTATAGCTTGTGCCCACGCTGACTGTCACCTCATTGCAGTTTCTCTCCAGTATGCAGTCAACCATGTTTCTAATTGGGACACCATGCATGGGTTTAAATTTTCCACTACTAAAACTCGCCAAATTACTTTCACTAGGTGTTCTGTCATCTCGGATCATCCATTGTACCTCTGTGACTTATGTATCCCAGAACATGATATGGTCAGGTTTCTAGGCCTTCTGTTTGACCATAGGTTATCCTGGAAACGTCACATTACCTCTCTGAAGGCAGCTTGTCACAGCCAGCTGAACCTTCTTAAAACCCTCGCTCATCTTTCATGGGGAGCTGATCGTCGAACTCTCCTTCTCCTACATTCAGCCCTAATTTTATCGAAACTCGATTGTGGTGACCAGATCTATTCGGCGGCCTCTCCTATTACTCTCTCTAGCCTTAATCCCATCCATCACCAGGGATTACGTTTATGCCTTGGTGCTTTTTGCTCTTCACCTGTCGAGTCTCTATGCAGAAGCAAATATTACATCCTTGTCCGATCGCCGTGATGCTCATTACCTTTGCTGTTATGTTTGCTCTCATGATCTCCGCAATTCTTCCATATGTAGAATAGCCACTGATGTTAGTAGACATTATTTGTTCGTCACCCGTTTACTCCGTCCCTTTTCTCTTCACCAACATTCGCTCGTCTTCCCTTCAGTTACAACCTTCCTATGTTCATGTAGCATCTCATTTTTCCCTACCCCCTTGGGAAGTTCCAGTTGTTCATGCCTGTTCTTTCTCACTGCCATGCGCGAAAGCCCAGCTGTCTACGGTAGCTTCCCGCTCTCTTTTTCCTGATCACTTCCGCTCTCGTTCTCATGCCATCGCAGTTGTGGCATGCAAAGAATACGTAACCTCTATTCGGCGCATATATACACCCTCATTGAAAGGCTATCTCCCCCAACCAGTAAACCAGGTGCTAAGGGTTAACGATGGGGCCCCGTCATTCAATCAGTACCCAGGTTCCAGCCAATGAGAAGATGGTTTTGGCAATCGCAGAGGTGATGTGAGTACCACTCACCTGTCTGCCCTTGTCATTCCCATTCTAGAGCTGGTTGAAGCAAGGTCTGCTCTCTAGTGGCTTCTATTCTGCCTTACCGTGGAGTGCACTAATACCTATTATTGTACTGTTCTAAATTGGTGAAGGATAATACAAGTCAAAAGTTTTTCTGCTGTGTTTATTTTGCTCCCTTTACACCCAGGATAACAGGCCTTTGGGGCTCCTGGGTTGTAATATGGGTAGCCTGTCCAAGAGCTGGAGCTGGACTTAGAGCATGGGTTGAGCCTAGGGTGACACTGGAAGCAGGAACATTGTGTAGTTTGCTGTCTGGCATTGCATTAGCTTTGCCAATGCTTTACAAACTTTGCATGTCAATTGCCTTGCTATTGTATGATTGTTCAACAGCTCGCTACTAGCTTGTTCGGTGTGCTCACTTCGCTACGGTCAATCTTGTGTGAAGATTTTGCAGTCAGCTTTGCTACTGTGTATCTACCTTGCAAGCGTATGTGCGTATTCTGCAGTTGTATTGTGCATAGCTAAGCATATCCTGCAAATAACGTGTTACGTTTGGGTACGAGTATTCTGCAGTCGTACTGTGCATAGCTAAGCGTGTTCTACAAATAACGTGTTATGTTGGGGTATTCTGCAATCATACTGTGCATAGCAAATAACTTATACATTGGGGTATGCCACCTAGACGAGTCAGATGTCTGGTGTCGGCATATACTTTATTTAACTTGCCTAAAGTGTCCCTACAGCATTGTTGGCAAATTGCTCGTTCCATTGGCATTGATTACGAACGCACTCTCACAGCTGTGCAACTGCGTTCACTGATCACTGACAGATTTCGGGAAGAGGAGATGGCACATCAGACTCCTCCCTCTACGGGAGCCAGGAATAAAACCCCGATGTTCTCGCAGGAGGAAATACGATACATCAATGGAGCAAAATCGTCAGTCTCGTGCAACAGGGTTGTCTGAAAGCGAATCAGCTGTGTTGACACTTGAGTTGGCGAAAATCAATCTTGAGCAGACTAGGGAACAGAGGGCATTTGCCAAGGAAGAGTTTGATAGGGAAAAAGAAAGAAAGCAGTTTTTGCAAGTTGTAAATGACTTTAGTTTACAGAAAGCAGTACAGCTTGTTCTCCGCTTCAATGAGGCTGAACCAGAACAATTTTTCGAAGCTTTTGAAAATCAGGCTCGAGCCTTGAGGTGGCCGGAACAGCATTGGGCGTCGTTGGTTCACACAGCATTGTTTGGTAAGGCACAGGAATTTACGACAGTGTTAAATGACACTGATTTTTCCGATTATAAAGTAGTAAAGACCACAGTGTTGGGAGCATATACTTGTATCCCAGCTAAGTACAGAAAGTTGTTTAAATTAGGCGGACAACAGCTTGGTCAATCCCTGGTTGATTTTGTGCGACAACAGACCAAAGCTTTTACCAGCTGGTATAAAGCATGTGGTGTAGCTACCTTCAATGATCTCATGCAGCTTATTCTGGTTGACAACCTGCTGGAGTCTGTGGGACCAGAGGTTAGAGTCTTTCTGCAGGATCGTGACTTAACCACTGCACTGGAGGCAGCCAGGTTGGCTGATACCTTTGAAACTAACTGCTCCTTGTACGAGCGGACTCGTCTCTCTTTTCAACAGCTCGGCATGAGCAGAGATCGTCAACCTTGGAGGATGAAGTGCCAGCCAGAGGGAGAACGTTTACGTTAGCCAACTAAGTCACCTGGTGAGCCACGCTACTCAACTTATGGTCCACCTGGTGAGAGACAAACCACTCAACATGGTGCAACTCGACAACAATATCCAGAGAGACACCAGCCAGAGCGACACCAGTTGCAACGTCAGCAGGGAGTTAAGGGCAAGCCTGTCGTCTGCTTCCTCTGTAATAAAGTAGGTCACATCCATCCCAACTACCCCCACAAACCCCAACCTATTGGGAAAATCTATAATATCCCTAGTAACATGTGCCTGAAAGTAGAAAAGGGGATGGCCCCTTATTACTGTCAGAGTCGTATTTCCCTTCAGGAACACTCAAAAACAACTGAAGTCAGAACCTTTAGAGATACTGGAGCATATTGCTCACTTATAAGAGAGGGAGTACTTCCCCTTTCCAAGAACACCTCCCTGCAATCCTCTGTTTTGCTGGAAGCATTCGGAGGAGCAATATTTTTTGTCCCTTGCATAGAATTTATGTACAGTGCAAATATTACACTGGATACTTGACTGTGCGTGTATCCAAGGGATTCCCCATGAAAGATGCCATGTTATTACTGGGTAATAACATTACCACTGCTAGTGTATGCAGGGCCGGATTAAGAAGTCTCCGGGCCCTAGGCTATTCAGATTGGCGGGGCCCCTTTGAGTTATGGGTAAGCGAAGCGACCCCTTCCAGCTTGGGGGGGGGGTCGGTGTGAGCCTGTTCAAGGTCTAATTAAATACATTCTGGCTATTTAGATTAAATTTAATAGGGAAAGTACATCAAGACAACCAAAACCATTTACCAACAGCCATTATAACTATCTTGTTAAATCATGCATTTTAAAGAGAATAAACTCAAGACAGCATAGTATTACTAGATTAGGCTATTAAAGTAGTGACATCATGTACCTATTATATTCAGCATAACCACTACAGCACTATTATTCCCTTTATAACTCACTGACCATTATTGTTATCATTGCATCATGCATAAGACTATCAAATCATATAAACTACAGAAAATTGAAGAGGAATCTCCCATACTCACCCATTAGTGGGAAAACACAGCTGTTCTGATGTAAACAAAGGCATGTTGAGTGTTGTCATCTATGGTTAGGTTTATTTATTTTTATTTTATTTTATTTCATTATTTTTGTTTTGATTAATTTTTAAAAATCAATTTTACTCTCCAAACACTTGAACTTTTTAGGTAGGGACCCCTTTGCACTTGCACTATGTGCACAGTCTTGGATAAGCCCCTGAACCCCTTGGACCGCGGGGCCCCCAAATGCGCGGGGCCCTAGGCAAATGCCTAGTTTGCCTATGCGGTAATCCGGCCCTGAGTGTATGTCCTGAACCCATAATGATTAATTATTCTCTGGTGGCGGCCATAACTCGGGCAACATCCTAAGGGTTGTCTGGTGAAAATGCTGACCTATCCTTGGACGACTCTGATCTTGGAATAGCCAATTTGTTTTACGAGGAAAACTGGCCAGGACCTCGTAAATTAAGTGAACAGACCCAGATCAAACCTTCCTATTCCAGGGTTGCAGGATTGCCAGATATCTCTGTTTCCATGCCCTAGAGACTGTCCTTCTGGGAGGAACAACGAAAAGACCCCTCTTGGATGTTCGCTTTTCAGGCAGCCATGGGTAAATCCTTTTCGGATCATCTGGTCAAGTATAAACTTAAAAACGACTATTTGATCTGCACTGAGACTGGTAAGGAGATAGAGGGCCGGCAACTGTCAGACAGGTTAGTAGTTCCAACAAAGTTTAGACCTCAAATACTGAATATAGCTCATAATACTTCATTAGGAGGTCACCTAGGAATTACTAAAACATTATATAGAATCACAAAATTATTTTATTGGCCAAAATTAAAGCAGGATGTGAAGAATCATATCCGGTGTTGCCGAGAATGTCAGCAAGTAGGGAAACCTGGGCATTCCATTAAACCTGTACCTCTCCAGCCTATACCTGCTGATGGAGAACTTTTGCAGATTTAATTATAGATTGTGTAGGTCCACTACCTAGGTCAAAGTCTGGAAATCAGTATTTGTTTACCATTATGGATAGAGTAACTAGATACCCTGAAGCAATTCCCATGTGCAGTATTAATACTAAAGCCATTCTGAAGGCTTTAACCAGATTTATTTCTTGTTTTGGCATTCCTAAAACTATTCAAAGTGATCAAGGTACTAACTTCACTGCCAAAGAATTCAGGGAAGCATTAAGATAAGATTTCGTTTGGATTTTTAACCCAGAAGGATTAGCCACCCAGGATAACCCAAGAAAGTCAGTGCATCATCGAGGACTAACTTATTTCCATTGGGGTCCTCAATCTTGTCCCCCAGGATGCGACCCACACCAGTCGACTAACACCCAGGTACCTATTTGCTGCTAGGTGAACAGGACAATAGGTGTAAGGAAACGTGTCGAAATGTTTCCACCCGCTGGGAATCAAACCCGGGCCCTCTGTGTGTGAAGCGGGAGCTTTAGCCACTAGGTTAGGGATAATCCACAACTTATCCACTGCCTATCATCCTCAGTCCCAAGGTTCCTTGGAAAGATTCCATCAGACGTTAAAAACCATGATGAGAACTTTTTGCATGCATTTTCCTACAGACTGGGATGAATCACTACCTTTGTTACTGTTTTCAATAAGAGAAACTGTGCAGGAGTCTACCGGGTATAGTCCATTTGAGCTGATCTTTGGGCACAATGTACGAGGTCCTTGGGTGCTCAAAGAAGGATGGATAGGAGAAGATGTTAGCTCAACACTCTACAACCCGTCTTCAAGGTTGCAGGTGGCACGTCAGTTAGCCAGGGCTAACCTAAAGGCAGCTCAAAATAAGATGAAACAGAGGTATGAAAGAAATGCACAATTCTGCTCCTTCCATTCAGGAGACAAGGTGTTGGTACAGGAACCCATACCTGGCCACACCTTGAAAGCTAGATTTACGGGACCTATGCAAATTGTAAGTAAATTATCTGATGTAAATTATGTGGTATCTCCCCTTGATAAGACCTCAAAAACTAAAATTTACCACATTAATCAATTAAAATCTTGTCATATACCAGATAAAGTCCTAGTAATGACTCTGTCCTCTACCTCTGAGGACGATTCTGACTCTTTGCACTCTATTTCTGGAATTAATGTCAAACTTCCAAACTCTGTCCTCCTCAAGGACCCAAGCTCTTTAATGGTGGGGCTATCTGAAACTCAAGCAACAAGTTTAACTGTGCTTCTACAGCCATACCCTGATATTTTTTCGGATGTGCCGAAAAAATGTACGTTAGGTTATCGGTTATCATGACGTAGATGTGGGAAACTCTTAAACCTATTAACCCTTTGACTGTCGCGGCCGTATATATACGTCTTACGAGGTACCGTGTTTGACGTATATATACTCATAAATTCTAGCGGCTTCAAATCAAGCAGGAGAAAGCTGGTAGGCCCACATGTGAGAGAATGGGTCTGTGTGGTCAGTGTGCACCATATAAAAAAAATCCTGGAGCATGCAGTGTATAATGGGAAAAAAAAAACTCCGACCGTTTTTTTTAATTAAAATGCCGACTTTGTGGTCTATTTTCGTATAATATTTATGGCTGTATTCTCGTTTTCTTGGTCTCATTTGATAGAATGGAAAACATATTATAGAAATAGAGGTGATTTTGATTGATTTTACTATAAAAAGAACCTAGAAATGGAGCTCAAAGTAGGGGAAATGTTTGATTTTTGCCAATGTTCAAAAGTAAACAAATGATGCCATTGTCCAATAAATGTCCAACTAACCATTCTAATATGCAGTCATGAATGGGTTGATGTTATTTATAAAATTATTACAGTATTGCAGTAGTCTGCATAATAGTAAGTCTTCAATTTTTTGTTTGAATAAAAATTCAAAATAGAAAGCAAGAGTAATATCAGAGGGGCCTGGAGACATGACTGATGAACAAAGAAAATGTTATTTTAGAGCCAGGAATGTCTGCATTGTTCATTCTGGACCTTATTTTGAAATTGTCATATTTTTTAGTTTTCATGAAATTGGCCAAATTGCAAATTTCTGACCACATTATTAGGTAGTTGAAATCGGTAAATGGGCAGTTTCTTGTACTCAATCGATAGAAAAAATGGAGTTCTAAAGAAATAGCTACGAGTTTGGTCGACTGGAACAATGGAATTAGCCGAAAATAGGGCTCAAAGTGGGCGAAATCGCCGATTTGTAAACAGCGCCGAGGTCGCTAACTTCGCGAGAGCGTAATTCCATCAGTTTTCCATCAAATTTCGTTTTTTTTGGTGTCATTACAATCGGGAAAAGATTCTCTATCATTTCATAAGAAAAAATATTTTTTTTTTTTTTTTAAATTTTGCGACACCAGGAACACCTCAGGATTGGGGGTTGCGACAGTCAAAGGGTTAAACTCTCCCCCTACAGAGCTAATCCTGAAAAGTAGAAGCTACTTCAGCAGAAGGTAGAATTTCTGTTAGAGCATGGGTTAGTGGAGGAGTCATCTAGTCCATGGGCTTCACCATGCATCCTTGTCAAAAAAGCTGATGGAGGTTTTCGTATGTGTACAGACTACCGTAAGGTGAATGAGGTCACAATCACAGATGCTTATCCTCTTCCTCGTCTAAATGACGTAATCGACTTTGTGGGTAAGGCTACTTTTGTGTCAAGGTTAGATCTCCTTAAAGGTTACTATCAGGTACCTTTGACAGATAAGGCGAAGGAAATCTCTGCCTTCGTAATTCCAGGAGGTCATTATCAATATACAATTACCCCCTTCGGAATGAAAAACTCCCCCTCTTCATTCCAGAAACTTATCCATCAGGCTATTAAAGGACTTGAAGGCATGGCAGCGTACCTGGATATAGTAGTGGTGTCTGATACTTGGGATCAACACCTAGTTAGACTTAGACCTTTCAGAGTTCCCATTTAACTGTTAATTTATCTAAGTCTTCCTTTGGCCAGGCCACTGTTACTTTTCTAGGCCATGAAGTAGGTAGTGGCAAAGTTGCTCCTAAATTTGCTAAAGTTCTTGCCATTAAAGATTATCCAGTTCCACATGATAGGAAATCTCTTCAGCGTTACCTAGGCATAATGGGATTTTACAGAAGATTCTGTAAGAATTTTTTAGATATTGTAGCGCCTCTTACCTCTCTTACCAGTCACAAAGTTCCCTTTAATTGGACCCCAGATTGTCAAGGTGCTTTTGATAAAGCAAAAAGATTATTGTGTACTGCACCCATTCTTTTGTCTCCAGACTTCTCCAAACCTTTCTCATTACAGGTTGATGCTTGTGAGTCTGAGGTTGGGGCAGTACTGTTGCAAAACGGGGACGAGGAGTTGCAGCCTGTAGCCTTCTTCTCTACCAAGTTCCAGCCACACCAGAGGGCTTACTCTACTATCGAAAAAGAAGCCCTCGCGCTGGGACTGGCTTTGGAGCACTTCGATGTTTACGTGGGCCAGACTTTGCAGGTGGTCACTGTCTATAGTGGCCACAACCCTCTAATGTATCTCCAAGCCATGAAGAACCACAATACGAGGCTCATGAGATGAAGTCTATGACTGCAATCCTATTCTCTCAGAATATTACACATTGCTGGCAAAGAAAATAGGTTGGCAGACTCTTTATCAAGAGTCTAAAACTCATAATTATAATTATATATATTAGGGACCTGTGGTAACCCCTTTCAAGCTTTTTTTTTTTTTTAATCCCCTGGTGTGTTTTTTTTTTTTTTTTTTTTTAGTGAGGGAGTGCAGGATACCGTCCTCCCGCACTTTGGACCTGTGCTCGCCAGACTGTCTGCTGTCTCGCTCTGAGTTTAGGGTTTGGCTTTTTGTCGTGAATAAGGCTGAGCTCTAACAGTTGGATGGTTGAGAGGAAAGGTGGTCCCATTATTTGGTGCCATGGGAGCACGGTTGCCACTGGGAGGTGGGAGCCTAATCCTGAGCCCTCTCGGGGTGGGGGTGTGGCATGCAAATTATTATAATCAAAAAGAAGCGCTAAGCCACAAGGGCTATACAGCTGTGGCATGCAAAGAGCATGTAACCTTTATTCGGCGCATGTACACACCCTCATTGAAAGGCTATCTCCCCCAACCAGCGAGCCAGGTGCCAAGGGTTAACGATTGGGCCCCGTCGTTCAATCGGTACCCAGGTTCCAGCCAATGAGAAGATGGTTTTGGCAATTGCAGAGGTGATGTGGGTACCACTCACCTGTCTGCCCTTGTCATTCCCATTCTAGAGCTGGTTGAAGCACGGTCTGCTCTCTAGTGGCTTCTATTTTGCCTTGCTTACCATGGAGTGCACTAATACCTATTGTTGTACATAGTGTATATAGTGTACATACTTCTGTTCTAAATTGGTGAAGGATAATACAAGTCAAAAGTTTTTCTTCTGTGTTTATTTTGCTCCCTGGGTTGTAATAGCAGTGTACACAGGTGGTTCTAAGTCTTCTGGTGTCCGATTCGCAGCAGTGTCGTGCGAGGGCATTTACTATCCTCGGCTAGCATTTTTACTGCTGAATTGTATGTCGTTCTTGCATCTATGCCTGTGTCACCATTTGTGGTTGTTTCAGACTCCCTTAGTGCTTTTCAGGCTATACGAAAATTTGATACACCTCACCCCCTAGCTCTCTGTATCTAACTTTAGTTACGCCGTATCTCTACCAAGCACATAGATATTGTTTTTTATTGGGTCCCTGGTCATATTGAAGTACAGGGCAATGAACAGGTAGACAATGCTGCGCAGTCAGCAGTACATGACCTCCCGGTTTCATATAGAGGTGTTCCATTCACGGACTATATTGCTGTAATTGCTACCCACCTTCGCACCCACTGGCAACAACGTTGGTCTGATCTGCTCTATAACAAACTTCATTTTATTAAACCGAGTCTAGGTTACTGGCCATCTTCTTGTCATCAGTGTCGAGGTTGGGAGACTACTCTCTCCCGTCTTCGCATCAGCCACACTCGTTTACGGGTATCTCATGGAGAGGCGCCCTGTTCCTCTCTGTGAGAATTGTCAGTTTCCAGTATCTGTTAACTATCTGTTGGACGTCCCACTATCAACGAGCACGCGGAATTTACCTCCAACATCGTCTCCGCTCTGCTGCTCTTTCTTTACCTTCCCTTCTTGCTGATGGACCCTCCTTTAATCCTGACTCTCTCATTGATTTTTTGACAGCAACTGATTTACTCCACAAACTCTGATGATAATACCTTTAGCACTCCCTCAGCTCTTTCTACTTCAATCTCTTGCTACCCTCTACCCCTGCACTATCCACTGCACTCCATAACCTACTAATCATCCCTCTTCCACTTGCTACCCGATACCCTCACATCCTTCCCTGCCCTGCAGTGCTGTATGGCTCTTGTGGTTTAGCGCTTCTTTTGATTATAATAATTTTGTCACTTCTCTTCCCCTCCATGTTTTAAATATGGGTACTCCCACTCATTCTGATCCTCATTCAGTCTCTCTTGCATTCATCTCTCAGTTTGTTCCTCGTCAACTGCACTTGGCTTTACCTGGTTTGTGCTCCCAGATTTACATGACAGCAGTCATTTTCTCTCCTTACTTCATATTTGTATTCTTGCCCTCCTCGAAGCCCATGTTGGCAATTAGAAGGAACAAATTGGGACCTTTACTCACGCCAAACTGTTTTTAGTGAGGAACTTTTTTCGTCCTCCACTAATGAACTATTACAACTATTTTTGGCTTCGATTTTAACAGCTGCTGCACATTAAACCCCTCAAACCTTGAGCAGGCACTCTCAGAAATGCATGCCTTGGTGGTCTCCTACTTGTGCAATACGTTTGAAATATGCTGCACGGGACCGATGTCGTTACTATAGGTCCTTGATTTTAAGTGGGTGAGAGCAGTTGCCTGTCATGTCGTCCACAAGCCTAAATGCATTTGTTGGCAGGATTATGTTTCTATGTTATTTCAGCTTCCTCTATGAGTGCAGTTTAGAAAAAAGTACAGAAATTGAGTGTATTCTCCAGACCCAGCTTCCTCTCTTAGGGTTGCTGGTGTCAGCATTGCAAACCCTCTTGAAATTGCTACAGAGATTGGAAATCATTTTGTCTGTATCTCTCAGGGGCTACATCTGTGCCCCTCATTTCTTTCCTTCAAGTCTGCCAGAGAGTTACTGCCTTCAGACTTTTCCTCTGGCATACGTGAGTCTTATAATGTGCCTTTTGTGCTTTTAGATTATTATTATAATAAAAAAGTAGCGCTAAGCCACAAGGGCTATACGGCTGTGCTTTTAGAACTGAAGTCAACAATTTCCGCTTAGCAGTCATCGGTAGCTGGGCCTGATGGTGTTCATATTCATATGCTTCAGTATACGAACACATGAATGCCCTTGCAGTTCTCTTACATCCTTTTAATCTTATTTGGTTGTAAAGGGGTTCTCCCAAGCTGTGGAAAACTGTCGTTCTGCTTTTCATAAACCAGGTACTTTGGGCCATGATGTCTGACTCTGTTGTCCCATTGCTCTTACCAATGTAGTTTGCAAGTTGATGCAATGTTTAGTAAATACAGGAGGCCCCCTTTATACGGCAGGTTAGGTTCCAGGCTATCGCCGGAAAGCAGATCACCATTTTTTTCACTTATAAATGCATATGATTGCAAGGCAACATGTTTACCCTAACTTATATTAAGTTAATAATAGAACTAGGCATTAAACAACACAATAAAAAGTAAAATACAGTGAAACCTCTACCTACGAGTTTAATCCGTTCTGTGACCTTGCTCGCATCTGGATTTGCTCATTTGAAGTCAATTTTCCTCATGTAAATTAAATGATATGGAATTAATCCATCCCATTGGAACTCCAGGCATGACAAAATACTTGAACATTTCCCTGATATCAACTCTATGGCTTATTTATCTATCACAATTCATCTAATATGACATAATAAACAATAATAATAACATAGAAACATGATAGAATGAATGAAATACGTCATTACGTATTTGAGTAGTGGTAATGGAGGCAGCAGCACAGCAGCCATTATTCCTGCTCCTGACTACATACCTTCCCATGCTTTTATTATAACAGAAAACAGTGTAAGGCAAACTCCATTAATCACTATGTAGTTTATGAGGAAAACAATAATACGTAATAAATAATAATAATAGTACTACAGCATTTACCATGGAGAAGAGATGTTTGGCACAGCAGCATGTGCTGTCAGGAGTTCATTTCGTTTCATTTTTTCTGTCACTTAATCGCTACGTTCTTAATGGTACACTCTTAATGCTACACTTTTAATGTTACACTCTTAGTTTGTGTTTATCAATTGATTTCTTGCTTTAATTCCATGGAAATCATCCTCTTTTTCTTCTCAGCACTGTCCTTTGCACTTGCTTTTGTAGGACCCATGGTTAGAAACAAGAAATTCTGCAAAATAACTGCATGAAACGTAAGGAAATCACGAGAATTATCTCCACCGCCAGTTAAAGCACACATGCACCGAGTGTTGTTTTCATATGCGTAATGCCATCTCATGGTGGTGTTCTCAAACTCACTTATAATTATTATAGTATTATTTATTATTATTAGTATGTACATATTATTATAATAATTTATATTATACTACCGTCCTGCCAAGTGAGTGTAAAATGAAAGCCTGTAATTGTTTCACATGATGGTAGGATTGCTGGTGTCTTTTGTCTGTCTCATAAATATGCAAGATTACAGGTACGTCTTGCTACTTCTACTTACACTTAGGTCACACTACACATACATGTACATGTTTATTTATACACACTCATCTGAGTTTTCTTTGATTTTATCTTAATAGTTCTTGGTCTTATTACTTTTCCTTTTATATCCATGGGGAAGTGGAATAAGAATCTTTCCTCCGTAAGCCATGCGTGTTGTAAAAGTCAACTAAAATGCCGGGAACAATGGGCTAGTAACCCCTTTTCCTGTAAAGATTACTAAAAAGAATAAGAAGAAAATTGTCAAAGTGGGAAGTCTGAATGTGCATGGATGTTGTGAAAATGATAAGAAAGAGATGATTGTGGATGTTATGAATGAGAAGAAACTGGATGTCCTGGCTGTAAGTGAAACAAAGCTGAAGGGGGTGGGAGAGTTTCAATGGAGAGGAATAAATGGGATTAGGTCAGGGGTTTCAAATAGTTAGAGCTAACCCTTTGAGGGGCGACAGGCCCTCTCCGAAACTCGTTCTCAGGGTCGGCCAAATTTAAAAAAAAAAAATTATTTTCTCTTATGAAAAGATAGAGAATCTTTTCCCGATCATAAAGACACCAAAAGTTTGAAATTTGATAGAAAACTTACGGAATTATGCTCTCGCAAAGTTAGCGGTCTCGGCGATGTTTACGCATCGGCGATTTTGCCAACTTTGAGCCCCACTTTCGGCCAATTTCACTGTACTAGTCGACAAAAAACATGAATATATCGCTAGAACTCCATTTTTTCTATCGAATGGGTGCAAGAAACCACCCATTTATGAAATTCAACTATCCAGTACAGTGGTCAGAATTTAGCAATTTTGCCAATTTCACACAAATTTCAAAAGATGCCTATTTCCGAATAGGGTCCAGAATAAACAAGAAAGACATTCCTGGCACTAAAATGACATTTCCTCTAGTCATTAGTCACGTCTCAAGGCCCCTCTTATATTCTTTTGCTTTCCACTTTGAATTTTTATTCTCACAAAAAATATAAGATTTACTGTTATGCAGACTACTGCATTAGTGTAAAAAATGGTATAAATATTATTGGTGCACTTGTGAAAGAATATTAGACTCACCAGTTGACGTGTATTGCACGCTTGGCACGATTTGTTTACTTTTGAAGTTTGGTAAAAATCGAACATTTCTGCTACTTTGAGCTCAATTTCAAGGCACCTTTCATTGTAAAACCAGTCAAAATCATCTCAATTTCTGTAATATGTCTTCCATTCTATAAAATGAGACCAAGAAAACTAGAATACAACAATAAATACCATACGAAAATACACTGCAAAGTCGCTGATTTATTCCAAAAAAATGGTCAAAGTTTTTTTTTTCTCATTATGCACTGTGTGCTGCAGGATTTTTTTTATACTGTGCACACTAACCACATAGACCCATTCTTTCATATGAAGGCCTACCAGCTTTCTCCCACTAGATTTGAGGCCGCTAGAATTTATGCGTACTAGTACGTCAAAAACCCCTACGCGTAAGACGTACTAGTACGACCAAAACCCTCAAAGGCTTAAAGAAGGAGTAGCAATAATGTTGAAGGATAAGATACGGCAAGAAAAGAGGGACTACAAATGTATTAATTCAAGGATTATGTGGAGTAAAATAAAGATTGGATGTGAAAAGTGGGTTATAGTAAGCGTGTATGCACCTGGAGAAGAGAGAAGTGTAGAGGAAAGAGAGAGATTTTGGGAAATGTTGAGTGAATGCGTGGGGAGTTTTGAATCAAGTGTGAGTAATGGTGGTTGGGGATTTCAATGCTAAAGTGGGTAAAAATTTTATGGAGGGAGCAATAGGTAAATTTGGGGTGCCAGGGGTAAATGTAAATGGGGAGCCTTTAATTGAGCTATGTGTAGAAAGAAATTTGGTAATAAGTAATGCATATTTTATGAAAAAGAGGATAAATAAATATACAAGGTATGATGTAGCACGTAATGAAAGTAGTTTGTTAGATTATGTATTGGTGGATAAAAGGTTGATGGGTAGGCTCCAGGATGTACATGTTTATAGAGGGGCAACTGATATATCGGATCATTATTTAGTTGTAGCTACAGTTAGAGTAAGAGGTAGATGGGAAAAGAGGACGGTGGCAACAACAAGTAAGAGGGAGGTGAAAGTGTATAAACTAAGGGAGGAGGAAGTTCAGGTGAGATATAAGTGACTATTGGCAGAAAGGTGGGCTAGTGCAAAGATGAGTAGTGGGGGGGTTGAAGAGGGTTGGAATAGTTTTAAAAATGCAGTATTAGAATGTGGGGCAGAAGTTTGTGGTTATAGGAGGGTGGGGGCAGGAGGAAAGAGGAGTGATTGGTGGAATGATGAAGTAAAGGGTGTCATAAAAGAGAAAAAGGTAGCTTATGAGAGGTTTTTACAAAGCAGAAGTGTTATAAGAAGAGCAGAGTATATGGAGAGTAAAAGAAAGGTGAAGAGAGTGGTGAGAGAGTGCAAAAGGAGAGCAGATGATAGAGTGGGAGAGGCACTGTCAAGAAATTTTAATGAAAATAAGAAAAATTTTGGAGTTAAACAAGTTAAGAAAGCCTAGGGAAAGTATGGATTTGTCAGTTAAAAACAGTAGGGGAGTTAGTAGATGGGGAGAGGGAGGTATTAGGTAGATGGCGAGAATATTTTGAGGAACTTTTAAATGTTGAGGAAGAAAGGGAGGTGGTAATTTCATGCACTGGCCAGGGAGGTATACCATCTTTTAGGAGTGAAGAAGAGCAGAATGTAAGTGTGCTGGAGGTACATGAGGCATTACGTAGAATGAAAGGGGGTAAAGCAGCTGGAACTGATGGGATCATGACAGAAATGTTAAAAGCAGGGGGGATATAGTGTTGGAGTGGTTGGTATTTTTGTTTAATAAATGTATGATAGAGGGGAAGGTACCTAGGATTGGCGGAGAGCATGCATAGTCCCTTTATATAAAGGGAAAGGGGACAAAAGAGATTGTAAAAATTATAGAGGAATAAGTTTACTGAGTATACCAGGAAAAGTATACGGTAGGGTTATAATTGAAAGAATTAAAGGTAAGACAGAATGTAGGATTGCGGATGAGCAGGGAGGCTTCAGAGTGGGTAGGGGATGTGTAGATTAAATGTTTACATTGAAGCATATATGTGAACAGTATTTAGATAAAGGTAGGGAAGTTTTTATTGCATTTATGGATTTAGAAAAGGCATATGATAGAGTGGATAGAGGAGCAATGTGGCAGATGTTGCAAGTATATGGAATAGGTGGTAAGTTACTAAATGCTGTTAAGAGTTTTTATGAGGATAGCGAGGCTCAGGTTAGGGTGTGTAGAAGAGAGGGAGACTACTTCCCGGTAAAAGTAGGTCTTAGACAGGGATATGTAATGTCATCATGGTTGTTTAATATATTTATAGATGGGGTTGTAAAAGAAGTAAATGCTAGGGTGTTCGGGAGAGGGGTGGGATTAAATTATGGGGAATCAAATTCAAAATGCGAATTGACACAGTTACTTTTTGCTGATGATACTGTGCTTATGGGAGATTCTAAAGAAAAATTGCAAAGGTTAGTGGATGAGTTTGGGAATGTGTGTAAAGGTAGAAAGTTGAAAGTGAACACAGAAAAGAGTAAGGTGATGAGGGTATCAAATGATTTAGATAAAGAAAAATTGGATATCAAATTGGGGAGGAGGAGTATGGAAGAAGTGAATGTTTTCAGATACAGTAGACCCCCGCTTAACGATCACCTCCAAATGCGACCAATTATGTAAGTGTATTTATGTAAGTGCTTTTGTACGTGTATGTTTGGGGGTCTGAAATGGACTAATCTACTTCACAATATTCCTTATGGGAAAAAATTCAGTCAGTACTGGCACCTGAACATACTACTGGAATGAAAAAAGTTCGTTAACCGGGGGTCCACTGTACTTGGGAGTTGATGTGTCGGCAGATGGATTTATGAAGGATGAGGTTAATCATAGAATTGATGAGGGAAAAAAGGTGAGTGGTGCGTTGAGGTATATGTGGAGTCAAAAAATGTTATCTATGGAGGCAAAGAAGGGAATGTATGAAAGTATAGTAGTACCAACACTCTTATATGGATGTGAAGCTTGGGTGGTAAATGCAGCAGCGAGGAGATGGTTGGAGGCAGTGGAGATGTCCTGTCTAAGGGCAATGTGTGGTGTAAATATTATGCAGAAAATTCGGAGTGTGGAAATTAGGAGAAGGTGCGGAGTTAATAAAAACATTAGTCAGAGGGCAGAAGAGGGGTTGTTGAGGTGGTTTGGTCATTTAGAGAGAATGGATCAAAGTAGAATGACATGGAAAGCATATAAGTCTACAGGGGAAGGAAGGAGGGGTAGGGGTCGTCCTCGAAAGGGTTGGAGAGAGGGGGTAAAGGAGGTTTTGTGGGCGAGGGGCTTGGACTTCCAGAAAGCGTGCGTGAGCGTGTTAGATAGGAGTGAATGGAGACGAATGATACTTGGGACCTGACGATCTGTTGGAGTGTGAGCAGGGTAATATTTAGTGAAGGGATTCAGGGAAACCGGTTATTTTCATACAGTCGGACTTGAGTCCTGGAAATGGGAAGTACAATGCCTGCACTTTAAAGGAGGGGTTTCAGATATTGGCAGTTTGGAGGGATATGTTGTGTATCTTTATACGTATATGCTTCTAAACTGTTGTATTCTGAGCACCTCTGCAAAAACAGTGATAATGTGTGAGTGTGGTGAAAGTGTTGAATGATGATGAAAGTATTTTCTTTTTGGGGATTTTCTTTCTTTTTTTGGGTCACCCTGCCTCGGTGGGAGACGGCCGACTTGTTGAAAAAAAAAAAAAGTATATTATTATATGCATCATTATTATTTTATTCTTATAATAATACTCTTGCTTACCATTTGGAATTTTTATTCACACAATAGAAGATTTATTGTCATGCAGGTTATTGCTTTATTGTAATAACTATATAAATAATGTCAACCCATTCATGACTGCGTATTTGGAATGGGCAGTTCAGACATGTATTGTTTACTCTTGAACATCAGCAAAAATTGAACATTTCTGCTACTTTGAGTTCAATTTCAAGGTACTTTTCATGTTGAAATCAATCAAAATCATATCTGTTTCTGTAATATACCTTCCATTCTATCAAATGAGAAAAAAAAAACGAGAATACAACCATAAAAACCGTACTAAAATATACCGCTAAGGGGTGGCTAATAGCTGAGAAGTGAACTCCATTATTTATGGTCCAATTTCTTTCAATTTTGGTGTACATTAAGAAGCATCTTTCTTTTATACACTGCCCAAGTTTCAATAAGATAGTCCAACAAACAAACGAGATCTAGTTCCCTAAATCAAGAGCAAGAACCCCTCACCAGCGTCAAGGAACCTCCCTCGAAGCCCGCTCACATCTGGAAATTTCGCTCGCATCTGGAAGCAAAAAATCGACCGAGCGACTGCTCGTATCTGGAAAAACTCGCACCTGGGTGCACTCATAAGTAGAGGTTCCACTGTACATACACAGTACATTTGTTACTTACCTTAAAATATTTGTAGTCTTATTAATGTAGGGCGAGAGGTGAGTAGTACTTATTTGTAGGAAGTCAGGTGTAGGTAGCCCTGGCTCCCCATCCCAAACTTAATATACCATATTTAAAGCAGTCCAGAGAAAATACACGTACAGTACACTCATTATTTACTTTAAAATATGTGTAGTCTTAATGCTGGATGAGAGGTAAGTAGTATTTATTTGTAGGGCTACACCTACTGGTTACCTACACTGCAGCCCAGAGCCATATTATTACCATCGACCTACCCTGTTCACTGAATTTAATCGTTTCTAATAACTACCTTTAGATGCCATCATAAACAAAGGGAGAAGTAATGAATAATTCATGCCGAGAATTGTAAACAGAGGCGGAGTGTTAAGGGGAGTGACTAGGCCAAACGCAGATTCATACACGTTTTCTGTGGTGCTGGACCAGAAAAAACAATGTTTTCCCTCCGTCCGGCTATCACACCTCCATAGCATATAAACATAGCATGTTTATATGCCATGTAATGTACAGTATTTCTTATATAATTTTGAAGAAAATATAGATGGATTAATGAAAATGTCTATATTAATGTAAAATAAGACATTTAATGTGCCCAAGAGTGATTATTATTACATACTATTATTATTATTATGTAATATTTTCCCTCTGCCCGGCATATAAACAGCATGTTTACATGCTTTGTAATTTGTTTCTTACATAATTTTGAAGAAAATATCATGGATTAATGAAAATGTCTATACTAACATAAAATAAGACATTTAATGTGCCCAAGAATGATTATTATTATGTACTATTAGTATTACTGTGGCGTTAAGACTTGAGGGACGCTCTTACATGCCAGCACAGCGTGTAAATGTATTTAGGTACAGGTACACAAGTATTATTATCAGAGCACATATAAAATATGCAATAACTTTAACCCTTAAACTGTCCAAACATAGATCTATGTTTGTACTGCAAGTGCTCCAAAAGTAGATCTGTTTTATTTTTCCTGCCTCCAAATTTGACACGATTGGGCTGAGATGCCTGGTCAGTATTAACACTCGGTGTGCATGGTATCAAAAAAAAAATCTGGGACCACTTAGTACCATGTGGGAGCACCAGTTTAATTGAATGCCAGCTAGAGCAAATAGCATGGCAAACACCAGGGATTCACTTAAGTCATGTCTTATTAACATTCCCCTTTTAAGAGGAAAGTGATGTTGACCCAGAGTTTAGTGGCTCTGAGATGGATGTGGCCACAAGTGGTCAAGGAAATATAAAAAACCTAAATAATAACCCATGTGCAACATCCTTTCATTTCTGATACTACTGGTAGTGTCATCCTGCCAGAATGTCCTATAACCTATGCCCTACGTAAAGAGAAACGATTCTGGAACATGTAATAGGTACAGTGGAACCTCAAAAATCGAACTTAATCCGTTCCAGGAGCTAGTTCTAAATTCGAAAAGTCTGAAATTCGAAGCAATATTTCCCATAAGAAATAATGGAAATACAATTAATCCGTTCCAGAAACCCAAAAATATTCACAAAAAAAAAAAAAAAAAACATTTTATAGAGATTAATTACAGTTTTACATACACACAACAAATGCTATAGTCTTTAATTATGTATAGTAATATAAAATAACATTTTTACTTACCTTTATTGAAGATTGATGATGGCATCTGGAAGATAGGGAGGAGGAGAGAGGGAGTTGGGGTTATTGTTTGGAAGGAGAATCCCCCTCCATGAGGACTTCTGGTATCAAAGCCCTCTCTGGGGTTGCTTCCCTTCTCTGTATTGTAATGCCACTAGGACCAGCTTGAGAGTCATTGGACCCCAGTCTCACAAAATAAATGTCTACAGTCCTCTGTTTCTGTCTCGCAAAATAACTATCCACAGTCGTCTGTTTCTGTCTCACAAAATAACTGTCCACAGTCCTCTGTACAGCCTGGAAAGCTCAACAAGTCTCACTCCAATCTCATACTTCTGTATTATTTCTTTCTTCACATCTATGGTGTTTCTCACTTTCTTTACCAAAGGGGTACCACTAGCAAGTTTCTTTGGGCCCATGGCAGCTTATTTCACAGTCCCACAAGCACTAAACACAACGAAATAATCGTAAAATGTGTGAATGAGAGCGCAGGTTAGTGTTCACTCAAGCATAAACAAAGCTAGACTGTTCATGGCGCCTGTGCGGGGATGCGGACAGAGCAGGCCAGCAGACAGGTCCCGTAACTGGCGGTCCGAAATTAGAGGCGCGTTCGATAATTGGGACACAGTTTGTCCGAAAAAATGGTCTTATTTTCGAAACGTTCGATATTTGATACATTCGATTTTTGTGGTTCCACTGTATTTGGCTGGCTGGCTTTCTGGCTGGCTGGCATGCTTTCTGGCTGGCTGGCTTTCTGGTTGGCTGGCCAGTTATTATACATAGTGTAAATTACCTAGGATAACTAAAAAATTCCAGGCAAAGTGCTATACAGTGCTTGTAGATATAATGCATAATAAGCATGAGGGCAAGTAATGCACATTTTCACTTGATCAGGAATCAGACATGACGACTGCATCATGTGTAATACCTGTTGGATTACGAGCTGCTCCCTGAGAGAAGCAGATGGAAAGACAGACAGACACAAGCAGACAGAAAGACAGATAAACAGAGCTAGACAGACAGACACGTTTGTGTGTAACAGTGAAAACAAAGCCAGGGCTCCCTGGAGCAGTGCACGTTCATCAAGTGTCACTCCACTGTTGCGCTGTCAGCAGTTTAGTGACACTCGTCTTAACATCATGCTTCAAGGAGTTTCGTATATACTCCAGCACATCTAAAACGTTGCTGAGACCTATAAATATTTTCTATATATTTCTAGATAATAGTAAATGACCAAGGCAGGTGAAAATGTTCATCTGTCAGTGTGTTTGTGACTATTTGAGTACTATTTCTGTACCTAATATTAGTGTCAGAACAAAGATTGGCTATGAAATCACAAGAACTACTATAAATTGTAATTATCAGAACATAAAAAATTTATAAATTAAAATAAAAACGAGAAAAAAAGCATATTAGCAACACTTCTGCAAGTGGCAGGACTCAATGTTTCCATCAGGTGAGCATCCAGCGTCAACTTTGCGGGATTATATCTCAGTAAGTACTGATCCTATTTTTTTTTTTATCCCATAACGTATAATGCCCTCTTCGTTAAAAAAAAAAAAAAAAAAGATTTTTTTCAAAATATTCAGAGCGCTGGGCGAGTGAATGTAGATCTACATTTGGACAGTTTAAACTCTGTGAACAAGGTATGTCGATGGTAATAATAATAATTAATAATAACAATCACTCTTGAGCGCTTTAAATGAGAGCTACCAAACCTATACAAAATATGCATGACATTTAACCCTTAAACGGTCCAAACGTATATATACGTTCACTCGCGCAGCGCTCCGAATATTTTGAAAAAAAAAAAAAAAAATCTTTTTTTTTTATATAGAAAAAAAAGAGCACATTTTTTTAAGTGTTTTAGCATAAAAAAAATAATTTAGGGTCAGTACTTACCGAGGTATGAGGCTGCGAAGTTGGCACTTGGCAATCACCTGACGGCAACATGGAGCACTGTTTACCGTTTTCTTCCAATTTTTTTTTCATTTTCTTGGTTTTCATGATATGATAATTATGTTTCATAGTAAGTCATTTGATATCAATGCCAATTTTTGTTTATACACCAATATTACATACAAAATTTTTATCATATTTTCATAAACATACATGTACACACTGACATGTGATTTTGCACACCTGGCTGAATCACACATTATTATCTACAACTATATACAAGTATTTACATGTCCCACTTATGTTTCTAGAACTCCACAATTGTATGATACTCCATGAAGCATGGATTCATACAGAGTGCCACCCCACACTGGTGACACATGAATTGTGTGTCCTTCCGCTGTTGGGGTCGTTTTTTGGTGGTAGCACACACAATACACTTTTTCTGGGCATTCTTCTTCTTTTGGGTAGGTGGTATTGGTACCAGATAGTGACAGTTAGGAGTGATTCGGTCTGGCACTTTCCCCACTGGCTGTGGTTGGGGGACAGGTTGTGGTGTGACAGGTCGCTGTTGAGGGGAAGGTACAGGTGTGGTACCATACTTTCTTGCTATCTGTTTGATGAGATTCAGAGAGAAATCTGCAAAACGTTGTCGTTTTCCAGTCTTTACTTCGTACATATTGAATGCATTGAGCACTGCAATGTCTACAAGGTGAAAAAACAGTTTTATATACCACTTGCGACTCCTATGCACACAGTCAACAAACCCTATCATCATGTCACACTTGTCAACTAGTCGCATATTGTTCGTATAGTCCACGACAGCAAGTGGCTTCACAATAGGTTCGTTGTTGAACTTGCTCAGTCTGTCTGTTTGTACCATCTCGTTTCTGTGGATGGTTGATAGCAATGTCACGTCTCGTTTGTCATGCCACGTCAGTGCCATGATGCCATTAGCATGAAACGCTTGCACTTCACCTTCAACACTGCCTCCAGTGAACCTTGGCATATGTTTCCTATTCCTTCTCACTGTTCCACATATATCAGTATTGTTCACACGTAGGAAATCAGCAAGCATAGGGCTTGTATACCACTTGTCCGTGTACAATGTATGGCCCTTGCCAAGGTATGGTTCCATCATCCTGCGAACAACATCACCGGAAATGCCCAACATCCTTCTGTCATCATCGAGTGTGTTTTTCCCTGTGTATACAGTTACATCCAACACAAGACCACTCTCACAGTCACACATAACAAAAAGTTTTATACCAAAGCGATTACGTTTGCTTGGTATATATTGCTTGAATGACAGGCGTCCCTTGAACAGAATCAAGGACTCATCAACAACAATGTTCTTGAAGGGATAAAAGTATACACTGAATTTCTGCTTCAAATACATAAACACTTCCCGAATTTTGTATAGAAGGTAATTTCTGTCTGCGAAGTGCAACATTCGTAGCAAAAGAGTGAATCTGTTGCAGGGAAGGAGGTCATGGAAAACTGGAGTACTGATGAAGTGGTCTGTAGACCAGTAATTATGTATATTGTTCGTATAGATATGTGGCATAAGCATGACAGTGGCAAGGAATAAATACATTTCAGCCACTGTTGTGTCTTTCCACCTGTGCAGCCATGATGATTCTCCAACCTCTGCTGTGTTGTTCATGACATATTGGTAATAAATGTTTGTCTGAGTCACTATCAAGTTCATTATAGGCTCATCAAAATACAACTGGAAACGTAGTCTAGCTCTGTAGACTCATTCGTTATGGGACATTCTGGCTGGATACCACTTCCACTAGCATCAAAATCACAAGGCTGTGGCACGAATATACTTTGTGTCCAGTTCCACTCACGATCACATGGTGCAGGGTGGACTTGTGGCATGGGGCGAGGGGGGGCAGGAGGAGGAGGGAGAGGAGTGGAAGCAGCACATGGTTGAGGCAGTGCCGGGCGGTCCTTTGTCTGTCTACCCACTGCGCCATGTGGTCCAGGCACCATTCCACCCACCACTACTTCCTCCATCCCCGCATACTCCCCTTCGTGATCACTTTCACTATCAGTGGCCGGGGTTTTAGATCGTGACCTGCCACGACCCCTGGGGATTGCATATGGCACACTGCCTGAACGTAGATAACGACGCCTAAAAGTACGTTTCACTGGTGAATAATGAACGTCACTATCACTAGACAAATCCTCAATTGGCATAAAATCAATCTCATCATCACTTACATCACTTTCACTATCACTACTAAAACACCGGGAAAATGATAGTTTCCTCTTGCGAAGTTGCCTATGGGTAACACTTGCCACTCCAGAGGTGCTTGGCCCAGGGTCTTCTGTGGCCACACTGGCCACCCCAGAAGTGCTTGGCCTAGGGTCTGATGTGGCCACACTGGCTACCCCAGAGGTGCTTGGCCCTAGGACAGGTGTCGCTACCCCAGAGGTGATGGGCTGGGGGTCATCTAGGTTATCGTCAATATTTTCACTAATTCCTTGAATATTACTGGCCCCATTGGTGTCAAATCCACTAAACTCACGATCTCTATCACTTTCCTCGAATAGTAGTGTTAATACGACGAGGCGTGAGTGAATCACGAGGATGTGCCATGATGTTGACCCAGGATGGAGCTGAATGTAACTGGTCCTACCATGTGGTACCCAGGCATCCCAGATTTTTTGTATACTGCGCACACTGAGTGCGCACACCCATTTTCTCATGTCTAGGCGACTCAGGCCTATCGCGCTAATTTTGAATGAATGAAAAATAAAATGTATATATACGTTTGGGGCACTACGCACGTGAACGTATATATACGTTTGGACCGTTTAAGGGTTAAAGTGCTCTAAGCAATTATTATTATTAATTATTATGAATATTATTACCATCGACATACCTTGTTCACTGAGTTCAATCATTTCTTAAGCTGCCACGAGAGACACACAGAATGTAAACTTTGTACTTCTTCCATTTTCCTCTTGTTTGCCCTCTTCCAATTGCTGCTGCACTTCTAACTCTATCTTGTACTATGGGGTGCACAATAAAGTACAAAACTGTACAAATATGTAGTCTTGGAGACTGTGAAAACTAGTGTACCAAGTGGCTATAGGAGGGAGAGTGAGATGCTGGACGCTGAGATGCTGCGCTGCCCATTTCCATGACCCTAGTTCTTGTACAGCATACAATACCGGCTCGTGGGAGAGCCCACTGTAACTGCAAGTTGTCAGCAAATGAGGAAAGGCTGTATATATACAATACACAAAACTTTAAAACACTTGAAATTTTTGAAAGTTTCCAGACATAATCAATAAACACAGAGATCACAGAGAATGTAAACAGTGGTGTGCGGACAACATAATGGCAAATATAGTAGCTGTATAAACAAACTTTTGGTTGTAATTTGAAATGTCTGTATTAGCGAATTGCTGTAGAGTGCTGTAAAGCGGGGCTCTCCTGTATTGGCACAAGAAACATTATCTATTTCAGAAAGTAAAACTAAACAAAAATAACTTTAAAATTTTAGTGGTAGAAATCCAAAATAAGGATGAAAAAATTAAGGCAGTCTATGCATACAACCCATCATTTAAGAAGAATTGAGAGAGAAAAATTTACCAAGGTAAATGAGGGATTACATAATGTAATGGGGTAACTGTTGTTGAAAGTGAGATACACTAGTTATTTTAAGTGATTGAAACTACTGTATAAAAAGAAAATTGGGCAGCCTATACAGTTGTAATTGTAAATAAACGATTAACAATTCCTTGATGTAATGAGTCTTTTACGATTCAGGGTATAAATGACGTGACATCGAGTAACAACTTAACTTGGTATTTACCAAATGAAGGTTTTTTTTTTAATAAACTACTCAAGCCCACTTGGAAAGTGTGGTTATGTTCTATTGAAAATAATTCACTTTCCATCTCTTAATGAAGGACACAGACATGATAGTTCAGATGACCCTCCATACTGCAACATCCTCACCCCTCATCAGAGTGCAGGCACTGTACTTCACACCTCCAGGACTCAAGTCCAGCTAACTGGGTTCCCTAACTTAGGAGAGGAAAAAGAAATGCACAAACAGGAACAATGTGATAATAAGAAAATACAACACTAAAGCATTGTATAAAAGAAGAAATATTAAATAATGGGTTAATGGAATATGCTGAAACTTTAAAAAATATACAGGAGGGATCCGCTTTACGGCGTTTCACTTTATGGCGTTCCGCTAATACGGTCATTTCAAATTATGACCAAAACTCGCTATACGGCTCCCCCCACCTGACTTTCTAATACGGTCACCGTGCCCCACCCTGTTTGTTTACATTCTCCGTGAGCTCAGTAAGCACTAAGTCTCTCCATTTTGTCTGGAAACTCCAAAATTTCAAATGTTTTTAAAAGTTATTTCATATTTTATATATACTCTGATAATTATACTTATGTATACCTGTACTTAAATAAACTTACATACTGTGCTGGCATGCAGGTACACATTAAAATCGGTAAGTGCCTTATGTCTCCAGACATCATATTAGTAATGATAATAATAATCATCGAGTCATTTAAATGTCGTATATTACGTTAATATACACATTTTCATTAATCCATCTATGATATTTTTTCAAAATTATGTAATAAACACGATGCATAACATATAAATAAGATAAATACACCCCACAGTAGAATAAATAAACATAAATGTGAGATGTGGTAGCAGACGACTTGCACAAGTGATGCCATATTAGAAATGATAATAATAATAATAACAATACTCACCAAGTCTCATTAAATGTCGTATATTACGTTAATATATACATTTTCATTAATCCATCCATGATATTTTTTCAAAATTATATATTAAACACGATACATAACATAAAAAGGTGATAAGTACACCCCACAATAGAATAAATAAACATAAATATAAGATGTGGGAGCCAGATAACTTGTACAAGTGACGGCAAGAATAACATTTTCTCTAATCTAACATAAGAGAAAAATGTGTTACTGGGGGTAACTGTAGAAAATTATTCCTTTCGTATGTATGTAAGTAAGTTTATTCAGGTATACACAAATACAGTTACATAGATTATCATACATAACAACATATGTGTAGAGAACCTAGGATAACCCAAAAAAGTCAGTGTGGCTTATTTCCATTGCCTTCACTCAGAGCTTCATTTCTTCTCAAAATGATGTTACATGAGAATGGGAGTGTTCTTCTTTATTAATTCTACGGTATCAATGTAGAGACAACCTGTACACAATGTAACTTGTACACAAACCAGACGTGTACACTGTTTACAAAACTTACGTTCGCCTGTTTGTTTATATAACTCTGCGCCTGTCCCCTCTCATGTACTCATTCTTTCTCTCTCTCATTTATTCGTTTTATCTCATTTACTTACTCCTGACCCTACATTATTAAGACTACAAATATTTTAAGGTAAGTAATGAGTGAACTGTATATACATTTTATCGCTCTGGGATGCTTAAATATCATAGAATATATGTGTAGGTGGGTTGGCCTGGTATGGTAGCCTGGCTGACTACCATACATACCACACTTGATTTTTTACAATAAATACTACTCATCTCACCCTATATTTTAAGGTAAGTAATGAGTGAACTGTATATACATTTTATCGCTCTGGGATGCTTAAATATCATAGGTGGGGTGGCCTGGTAAGGTAGCCTGGCTGATTACCATACATACCACACTTGATTTCTTACAATAAATACTACTTGTCTCACCCTAGATTAAGACTATAAATATTTTAAGGTAAGTAATGAGTGCACTATGTGTGTATTGTACTTTTTTATTGTTTTTTTGATGCCTATTTCTATTGCTAACTTAATATATGTTAGTGTAAACTTGTTATCTAGTGTTTGTATGCATTTATAAGTGGAAAAAAAGGGTGTTCCACTTTACGGCGGTTTCCGCTTTACGGCGGTAGCCTGGAACCTAACCTGCCGTATAAGTGGGGCCCTCCTGTATACGACTGATTTAGATACAAATTAAAGATATAAGAGAGTAGATAAACTCTCAAAACTCTTCAAAGGTAAGGAGGAAGAAAGATTTTTAAAGGCAATACCAGTAGCTGAAAAAAACAAGGTGGAACACAAACCTTTATTAAAGTTTGTAAAAAATGAACTAAATGTGAAATTATTCACTAGAAGTCTTTTACTAAAAACTGGAAAATGGAAGCTCATCAGTTTGGTAGTTTGAGTGCACTGGAGTGTATATAACATCTATTACAAGCTACTCTGCTAAAACACTCAAAATCTATATACAACATCTAAAGAAAAAAACAAACAATACTTTATCAAATTTAATTTATTTGTAATTTTACTACAGAATGAGGCAGTTATATCAATAGTGAAGTTAATTTTATTGAATAAAACTTAAAAAATAACATGAGAAATGAGAGTCTTGCACAAACTTCATACGTCCTTAGAATATATTTTTCTTGCACATTCTACTGCATGGGCTGGATGTTGAGCTCCGCTCTGCAAGACAAAATATCTCTTCAGGCTGTTAATATTAACATTTTCTTGACATTTTTAAATGTAAATACCTGTACTATATTGATTAGATTCCTAAAGGTACTTAAAAATATAGAGTATTTCCATTACATTTCCCAAAGTGAACAAGATCACCAAGGTACAAACAATTTTATGACATGAGCTCAATAGAGAATAAACATTACATTTTATTTTTACTGCTTGTTCTACCCTGAATTTTTAAAACACCTTCTTGTTCAAGAAAAGTGTCTTGAAGCTAGTGAAAGGTTTTTGACCTAATGGGTTAAAGGTTTACCACTTCCCCATAATAATAATTTTGAAAAATCTTCAACTTCATTTAAATTACATTCCACACAAGTTCCATTTCAAATTTTTTTTTGAACACCATCTGTCTCCCACTGAGATAAGGAAAACAAATACAGTGTACCCCCGGTTTACGATATTATTTCATTCCAGAAGTATGTTCAGGTGCCATTACTGAACAAATTTGTTCCCATAAGGAATATTGTGAATTAGATTAGTCCATTTCAGACCCCCAAACATACACGTACAAACGTACTTACATAAATACACTTACATAACTGGTCGCACTGGGAGCTGATCGTAAAGCGGGGGTCCACTGTACAGGAAAGACATTCACCATTACTTTTCAACAGTTGTCTTGTCAGAAGTGTAGAAGTGTACAGACATTACACTCAAATGACACTCCAAACTGTAATATCTTCATTCTTCCTTAATTAACATTATTTACTATGAAAACTACACCTAGAATATCAGCACTTATCACTACACCTAGAATACCTGAAGGAGGCTTCTGGCAATTTATGTCCTTGTAGCCTGGTTCAGATTAGGAATCCCGGAAGATCAAGGCCTGTTCAAGCAGGCTATTAATGCTAGCTGCATACAGTTTAACATATGAACCACAGTCCAGATAGTCAAGCACTGACTTGAGGAATTTATTCAGTTCCCTCTTGAAGACAGCCAGATGTTTGTTAGTAATTTCCCTCATGCATGGAGGGGAGGGCACTGAAGAGTCGAGGACCTCTAATACTCAAGTTCTCTTATTGCTTGGCACATCCCTACTTTTCAGTAGAGGTATTTTGCACTGTTTACAAAGTCTCTTATGATTCAGTGTTCAGGTTTAGGATCATTCCCTACAGGATTTTTCAGGTGTAAATTATGTACTTTTCTTGCCTAAGTTCCAAGGAATACCAATTGAAGGACCTTCAAATGTTCCCAGTAGTTCAGATGCTTGAGTGTATATGAGCAGTAAAAGTTCTCCGTACAATTTCCAGCTCATCAATCTCACTTGACTTAACACTTTCAGTGACCATCACATAGAACTACATCATTGATGCCAGGGTCTCTGAAGTAGATGTATCCCCAAATTCTAGGGGCTTTAAATTTAATGAGGCCTAGTAGGCCTATGTATGAGAGACTGGGTCTGCATTGGCAGTGTGCAAAATATACAAAAAAATCAGGGCACCTGCAGTGCATTGTGGGAACACCATATTTAGTTGAAGATTGAGACACTTATGCAGCATATGGGAATCTTTATTCCCATATGCTGCATAAGTGTCTCAATCTTCAACATGTCGGTTTTTCAAACCATTCATCACACCATATTTAGTACACCATTTACCATGTCATATGGTCACAAAAGTCTCACTCCAGTGACAGTTCTTACAAGGAATAAGGAGCTGACAGCGAGTTTTCTGATTTCAAATGTATAGTGACAAAGTGATGCTCAGGATGCCAGAAATATTGCTGAAAATCCCCATGACCCACAGCCACCCACTTTTCAGGCTGGTCCGTTTGAAACACATCCACCTTTACAACACAGTAAGTGACAGCTCATATTTTCCTGTGGCCTGGGCTCAGATGTAAATAATGGTGATGATAGTGATGTGGATTTTAATTTCTTAGCTATGGATGACCACTAGCAGTAAAGCATCAATTTATACAGTGCTGTATGTGGTCTGGTAGTATGTCCATTGATATCCCAAGGGGATGGAGTACAGGTGACTTCAACATAAACCTCATCCATGACCATGACCCACAAGTAACTGAATTCACAAACACTATGAGCAACTGCTTACTTCTGCCAAGTATAACAAAACCTACAAGAATCTCTGAGACAAATGCCTCTTTACTTGACCATATCTGGACAAACACCATATTCCCCATTAAGAGCAGGCATAATCACAGATAACAATTCCACTGACCACTATCCCACCTTTCTCATAACCAACTTATGTAAACTGCCCCAGGACACAAATAAGATCACCTTCCGACTACATGACGAGTCATCAGTTAATAACTATTTCAGCATTAAGACATCGGCTGGCAGAATGAGCCAGCAGTCAACCTCGGTATTGATGAATGCATTAATATTTTTTTTTTTACAAAAAACCCAAAAACTCTATAACAGGCATTGTCCAGTAAAAACTAAGCAGATCACAGCAGAGACTAAACAGCCTCTGGGTTACAAAACAGCATCCTCAAATCTACTGATAAAAAACATCCACATGATAAAAAACAGTACAGAATGGGTCTAATAACAAAGGATCTGCCAAAACGTTACTCGTCAATACTAATCTAATAAGGAGGTAAAAAAAAAAAAAAAAAAAAACATCACGAAAACAGATTTCATGACATAAAAGGTGATATGAAAAAGACCTGGAAAACATTATCTGAAATTCTAGGATCTAAAAAGCTGGCTCAAAACAGAGTGATTAACTTAGCAAAACCAGAAGAACCTCTCCTCCAGCCAACAGGTACTGCCAACAAACTTGATGTCTTTTTCTTGGCCATAGGAACAAAGCTAACAAGCAAAATCCTAAAATCAAACATTCTGCCAAAAGACTACCTCACTGATAACTACCCAAATACTCTATTTGTAGCCCCAATAAACCCTACTGAAATCTTGCTCATCAAAACACTAAAGAACAAGGCAGGACACCTAAATAACTTACCACCACTCATGCATAAAAAAGTTTCTCATGTGTTGTCACCAATTATTGCAACTTTTCTTAACAAATCCATTGAATCTTCCATCTTCCCATCCATACTCAAGACAGCAAGGGTCACCCTGATCCTCAAAGGAGGTGATCCAACTGAATTGAACAACTACAGGCCTATATCAAACCTGCCCCTACCATCTAAAATCTTTGAGAAATTAATTCACACACAAGTCTATTCCTACTTAGTATCCTGCAACATACCTAACCCTTGTCAGTTTGAATTTAAACCAAAAAAAAGTACTAACGATTCAATTATACACATGCTTGAACTAATATATTCGGCACTTGAAAAAATAAAAATCCCTGGAACTTTTCATAGACTTACAAAAAGCTTTTGATACAGTTGACCATGACCTATTGCACCTAAAACTCGAATATTACGGGGTCAGAGGACACTCTCTTGATTACCTAAAATCTTATCTTAGCAACAGAAACCAGTATGTATACACAAATGGAGCTAACCCCACTACACAACCTGTTCTTGTTGGAGTCCCAAACACATCTAAACTCCTTAAACCCATTTTATTTGCAGATGACACTACTTATGTCTTCTCTTACAAAAACCCAACCATACTAACACTGTTGATGAACTACTTAAAATATCTACTTGGATGACTACCAACAAACTTACTCTGAATACTGACAAAACCTACTTCATGCTATTTGGAAACAGAGCTTCAAATGTACAGTTAAACATATTGATAAATGGTTCACCAGTTTCAAGACACACACATGGTAAATTTCTAGGTCTCTACCTTGACTGCAGTCTCAAATTCCAGACCCACATACAGCAAATATCCAAGAAAGTCTCCAAAACAGCAGGCATCCTTTCAAAGAGATGGTACTATGTACCCCAAATGGCTCTTCTTGCTCTTTACCACTCTCTCATTTACCCATACCTCACCTATGGCATTTATGCATGGGGCTCAACCACATCGAATCACTTCAAACCTTTAAAAACACAACAAAAAGCTGCAGTGTGATTGATTATGAACTCCTGTACTAGACAGCACACTCAACTGGTTTTTGAGAGCCTTAACTTGCCTAATATACAAAACATCCACACTTATTATTGTGCCTACTACACACACAGAACATTATACTCAAATATAAACTCTCATCTCAAACTACTCCTTGATAACTACAAAAGAACACATAAGCATAACAAAAGGCACAAATTACTCTTCAACATCCCTCTTGTCCATCTCTCCCTATGCAAAAATGCTATGCACATAAAGGACCCGAAGATCTGGAATTCATTGCCTGAACACACTAAAGAACCCCGGCCTGCAAATCAATTAAAGGCACTACTTAGAAATCACCTCATCACCCAAAATTAACCAGAAACACTTTACTTAATACATACCAGTTACTCAAAGGTTACTCAAAAAAACTCCTAAATAATTTAAGACTGCTTAACTTTTTGATCATTTACAGTAGGGCCCCACTTATACGGCAAGTTAGGTTCCAGGCTACTGCCGGAAAGCAGAACTCCATTTTTTCCATTTATAAATGCATATAAATGCCAGATAACAAGTTTAAACTAACATATGTTAAGTTAACAACAGAACTAGGCATTAAAAATTAAAATACACACACAGTACACTCATTATTAACCTCAAAATATTTGTAGTCTTACTGTAGGGCAAAAGGTGAGTAGTATTTACTCTAAGAAGTCAGGTGTGGTAGCTCTCCTGGCCACCCCACCCACACATACTATACTACGATGCTTAAAGCTCCCTAGAGCGATAAAATGCATATACAGTACACACATTACTTACCTTAATATATTTGTAATCTTAACCCTTTGACTGTTTCGGTCGTATATATACGTCTTACGAGCCACCATGTTTGATGTACAGTATATTAATTATTATTATTAACACACTGGCCGATTCCCACCAAGGCAGGGTGGCATGAAAAAGAAGAACTTTCACCATCATTCACTCCATCACTGTCTTGCCAGAAGGGTGCTTTACACTACAGTTTTTAGACTGCAACATTAACACCCCTCCTTCAGAGTGCAGGCACTGTACTTCCCATCTGCAGGACTCAAGTCCGGCCTGCCGGTTTCCCTGAATCCCTTCATAAATGTTACTTTGCTCACAGTACAGTATATATACCCATAAATTCTAGCACTTCAAATCAAGCAGGAGAAAGCTGGTAGGCCCACATGTGAGAGAATGGGTCTGTGTGGTCAGTGTGCACCATATAAAAAAATCCTGGAGCACGCAGTGCATAATGAGAAAAAAAAAAAAAACCCTCCGTTTTTTAATTAAAATGCCGACTTTGTGGTCTATTTTCGTATAGTATTTATGGTTGTATTCTCGTTTTCTTGGTCTCATTTGATAGAATGGAAAACATATTACAGAAATAGAGGTGATTTTGATTGGTTTTACTATTAAAAGAACCTGGAAATGGAGCTCAAAGTAGGGGAAATGTTTGATTTTTGCCGATGTTCAAAAGTAAACAAATGATGTCATTGTCCAATAAATGTCCAACTAGCCATTCTAATATGCAGTCATGAATGGGTTGACATTATTTGTACAATTATTACAATATTGCAGTAGTCTGCATAACAGTAAATCTTCTATTTTTTGTTTGAATAAAAATTCAAAATAAAAAGCAAGAGTAATATCAGAGGGGCCTGGAGACGTGACTGATCAACAAAGAAAATGTTATTTTAGAGCCAGGAATGTCTGCATTGTTCATTCTAGGCCTTATTTTGAAATTGTCATATTTTTTAATTTTCGTGAAATTGGCCAAATTGCAAATTTCTGACCAAGTTATTGGGTAGTTGAGATCAGTAAATGGGCATTTTCTTGTACTCAATCGATAGAAAAAACGGAGTTCTAAAGAAATAGCTGAGAGTTTGGTCGACTGGAACAATGTAATTAGCCGAAAATAGGGCTCAAAGTGGGTGAAATTGCCGATTTGTAAATATCGCCGAGGTCGCTAATTTTGCGAGAGCGTAATTCCGTCAGTTTTCCATCAAATTTCGTTCTTTAGGTGTCATTACAATTGGGAAAAGATTATCATTTCATAAGAAAAAAATAATTTTTTTTTTTTTAAATTTTGAGACACCAGGAGACACCTCAGGATTGGAGGTTGCAACAGTTAAGGGGTTAATGATCTTGATGTAGGGCGAGAGGTGAAAAGTATTTATTTGTAGAAAACCGTGTGGGAGGTATGGCAACCTGCCTGGCCACTTATACCTACTATGACATTAAGCTCCCTAGAGCGATAAAATGCATATATAGTACACTCATTAACCCCTTGATTGTCGCAACCCCCAATCCTGAGGTGTCTCCTGGTGTTGCAAAATTAAAAAAAAAAAAAAAAAAATCTTATGAAGTGATAATCTTTTCTCAATTGCAATGACACCAAAAATACGAAATTTGATGGAAAACTGACAGAATTACGCGCTTGCAAAGTTAGCGACCGTGGCGATATTTACAAATCGGCGATTTCGCCCACTTTGAGCCCTATTTTCGGCTATTACGTTGTTCCAGTCGACCAAACTCATAGCTATTTCTTTAGAACTCCATTTTTTTCTATTGACTGAGTACAAGAAACTGCCCATTTACCAATTTCAACTACCCAATAACTTGGTCAGAAATTTGCAATTTGGCCAATTTCACGAAAATTAAAAAATATGACAATTTCAAAATAAGGTCTAGAATGAACAATGCAGACATTCCTGGCTCTAAAATAACATTTTCTTTGTTCATCAGTCACGTCTCCAGGCCCCTCTGATATTACTCTTGCTTTCTATTTTGAATTTTTATTCAAACAAAAAATAGAAGATTTACTGTTATGCAGACTACTGCAATAATGTCAACCCATTCATGACTGCATGTTAGAATGGCTAGTTGGACATTTATTGGACAATGACATCATTTGTTTACTTTTGAGCATCGGCAAAAATCAAACATTTCCCCTACTTTGAGCTCCATTTCCAGGTTCTTTTTATAGTAAAACCAATCAAAATCACCTCTATTTCTATAATATGTTTTCCATTCTATCAAATGAGACCAAGAAAACGAGAATACAACCATAAATACTATACGAAAATAGACCACAAAGTCAGCATTTCAATTAAAAAAATGGTCGGATTTTTTTTTGGTCATTATGCACTGCGTGCTCCAGGATTTTTTTTTATATGGTGCACACTGACCACACAGACCCATTCTCTCACATGTGGGCCTACCAGCTTTCTCCTGCTTGATTTGAAGCTGCTAGAATTTGAGTACAGTGGACCCTCGAGTTTCGGCAGCATCGAGTTTCGTGAAATTCGACCTTCGGCAAGTTTTTTTTTGGCAAAGTTTGGCCTCGAGTTTCGTGATTAGACTCGTGTTTCGGCGACCGTCTGGTACCCATCCGCCTGTCACCGTGCACACCAAGCCAGTCTCCCATGCCATTCACGCTCAGTGTGCCATTGTTTACCAACACGTGACCATCACCTCGCAGGTTCATACAATACATTTCATAATAATCCATTGTTTTTTGTGCTTGCAACTGCTAAATAAGTCATCATGGACCCAAGGAAAGCTAGTGCAAGCCCTTTGGTAAATAAAGTTAGGAGCACGATCCAGAGGGATTTTGAAGGGTTTGAGGCAGACCCTGTCCCTGCCAACCCTCTGCCTGTTGTGGAAGGTGTTGTGGCATTGGGCAAGTCCATGGGGTTGGAGGTGAGTGACGGGGATGTGGAAGAGTTGGTGGAGGACCACAGGGAAGAGCTAACCACTGACGAACTGCAAGAGCTTCAACTGGAACAGTATCAGACCACAGCCGAGGAACTTACTTCAGAGGAGGAGGAAAAGAGAGTGAAGGAGGTTCCTTCTTCAGTGATTAAGGACATGTGTGGAATGTGGATCGAGTTGCAAAGTTTTGTTGAAAAGTATCACCCTGACCAAGCTGAAACAAGCCATATCTGCAACATGTGCAATGACAGTGTTGTGTCCCACTTCAGGGAAATATTAAAGAAACGCCAAAAAAAGACCTCTCTGGACAGATATTTTGTGCGACAGGGGTCCAATGACTCTCAAGTTGTTCCCAGTGGCATTAAAAGAAGAGAAGTAACCCCAGATAAGGACTTGCTACCTAAAGTCATAATGGAAAGAGATTCTCCTTCCAAACAATAGTGTACACCTTTCTCCTATCACCTCCTCCCATCTTCCATCCACCCAGAAGTCTTCAGTAAAGGTAAGTGTAATGTTATTATTATTTTGTATATGTATGTGCTTGATTTCTCATTGATTTCAGTATATTTTTATATTTTATCACACTGGCCGATTCCCACCAAGGCAGGGTGGCCCGAAAAAGAAAAACTTTCACCATCATTCACTCCATCACTGTCTTGCCAGAAGGGTGCTTTACACTACAGTTTTTAAACTGCAACATTAACACCCCTCCTTCAGAGTGCAGGCACTGTACTTCCCATCTCCAGGACTCAAGTCCGGCCTGCCGGTTTCCCTGAATCCCTTCAAAAATGTTACTTTGCTCACACTCCAACAGCACGTCAAGTATTAAAAACCATTTGTCTCCATTCACTCCTATCTTTATTTAATTTGAAAAAAAATATTTTATTTTAATATTTTTGGGTGTCTAGAAAGGATTAATTTTATTTCCATTATTTCTTAAGGGGAAAATGGTTTCGAGTTTCGTGAATTTCGATTTTCGGCAGGCTCTCTGGAACGGATTAATCACAAAACTCGGGGGTCCACTGTATATACATGTATATGTCAAACATGGTACCTCGTAAGACGTATATATATATATGACTGAAACAGTCTGAGGGTTAATTACCTTAAAATATTTGTAGTCTTAATGTAGGGTGAGAGGCGAGTTTTATTTGTATGAAGTCAGGCTTTGAAGTATGGGTAGCCAGGAAGGGCAGCCCTTGCCACCCCACCCACCCACACATAATGTAAACAAACCAGATGAACGTGTCTGGTTTTCGACATAAGTCCTATAAGTGCCAGGGCCCCACAAGACCTACAAGTTCCGACTACCAACAAGTCCTACAAGTTGCCTGACTACCACAAGCCCTACAAGTTGCCTGGCTACCACAAGTTGCCTGGCTACCATAAGTTGCCTGGCTACCACAAGTCCTAAAAGTTGCCTGGCTACCCACAAGTCCTACAAGTTGCCTGGCTACCACAAGTCCTACAAGTTGCCTGGTTACCACAAGTCCTACAAGTTGCCTGGCTACCACAAGTCCTACAAGCTGCTGGCTACCACAAGTCCTACAAGTTGCCTGGCTACCACAAGTCCTACAAGTCACCTGGCTACCACATCTCATATTTATGTGGGATGTATTTAGATGAATTAAGCAAAATGTCTATATTAATATTTTATACAATATATAATGCTCCTTAGAGTGATTATTATTGTGTTATTATTATTATCATTATTAACATGGCATCTTCAAGACTAATAAGGCACTCTTAGTGATTTTAATGTGTACCTGCATGCCAGCACAGTGTGTAAGTTTACTCAGGTACAGGTACACATACATATAATTATCAAATATAATAACAATGTAGGTAGGTAGTCCACCTGGGATACATAGCTACACGATATTTAATGTGGCCCAGAGCCATATTATTACCACCGACATACCATGTTCATGAGTTTAATCGTTTCTATCAACTACCTTAAGATGCCATCATAAACAAAGGGAGAAGTAATGAATAAGTCATGCTGAGAATTGTAAACAAAAGTGTTATGTATTAAGGGGAGTGACGTAATGTTTTCCCTCCGCCCGGCTACCACACCTCCATAGTATATACTAAACATAAAATGTTTACATGTTATGTAACATGTTTCTTATATAATTTTGAAGAAAATATAATAGATGGATTAACGAAAATGTCTATATTAATGTAAAATAAGACATTTAATGTGCCCAAGAGTGATTATTATTAGTGTTTTAAAACGAAAATTTTTTTTCCCCCCCCCCCACAAACCACACCCCATGCATATAAACACATGTTTATAAAAAGGAAAAACGAATTTTTTACAAAATTTTTAAAGAAAAAATCATAGATGGATTAATAAAAAATGCCCTATACGACATAAAAAAAAGACTTTAAATTACCCAAAGTGATTATTATTACATAATACAAGATGGGGAAATAGGGAAAAATGTAAAAAAAAACTGGGGGGCCCTTGTGCCTTTTAAATTTGGAAAAAGACCCTTTTGGCCCGTATAGAAAATTTTGGGTAATAAATTTGGAATTCCCCCCGAATCACCAAATTTTTTCCTAAAAATTTTTCCCGAAAAGTGGGGGCCCCAAACAAAAATTTTCACTAAATTTACCTTAAAATATTTGGGCATCAATTTGGGGGGTTTAAAGAAAAACCAATCATTTTTTATGCCTGGTTTTGCCTTACAAAAAAAAACCCCCCAACCTTTTTCTCCAAACCTTTAAATTTGGGGGCCCAAACCCAGTTTAATTTCCCCGGGGGGATTTTTAAAGCCTCCCAAATCCCTAAAAAACCCGTAATTAAAACGTTTTTTGGGTAATTTTTTAACCCCTTAAGGGGCCCGGGCCCAAAAATTTCCGGGGGCCCGCCTAAAAATTGGTTTAAACCCCCAATGGTAAAAAGAAAATCAAATTTCTAATTAAAAAAAAAAAAAAAAAAAAAAATAAAAAAAAAAAAAAAGGGGGGGGGGGGGGGGGGGGGGGGGGAAAAAAAAAAAAAAAAAAAAAAAAAAATAAAAGTGGAGGCGTGCCCGAGCGGGCAATTGTCCATTAAACCCCCAAATTCAACCACCCGCTACTATTGTGCCCCCAACCCAAAACGGCAATAAAGGGAAACTGCTCTTGTCAAAGGTTAAACTGTTTTTTTTGAAACAAAAGATCACAATGGGGAAATGTTGAAAACTCTTTTTGGTAGGGAATAAATGAAAAACGGGAATTACAGGAGAAGCATCTCTGAAGGTTAAAACTTAAGTAAAAAGGCTGGGAAAGTTGCATGGGGTTTTAAAATTTAAAAAAAATGCCTCAACAAGTAAAGATTTGAGTAAAATTAAGGCCAGAAAATTTTTGGGTTTTTGAGAGATTTAAGAAGGAGTGGAAATACATAGTTTTAAAAGGGGATGTGGGGCTCCCCAGTTTGGACCAAAAAGGGGCAGCGGGAAAATATGTGCGGGAAATTTTAAAGGGATCCATAACAGTGAAGGACAAAAACCTGAAAAAGTGTTTAAAATTTGATGAAACAGGCCTTTTTTGGGGAAGAAAAATCCCAAGGGCAGGCCCTAAATTACTCAGGGGGAAAAAAGGGCACCCCTGGACAAAGCCTATGAAAGACAGGTTTAAACCTTTTTGAAGGTTCCAATGTTTGGGGGTGTTTGCAAAGTGAAGCCTTTATTAGTGTATCACTCAAAAAACTCCCAGAGCATTCAGGCAAAAGAATATCCTCAAGGCAATTTGTGGGCTGTGGAGGGCAAAACAGTAAGGAAATGGGCACTAGGGATTTTTTCCCTCTGACTGGTTACCCCAAAGCTTTTTCCCCCAAAATGAAAAAAAAATTACCTAACTGAAAAGAAAAAACCCTTTAATGCCTCTTGGTGTTAAAAAAAATGCCCCGGGCCATCCACAGCCCTTGGCAGAGCGAATTTAGGGGGACATGGGGCTTCATTAAGGTGAATTTTTCCCTCCTAATACCACTTTTTCCCCCGCGGGCCCAGGGGAACCACGGGTTATTGCAAACTTCAAAAAATGTACAAAAAAAGCTCTTTTTTAAAAGGTTTTTGGGAAATGCCTCAAAAACCTCAATTGACTCTAAAAATTTTTTGGAGAGATCATTTTAAAATTTCCTAAATTTGTGTAAACCCTTAATGGGTTAAGGCTTGGGGGGGTAAGTGACAAGGGGACTTTAAAAACTCTGGGGGGGGGGGAAACTGTGGCCAGAATGGGGGTAGACCAAAGGTTTTTAAGGGGTTTTGGGGCTAACCCGGGGAATTTTATGCCAGTTGGGGAAAACCCCAAATGTGGCATTGGAAAGCCCTTTGGGGGTTTGGAGGTTAGGGGGGATGAATTGGAAGAGTTGGGGGGAGGGGGAAAAATGAAGAACTAACCACTGATGACCGCTAGTAAATTCCTTAAACCCACAAAGGCCAGACCTGGGGAAACGGGTTGGAGGGGGGGAGAGAAAAAATTAAAAGAATTTTGCCTCCTTCAAAAAATTTAAGGAAAGGTTTTTGGAATGGGGCTTAAAGGGTGCAAACCTTTTTTGATGAAAATCACCCTAACACAGCTATTAAAAGCCGTGTTTGGTTTACTATTACAACTGACAGGTTGTGAACCACTTTGGGAAAACCATAAAGGAACGAGAGGTACGGGCCACTAGGGAACAAAAATGTTGTGCGCCCAAAGCCCCATACTTTTGAAAGCTGGTCCTAGTGGTTTTAAAAGAAAAGGAAGTAACCCCAAAAAGGACTTGACACCTAAACCCTTAAGGGAAGTGGATTCCCCTTCTAAACACAAACCCCTCCCCCCTTCCTCCCATCCCAAAATTCATCACCAAAACCTTAAATTTAAAGGGTAAGTGCCCATGTAACTGTGCATCCCCCTTTTTCATTTTTGTTTTGAAATTAAAAATTAATATTTCTTTGGAAAAAATTTTTTTTTTTTCTTTCTTTTGGGGTGTCTTTTGCACGGTTTTAATTTTGTTTTCCTTTATTTTTTAAAGGGAAAAAATTCATTCGCATAACGATAATTTCGCATAAAAAATGAGCTCTCGGGGAAGGGTTTAAAAACGGGGGGGGTTCCATGTTTTTGCCAAAAAAAGTACGGTTTAAAATATAACTATCTTATTACGGGGGAACAATCAATTTTGGGGGGTTATTCGGTGAAGGGTTTTTTGGGTAAAATTGGGGGGTTTTTTTTGGCGATTTGTCATAATTCTTTGGGGTAAAGGGAAAACATTTGGGTGGGGTAGGCAGGGTCAGGCAGTGGATTTTTTTATAGTAGCAAAAATAGTTAATAAACATGCTAAATAAAACTGAAACAACAGGGCCCACTGATGAAATCGGGTAGTAATTTAAAGGTGGAGTTGCTAAAGAACAGCCGTTTAATTAACAAAACACACCGGGGTTCAACTTTCCCAAAGGGGTTTTAAAAACATTTTTTTGTCATAAATCATCCGGGTTCTTTAATTTTCTCTTTTCCCATTTTCTGACCAAATGGAAGTTGTGCATCTTTGCCAAACAAACAAAACCATGACATCTCTTTCCCCAGCCCAAGTGAAAAGGTCAAGTGGGTCCAGTTAACTTGCAGAAAAATTTTGGGATCAAATTCATTTAGCTTGGATAACTCTGAAAAATACTTAAACTGGAAAGACTATAAAGGGCGGGGGCCTGAAGCAGTACATTTACTGTTACCTGCTCTAACAATTTTTCCCTTTTGCACACTAGAGATTACCATCAAATTTTTTTTACCTAAGTTCTGTGAAAAGTCGTCTTCAATATTGTCATAAACCCCATTTAATTTTTCCCACACTTTACATCCTCAGCTTTTCCTAAACCCTCCCAATCTAAAAATGTGATAACAATTTAAAACACTAGGGTTTTTCCCACCTATTTGCTATACTTCTTCAGCAAAGTTTTTTTTCTTGGGTTTTTTAAGAGCGAAAAACCTATTTTATAAATTTTATAAATTTCAGCCCGGGAATAAGAAAAAATTGGATAATTCTCATTTAAACTCGTTTAAAAAAAAAAACTAACCTAGCTAAGAACTATATTGCCAAAATTTTTTTTTTTTTTGTCTTTTAAAAAAAAATTCAGGCAGTTTTAAAAATTCAAAAATTGCAAATTTAAAAAAAAGTCTAAAGTGAGGGAAAACATACAATCTTGCTAAAATAAAAGGGAAAAATTTTGAAATTTACTTATGTGCCCCAAATTTCCAAGTCTACATAAAAAACCCCTTTATGATTGAACCAGATATAAATGTGTAAGAAATTTCTTTACCATTGTAATGTTTTTTACTATCAAAACTTTGCGACCCGGGCCCTAAACCCCTTTAATGTACCCCCTGAAATTTTTTTGACGGGAAAAATTAGACACATGGGGGTATTTTTATTAAAGGAAAACCCTTTTCCGCCACACAGGGCTTCATCAGTCCATACTTGGAAAAACTTGAAGAACGGGAGGAGAAGGGAGGTAATCAGTCCCCCAACCTTGATCAAGTTTTGAGGGGACTGAACAAAACGACTAAAGGGTTTGAGGGACTATTACCTCTTTTCCCTCCTTTTTCTTAAATTTTTCTCCTACGTAGGGCGGGATAAGCCACTGTGTGGCGAAACGTTTCCTCAAAAAAAAGGATACCCAAAATTTCACATGTGTCAAAATTTTTCAACATTCGGTTCCTGAACCATTCATCTACAAATCTTTTGACTAGGGCCCACATCATGGTATGGGGGGGGCATAATAAAACAAACTGTTTAAACTGGCACGTCTTTTATCTGTCAGGGGTTTTTTGGCCCTAAATTTAAACCCTCCTAAACCGAAAAGGAAATTTTGGGTGAAAGAACTACATTGCTAGAAATACATGGCCCCCTCGCCAAACTTTTGGCATCTTTAAAAAGTTAAATCCAACAAACGATCTTTTTAAATGAAAATTTTTTGCCTCGACTACGCTAAAAAACTAGACCAATGTAAATTCGTTCCTTTCGAGACACGTCCACGTGGGGGCCTGCGCAGGGTTTTTCAAACCAGCCACCGCGGTTTACATCCAAACATACAATCGGACATTTTTATATTAACAAGCATTTTTTAGTGATTGCCCTGCAAAATAAGTCAACCCGGGCCCCAAAAAGCTTCTATTTCCCAACCCCCGTGATAAAAAGGGTAAATTAGTATGGAAATTAAAAAAAGATTTTTAAGGGTTTTGGGGGTAAAACCCGAGAAGCCCATGCCTTGTTTGGAAAACCATTGGGCTATTAAAAGATTAAGGAAATTTCTGCCCAATGGGTTTTAACTGCAAAAAACCCTTTTTGGATGAAAAAAACCCTAGCACAGCTATTGCAACCGTGCTGGTGACATTTCAATGACAATGTTTGTTGGGGCCCCTTTAGACAAAACATAAAAAACGGGAGTACAAGGGCCCCATGGACAGATATGTTTGCGACAAAAGGTCCATGACCTCCCAAATTTTGGGCCTAGTGGCATTAAAAAAAAAAGGGGAATTTAAACCCCGGAAAAGGAATTTTACACCCCAAGTCCTAATGGAAGGAATTCCCCTTTTTAAACACTAACACCACCACACCCCCCCCTCCTCCCCTTTCCCCTCAATCATCACCAGATCTTCAATAAAGGTAAGGCATGTAATTGTACATGTCTTCCCTTTAGTTTTTTGTGTATTAAAATTAAAAATTCAAATTTTGGAAAAATTTTGTTTTTCCCCAAAACTTTTGGGGGGTTTTAGGGGCGGATTAATTTGATTTCCATTAAATTTTTTATGGGGGAAAATTTAAATCGACTAACATAATTTCGACTACGATGAGCTCTCAGGGAAAGGATTAATTCATTGGTCGAAAGGCCACGTACTTTAAACTGCCAAAATGTGTTTTTAAAGGCAGAAAAATCTTTTTTTAAAAATTCCCAAAAGTGGGGGTGCCACCAGTAAAAAAAAAATTTAGCATCTGAGTAATTTTTATAATTGTAGGCAAGGGAAAAAAAATATGAAAAGAATAATCAAATAAATGGTTACGTAAAATTACGTAAAAGGGAAAGGGAAAAAAAAAAAGGAAAAGATAAAAAGAGTTTAAAAGCCTCACCTAACAGGTGAAGCTGCAGGGAAAAAAGGTTTCTATCCATATTTTAACCCTTTTACTGTTTTCCCACGTATAAATAGTCTTACAACCAAAGTTTCCCCACTATTTTAAACGCACAAATTCTACGGGTTCAAAACGACCCCCAAAGGCCTGGTAGGGCCCACACGGGAGAGAATGGGCTCAGGGGCGGTGTGCACCCGTGAAAAAAATGTGGGCCCCAAAGGTGCAAATTTTGGGGAAAGCCAAGATGTCAGTCCATTTACCCTGCCCTTTGGTAAAAAAGTTTCCCCACTCCCCCGCGGGTTGGAGGTCTTTTTGTTCCCCAAATGATAGCTCCCAACAAACGATTAAAATGTTTAGTGACAGTGAATTCAAGGGTTTTTAAGGGAGTGTTACCCAAAAAAGTGCCCAGGGTAACGTAAATAATTTAGAAAACCCCCGATGAAACCCCCAACCTTTGACCTCTGGTTTCTGTGCCGGGGTTGTTTTACGTTTTTAAGTTCCCCCTGTACCAGGACAAAGAGGAAACTATTTTGGGCGTGAACAACACCCTGATGATAGAATGATAGGATATGATTTCAAAAGGGCAAATTTAAAACAGTTCCCAGTGACCCGTGAGAGTGAAAAATTCCCCCCGTGGGAACGCCAGTATTTACGCCCTAAATAGGTCTGGGAGGTTCATATGTTGTTTCCCAAAGGGGAAAGGGGAAAACTCTGGGGCACACCCGTGGCCCCCACACCAAACCGTAAATGAAGATGACGATATTTTTAACGATGGGATGAATGGTACAGTGAGGGGGGGAGGCATGGTGGGATAGTGAGGGGGGCACGGCCCCTTTTGGGACCCTCCCGGGGCCCCGCTACTACCCACGCAGCTGACTCACAAACAAAACCCCCCCACCCCTACCCCCCACTGCCACAACCTGCACCACCACCAAACCCCACAGCCACAACCAAAAGAAAAAATATCCCCGACCCCAAAAACAGACCGCATCTGGGGTTTGGGAAAACGGTGGGCACTTGTTCCCCCTTTCCCCCAAAGACCCTTTTTTGAAACACAAAAGGGGAAAAAAGCCATCTTTTCCACTTGGGAACAATGCCAGTGAACGGGCTGCTTTGAGTTATTTTTCGATGAAACCCCCCCATGGGCATCATTTTAAGGGAAACAAATACATAATGTGAAAAAAAACCATGGCAAATACAATTCTCCTACGAAAATCACGCTACACAAGTGGGAAAGGGGACAACGTGGGGAAGGGGTACCTTTTTTTGCCACAAAAATCTTATGCCCATGTGTATAAGCACACCGTCACCCATACTGGGGCAACCCGATCGCCCCGATTTCAACTCCCGTTTTAGTGACATTAAAAGGTTTCCCCAAACCCCTTTTTTTTTTCCCGATAAATGTTAAAGGATGTTACACTTTTCCCAAAAAAAACCAGGCCCCGAAAAAAGGAAAAAACCCCACAGGTTTTTATAAGATAAGAAAAATGTTTAAAGTACCTGAAAAAAAAGTGCTGGGATGTATTTTTATCCCTTCAGGGAAACTTTTTTTTGATGAGTCCCTTTATTTTTTTCAAAAAAAAGAACCCCTCATTCAACAATATTTTCCAAGCAAGAGGAAACCTTTGGGAAAAAGCTATTTTTACTGTGTATTCAGATGGCTTTTTTTTTAGATATTATTTTTGTACACGGGAGTAATACTTTGAGAGATACCCTAATTATTGGTACCTCTGGTGATGTGGTTTAACAATGAAGGGAAACCCTAAACTTTTGGGAAGGGGGAAAATGGGTTTTTTAAATGAAAATGGAACACAACCCCTTACTCATGGTTCTTGCGAGTGAACTTGACAACTGTGTGGCACAGTGCGGTAATCGCAAACATATCCCCAAAGGGTTACCCCTGGCACCGCAGAGTGGGGGGAAGCCCTTTTCTGCCAATGACATCATTTCATTCCCTTTGGGATTACAAACGGAAAGTCACATTGTTACACATTTTACACAAACGAAATGGGACCCAAGGGGCAGGACAAAAAGAGACCAATGAACCCAAATTTTAAAGCCTGCACTGTCATGGACTACAACCCCCAAAATGCCTTAGTGGGCCCAAAATTTACATGCAAAATTGGGGTTTTCAACCTGTGTACCAAAAGTTAAAGTGGTAATCAAACTTTTTTCCCCTTGTTTATACTCAGTTTAAAAGCTTATAAAATATACAAGTTGAAGACCAACAAAACACCAAAAATTTTGGGGAATTTTGCCTGTCAGTAATCAGGGCAATAATTGGGAAAATACCAAGGAGCAACTCCCCGGCCAAAAAACCAGCGGGCCCCCAGACTTTATCTTTTAAAGGGGGCCCGGGATCCCTACCCCCCTACAACGGGCCCCCTACTACGCCCCAAAAAAAATGCTCAAAAGGGGTTTTTTGTAAAGGGATACCACAAAATGCCACAAAAAAAGCAGAGACCCCTCGTTTTATTTTTGAGAGTTTTGAAGTGCCCCTCTGCAATAAACCCCGTTTCAAAGATTTCCAAAAAGCTGCAAACATTTTTAGGAAATGGTTTTGTGAATGCCCCATATGTAAATATATTATGGAAAAATAGTAAAAAAAATTGTTTTTTTATTTTTTTTTTGTGTAAACAAATGTAAAACACAAACTAAAGTGATAAAGGGTTTTTTCTGTTATTTTGTTGTAAAAAAATGATTGTATATTTGAACAAACACCTTACATTGGTTTTCCAGGCCACATAAGTTAAACCCGGGAAAAAAAAAATATTTAAAAAAGCAAGAAACCTTTTAAATTTGAGAAATAAAAGAAAAACCCGGGGGGGGGGGCCGGTTTCCGTACGCACTCCCAATTTTTGCAAACTTTTCGGCTCTATAAACTTGGGAAGTTTCTGATTTCAAAAATTTTTTTTTTTGGCTTAAAAAAACAGTAAAAATATTCCTAACATTTTTTAAAAAAATTTTTTTTTTTTTGAAAATTTGGCGACTAGAATGACAGTTTTTCCCGAAGGGGCCCGAAACAGTCAAAAGGGGTTTAAAACATATAGTTTTTTAACCCCCTTTTAGGGGCAAGAGGCCCTCTCCCAACTTGTTCTCAAGGGGTTTAAAAAAAGTTCGAAAAAAAAATTTTTTTTCTTAGAAATGAAAGAGAATCTTTTTTTCCCTCAAAGACACCAAAACTGTGGGAAAATTTTATGGAAAACTTATGAATTAAAAGCTCTCGCGAATTTTGCACTCAAAGTGGCTGATTTCGCCCCTTTGAGCCCTTTTTTTTTTCCGGCCAATTTCAATGTTGGGATTGACTAAAATCATAGCTATTTCCCTAGAACCCCCATTTTTTTTTACCGATTGGTACAAGAATTCCCCCCCCATTTTTAAAACCCAATTTTAACTACCCCAAAAAAAGTGGGCAAAATTGGCAATTTGGGCCCAAATTTCCCCACAAATTTCAAAAGAGCCCAATTTTGAAATAGGGCCACAATAAACAAGCCAATTTATGGCACTAAAAAAAAATTTTATCCGTTCCCTTGTCCCCCCTTTTAGGGCCCCTTGGATTTTTTTTGCTTTTCCCTTTTGAATTTTTATTCTCACAGAAAAAAGGTTTTTTTGTTTTGTATACTTCTACAACATTGTAAAACGGGATAAGTTATATCAGCACACTTGTGAAAGAATATTAGACTCACCAGTTAACGTGTATTGGATGCATAGCTTGATTTGTTTACTCTTGAACATCGGTAAAAATCGATCATTTCTGCTACTTTGAGCTCAATTTCAAGGTATGTACTTGTCATCATGAAACCAATTAAAATCATCTCTAATTCTAAAATATATCTTCCATTCTATCAAATGAGACCAAGGAAGCGAGAATACAACCATAAATACCATGAGAAAATACCCTAGAAAGTCACTGTTTTAAACCAAAAACACAGTTGAAGCTTTTTTTCTCATGTGCACAATGACCACACAGACCCATTCTTTCATATGTAGGCCTGCCAGCTTTCTTCCACTAGATTTGAAGGTGCTAGAATTTAGGCATACAAGCACGTGACCAACCCTGGCTGCAATGACATACTTGTACGTGATCGACCCTCAAAGGGTTAATGCTGCAGTGCTAGTAGTCAATGTGCAGTAATGAACTTAACATGAAACTCGTGCCCATCTGATCTGTAACAAATGAAGTTATATTCTGCAAGATTTGAGTTACAGTGACTGTGGCTGTGTTTTCTTTTCTTTTTTTACCAGCTTTTCTTATGGATGGCAAGAGTTGATGCCTACAAATAATGAACATATGCTGTATTGGTATATTATACTGTACATGAAAGATAACACATACATTGCAAACTCAATGTATAAAGTTAGAATTATGGTATATTAGTTATTTTTATAATACAGTAGGGCCCGGCTTTTCGGCGTTTCGCCTTACGGTGTTCTGCTAATACGGTGATCTCAAATTACGACCAAAACTTTCTATACGACAAATGGTCTTTCAAATACGGCGCAGGCCACCTGGTTTGTTTACATTCTCCATGAGCACATCTCTATTATGTAAAAATAATCACTCTTGGGAACATTAAATGTCTAATTTTACATCAATATAGACATTTTCATTAATCCATCTATGATATTTTCTTCAATATTATATAAGAAACATGTTACACAGCATATAAACATGCTGTTTATATGCTATGGAGGTGTGGCTGCTGGGTGGAGGGTAAACATTACGTAATACTAATAATAATGACTCTTGGCCACATTAAATATCTTATTTTACGTTAATATAGACATTTTCATTAATCCATCTATTATATTTTCTTCAAAATTACTATATAAGAAACACGTTACATAACATATAAACATTTTATGTTTATATACTATGGAGGTGTGGTAGCTGGGCAAGGGAAAACATTACATAACTCACCTTAACCCTTTGACTGTTTTGGTCACATACAGTGGACCCTCGCATAACACTATTAATCCGTTCCTGAGAGCTCAATGTTAGGCGAAATTATCGTTATGTAAATTAATTTTCCCCATAAGAAATAATGGAAATCAAATTAATCCGTGCATGACACCCAAAAGTATGAAAATTTTTTTTTTTTACCACATGAAATATTGAAGATTGAGACACTTATGCAGCATAAGTGTCTCAATCTTAACTTGTCGGTTTTTCAAACCATTCATCACACATGAAATATTAATTTTAATACACACAAACTGAAGAAGACATGCACAGTTACATGACACTTACCTTTATTGAAGATCTGGTGATGATTGATGGGATGGGAGGAGGGGAGTGTTTGATGGTCTTAGTGTTTAGAAGGGGAATCCCCTTCCATTAGGACTTGAGGTGTCAAGTCCTTTTCCGGGGTTACTTGCCTTCTTCTTTTAATGCCACAAGGACCAGCTTCAGAGTCACTGGACTTCTGTCGCACAACATATCTGTCCATAGAGGTCTGTACCTCTCGTTCCTTTATGACTTTCCTAAAGTGGTTCACAACACTGTCAGTGTACAGGTTGCCAACACGGCTTGCAACAGCTGTCTGAGGGTGATTTTCATCCATAAAGGTTTGCACTTCAAGCCACATTGCACAGATTTCCTTAATCTTTGAAGTAGGCAACTTCTTCAATTTCTCTCTCCCCTCCTCCGAAGCAGTTTCCTCAGGTCTGCCCTCTTGCTGTTGAAGATGATCTAGCAGCTCATCAGTGGTTAGTTCTTCATTGTCCTCCTCCACCAACTCTTCCACATCCTCCCCACTAACCTCCAACCCCAAGGACTTCCCCAATGCCACAACTGATTCCTCAACTGGCATACGCCTCTCAGGGTTAGCCCCAAATCCTTCAAAATCCCTTTGGTCTACACATTCTGGCCACAGTTTCTTCCAAGCAGAGTTCAAGGTCCTCTTAGTCACTCCCTCACAAGCCTTACCTATAAGGTTTACACAACTGAGGATATTAAAGTGATCTCTCCAAAACTCTCTTAGAGTCAACTGAGTTTCTGAGGTCACTACAAAGCACCTTTCAAACAGAGCTTTTGTGTACAGCTTTTTGAAGTTTGCAATAACCTGCTGGTCCATGGGCTGCAGGAGAGGAGTGGTATTAGGAGGCAAAAACTTGACCTTAATGACGCTCATGTCCCCGCAAAGTCGCTCTGCCAAGTCTGTAGGATGACCAGGGGCATTGTCTAACACCAGGAGGCACTTAAGGTCTAATTTCTTTTCAGTTAGATAATTTTTCACATTGGGGGCAAATGCTTGGTGTAACCAGTCATAGAAAAAGTTCCTAGTGACCCATGCCTTACTGTTTGCCCTCCACAGCACACACAAATTAGCCTTGAGGATATTCTTTTGCCTGAACGCTCTGGGAGTTTCAGAGTGATACACTAATAAAGGCTTCACTTTGCAATCACCACTAGCATTGGCACACATTAAAAGAGTAAGCCTGTCTTTCAGAGGCTTATGTCCTGGGAGTGCCTTTTCCTCCTCAATAATGTAGGTCCTGCTTGGCATTTTCTTCCAAAACAGGCCTGTTTTGTCACAATTAAACACTTGTTCAGGTTTCAGTCCTTCACTGTCTATGTACTCCTTGAATTCCTGCACATATTTTTCAGCAGCTTTGTGGTCCGAACTGGCAGCCTCACCATGCCTTATCACACTATGTATGCCACTATGCTTCTTAAATCTCTCAAACCAACCTTTGCTGGCCTTAAATTCACTCACATCATCACTAGCTGCAGGCATTTTTCTAATTAAATCCTCATGCAACTTTCTAGCCTTTTCACTTATGATCGTTGAGAGATGCAAATCTTCTGCTATCTGTTTTTCGTTTATCCACACCAATAACGGTCTCTCAACATCTTCTATCACTTGCGATCTCTGTTTCGAAAACAAAGTTGCACCTTTGGCAAGAACAGCTTCCTTGATTGCCGTTTTCTTGGACACAATAATAGCGATGGTTGAGTGGGGTTTACTATACAACCTGGCCAGCTCGGAGAAACGCACTCCACTTTCATACTTAGCAATGATCTCTTTCTTCATCTCCATAGTAATTCTCACCCTTATTCCTGTAGGGTTGGCACTAGAAGCTTTCTTGGGCCCATGGTCACTTATTTTGCAGGTGAAATCACTAAAAACGCTGTAAGAATACAAAATGTTCCGATTGTATGCTTGGATGTTACCGCGGAGGCTGGCTTGTAAACAATGCCACCGGCGGAACAAGTGAGGCTGGCTCAGGCCGCACATAGACGCGTCTCGGACGAATCATGCTGAGCGAGTTTTTTAGCGCTATGCGAGGCCAAATTTTAGCGATAAAATGTATCACTACGCGGATTTAACGTTATGTGATGCCAACGTTAGACAGGGCCCACTGTATAAAACGTCTTACGAGCCAGTGTGTCGGACATACAGTGGACCCCCGACATTCGATGGCATCGACATTGGATAAATCTGACATTCGATGCATTTTAACGCAAAAATTTCACCTCGACATTCGATGGAAAACCTGACATTCGATACGATTCGTACGAGACGTGTCCACGTGTGGCCTGAATTGCCCTGTGTGTGCCAGTGTTTACAAGCCAGCCAGTGTGCGCGCATCTAAGGATACATTCGGTACATTCCATATTATCCATATTATCACTGTTTTTGGTGCTTGTTTCTGCAAAATAAGTAACTATGGGCCCCAAAACAGCTTCTAGTGCCAACCCTTCGAGAAAAAAGGTGCTAATGACTAGTGAAATGAAGAAAGAGATAATTGCAAAGTACGAAAGTGGAGTGTGTGTGTCGGAGTGCATGATGATTTGGTAAAGAAATTGCCTGCAACTAGTGGTGATGTGAGTGAATTTAAGGCCAGCAAAGGTTGGTTTGAAAGATTTAAGAATCGTAGTGGCATACACAGTGTGGTAAGGCATGGTGAGGCTGCCAGTTCAAGTCCTAATGGAACTAAACACTAACTAAACACTAACACCATCCATACACTCCCCTCCTCTCATCCCATAAAATCATCACCAGATCTTCATTAAAGGTAAGTGTCAATTATTCTATGTTATTAATCTATTGTTATTGTAATTATTCTATTGCATTAAACTTAATATTTCATGTGGTAAAATTTTTTTTTCCATACTTTTGGGTGTCTTGCACGGATTAATTTGATTTCCATTATTTCTTATGGGGAAAATTAATTCGACTTTCGATATTTTCGACATTCGATGAGCTCTTAGGAACGGATTAATATCGAATGTCAGGGGTCCACTGTATATACATAATCAATAATTCTAGCGGTTTCAAATCAAGCATGAGAAAGCAGGTAGGCCTACATGTTTAGGCACCTGGCTGCCACTCAAGAAGCCTTGACCTTTTGTATAACTTTTGAATCTATGCAATGTTACTAAACTGCTGATTGGTGAGACAGTTTTCAATATTTTCCTACTTTTAAAGAATTATTTTGTATGTATCTTCAATAAAACTGTAGGTAAGAAATAATCAGCATAAAATAAAACAATTCTGTTAACTTGTGGTTATATTTTAACAAGTTACTGAACCTGCTGCTGCCTTGATAATTTACCAAGGTCAATGACTTGAAAAGTCAGGGATTTGCAGTTAGTGACCTAAAAAGTTAATGACCTGAAAAGTCAGTGACCTGAAAAGTCTGTGACCTGAAAAGTTAGAAACCTGAAAAAGTCAGGGACCTTAAAAGTTAGGGACCTGAAAAAGCCGGGGACCTGAAAAGTCAGGGACCTGAAAAAGTCAGGGACCTGAAAAAGTCAGGGACCTGAAAAAAGTCAGTGACCCGAAAGTCAGTGACCTGAAAAGACATTGACATGGTGAGAGTAAGAAGTAGTGATGATGTATTATTATTATTATTATTATATTCATGGAGAAGAAGCACTCAACCCATAGGGGTCATACAGAACCTGGGGAATGGAAGGCATTCAGGCTTAATATAAAGAACTGAAGCACAGGTTTAATTCTTTAGATCAAGAGCCCCTCCATACCCCCTCCCTCACTGGCATTAAGGAAGCTTCCTTGAGGGGAGTGATGATGGCTGGTAGTGCACTCAGTTCACACACTGAGGTTTGTGGTTTGATCCCCGGTACTGGTGAAAACATTGGGCGTGTTTCCATACGACACCTGCTGTCCTTGTTTATCTAGCAATAAGTAAGTACCTGGGTGTTAGTCAACTTGTGTGGATTGCATCCTGGCAACAAAATTAACATAAGTTGCAAGAAATGCTCTGCATAATAGGGGCTTTCTATACAGCATGTCACTGATGTCAGCTATGATATGTGTAAGATGGTGGTAGTGGTGGTGATGGTGGTAGTGGTGGTGATGGTGGTAGTGGTGGTGATGGTGGTAGTGGTGGTGTTGGTGGTATGTGGTGGTGTTGGTGGTGATGGTGGTAGTGGTGGTGATGGTGTAGTGGTGGTGATGGTGGTAGTGGTGGTGTTGGTGGTAGTGGTGGTGATGGTGGTAGTGGTGGGTGTTGGTGGTAGTGGTGGTGTTGGTGGTAGTGGTGGTGATGGTGGTGGTGGTGGTAGTGGTGGTGTTGGTGGTAGTGGTGGTTGTTGGTGGTAGGGTGGTGATGGTGGTAGGGGTGGTGATGGGGCAGTGGTGGTGTTGGGGGTATGGTGGGGAGGGGTAGGGTGGTGATGGGGGTATGGTGGTGTTGGGGGTATGGTGGTGTTGGTGGTAGGGGGTGAGGTGGGGGTAGGGGTGGTGTGGGTGGTAAGGGTGTCTTGGTGGATGGTGGTGATGGTGGTATGGGGGTGAGGGTGGCAGTGGTGTTGGTGGTAGGGGTATTTGGTGGTAGGGGTGGTGATGGTGGTAGTGGTGGTGAGGTGGTAGGGTGGTGATGGGGGTAGTGGTGGTTTTGGGTGGAGGGGTGGGGGGGGGTATGGTGGTTTTGGGGGTAGTGGGGGTGGGGGGGGTGTGGTGGCGTTGGGGGTAGTGGTGGTTTTGGGTGGTAGGGGGCATTGGTGGTAGTGGTGGCTTTGGTGGTTGTGATGGTGGTAGTGGTGATGGGGTATGGTGGTTTTGGTGGTGTGGGTGATGGGGTGGGGTGGTGGGGTGGTAATGGTGCAATGAAAAAGGGTGGTATGGTGGTAGTGTGGTGATGGTGGTAGTGGTGGTGATGGTGGTAGTAGGGGTGATGGTAGTGGGGTGATGGTGGTAGTGTGGGATGGTGTAGTGGGGGTATGGTGGAGTGGTAGTGGTGGTGATGGGGTAGGGGTGGTGAGGTGGTAGGGTGGTGATGGTGAGGGGGGGGTTTTGGGGGTAGGGGGTGAAGGGGCATAAAAAGGTGGTGAGGTGGATGGGGGTGATGGGGGTAGTGGGGGTGATGGGGTAGGTGGGGGTGGTAGGGGTGGTGATGGGGTATGGTGGTGATGGTGGTATGGGGGTGATGGTGGTATGGGGGTGAGGGGTATGGTGGGGGTGGTAGGGGTGATGGTGGTGTGGTGGTGATGGGGAAGGGTGGTGATGGGGTAGTGGTGGGAGGGGGTTGTGGTGGGGGTGGTAGTGGGGGTAGGGTGGTAGTGGTGGTGAGGGTGAGGGGTGGGATGGGGTAGTGGGGTGATGGTGGGTGGTGTGATGGGGAGTGGGGGTGATGGTGGTAGGGGGTGGTGATGGTGGAGGGGTGGTGTGGGGGTAGGGGTGGTGATGGGGTAGTGGTGGTGAGGGTGGTGTGGTGGTGGGGTGGTAGGGGTGGTGATGGCAGTTACCTTCCCGGGAAACCCCTCAAACTCTCATTTCCCCAACAGCCCCAGGTCAATCTTGGTTTGGTCCCTGCTTCTCCGCGACATGACAAAAAATAAAGTTACTTTTTTACCCTTTTTTCCGAAAAATACCAGTAAGTGTGTTTGAAACGAAGCGGGTAGTCACGTGCGCTACGCTGCTTTTTGTTGTTCTCTCCTGCTGCTGCTGCTGTCGCCACTTTCAAGTTTCATGGAAATCTGAAATCAGCTTTTAAAAGCTTAATAACAATTTTTTTACTTCCACGATTTTCAATAAAATATGAAAGTATTCTGTTTACTGTGACATTGATTCAATATAAATATAATTTTCCTATAAATTTATTTATGTTATGCATTCACTTGTTAACAAAGTAAGTAAGTGAAATTTATTCAGGTTTCCCAAAAATACAGTTACAAAAATTTAATTACATAACAGCAAGTTAAAAAACCGGGAAAACCCAAAAAAAAAGTCAGACAGAGTGACTTTTTTCCCCTGGGGTCCTTTTACCTATTATTAAAATGTAAAGGTATAATATTTTCTTATTATTCTTTAATGAAGAAAAATTTTATTATAACTAAAAAGACTATCTACTACACAAAGGTCATTAAACTATTTCTAAAATCGAGGGTATTACTGGGATAAGGAAAAAATTTTACACGTTTGTTAGAAAAAAAATAAAATCTTTCCCCTCCCTTTCTGTAGCTACATTCATTAACCCCTTTTTTGGCATTTTCTTGAACTGGTTCAGCTATCTGGTTTTGACATGTGGGGGCATCTGTTCCTTTCCTTTATTGCTGACAATAAAAGGGTTTAACCCCGGGCCACTGATGGGGGGTACTACAAAGTTGTGCTTTTCCCCCCCTTAGACTATAGTTTGGGGTTCCCAACCTTGACAAATTGCAGCAAGTATTCTGGACATTTTTTGTGAGCAATTTTATAAACATGATTTAGCTTCATTTTTTTACCCTGTTTCAACATTCAGCATATCCAACTGCTGAAAATTCATCCTGGCCTACATTTTCTCTTGGCCCCACCCCCCGGGATGAATTTACGATTTTGTTCGGGGTAAATTTGCAGTCTATCTTTCATTTTTTTTATAAAGGGCAAGTACCAAAAAGAGAAAACGAATCCATATGGCAGTAAAAGGGCTAGACATGGGTCCGCGAGCCTCAGTAGGTAGACCTGTGCTTGTCAAAACAGGAACTTCATCTGGCATTCGCTTTTTTATAATGTTTCCCTATCAATTCTCCTCTGCATGGGTAAAGGGGGGTTCCCCAAATTTTTCTGTAAACCAAAGTATGGGCTCCCCATTACATTGAACTTAAAGTTATTTTCCCCTTTTCAGTTTATTTTTGTGCCCAAAGAGAATGGCTTCATTTTCCCCAGGTGTAATGATAGTTTGTTTCTACTAACCATTTGCTGCAGGACTCCCGTTCCCGTGTCAAAACTTAGCAAAATCTTCGGTCCCTACCTGACACAACGAACACCGTATCCGCATACAGTAGGAGTTGCACCCGACACCGATAGGCCCCATCATTGACATAAAACAAAACAACAAGGGACCCAAACATCGGGGGGGGCCCCCCATTCTGTTTTTGGTTTGATTCCAACTATCTGTCTCCTGTTTTCTAAGGGAGGACCCAAACCCCACAGAACCCTACCCAACTTGAAATTTATTACATAATACATTTTGGCTGATAGTAGAAAGGGCCCCCTGCAGGTCCAAGGCCACCACACCCATGAGGTTCCCCTTTGACTCCCACTTCAGGGAATCCATCAGATTAACAAGGGGGGTGCCGGGTGAGTAGGGTCTTCCAAAGCCCGATTGATGTTATGGAGAATGTTGTTGTCTCAAGGCACCCAACCACTGAGAACACACCTAATAGAACACAACTAATATTTTCGAGGCTGTGAAAAATTTGTTGACGCCCCAATGATCCCTACCCCGGCAAGCTCTGTTGCACGACTTGAGTCGGACCTAGCCTCACAAGGGCTTTTAGACAGATTTCTAAAGATGATGTTGCAAAAAATCGCCTGCAGCACGTTTAAAGGACAACTTATTGGGTTGCGCATATATCCCGATCTTCAAACCCCCCTAACTTGCCCCCCTTTGGGCTTCCCCCCAGAAACCACGTGCAACCGGAGCCTTAAAATTCCCGCAATATTCAATCGTTTTAGTGACCCGCCTGCCCTCAGAAATTCCTGATCCAAGAGGGTGTGACCCCAGTAAAAACTATGGGGAAAACGGACACAGCTTCTAGGTAGACAAGAGACAATCACATACTGGTATGAACTGCCGGCGCACAAAGGCCCCAAACTCAATCACCGCAATTTTCCCCCAAAACTGGCCAAAACCTAAAAAAAAGTGGGGGGTTTTTCTTACGTATGGCCTGATGGGGAGGCATCTTGTACATCGAGGGCCTCCACCCGATTTCCCCCCGGGCTCATATGTGAAGGGCACGGGGGGGGCAGTAGCTGATCACGGGACGTTTGTCCAGATGAGTTGGTCATAGAAGAAAGCCGGGCGGT
>NC_069403.1:22619350-22658692 GCF_026875155.1 Cherax quadricarinatus
ATAGGGGTTTCATCTGTTTCGTTAGTTTGATTGTTCTGTTTCCTGAAAACTTTTATTCCTAAAGCTTGTCCTCTGCCCCCCCTGCTTCTGTCCCGAGAGAGCCATCTAAACCAACAGGATTACCATGACTGCATTGTCACATCCGATTCCTGAGCAAGTGTAAATACATATTACTTGCCAGTCATGCTTACTATGCATTATATCTACAAGCACAGTATAGCACTTTCTCTTGAATTTTTGGGTTATCCTATTTTAATTTACACTATGTATAATTGTATTTTATGTGTACCTGTGAGACAGAAAATAGACAAGAAAGATATAGATACAGATAGAGACAGAGACAGTCAAAGTCAATCAGTCAAGCCCAGCCCGCCCAGCCCAGCCCAGCCCAGCCCAGCCCAGCCCAGCCCAGCCCAGCCAGCCCAGCCCAGCCCAGCCCAGCCCAGCCCAGCCCAGCCAGCCCAGCCCGGGCCGCCCCCAGCCCAGCCACCAAGCCCAGCCCAGCCCACCCCAGCCCAGCCCACCCAGCCCAGCCCGCCCAGCCACCCAAAGCCAAGCCAAGCCAAGCCAACCCAAAGCCAAGCCAAGCAACCAAGCCAACCCAGCCAGCCAGCCCCCAGCCAGCCACCCAAAGCCAGCCAGCCAGCCAGCCAGCCAGCCAGCCAGCCAGCCAGCCAGCAGCCAGCAGCCTGCCTCCCTCCTGCCTGCCAAACCGAACGTGTATTGCACGTTCCACAAATGTTGGCACATGGGTTATTATCGAGATTTTTTATATTTCCTCGACCACTTATGGCTACATCCACCTCAAAGCCGCTAAATTCGGGGTAAAACATCACTTTCCTTTTAAAAAAGGGAGTGTTAATACTACATGACATCAGTGAATCCCAGGTTTTCCCACGCTATTTGCTCTAGCTGGCACTCAATAAAACTGGTGCTCCCACAAGGTACTAAGTGGTCCCAGATTTTTTAATACTGTGCACACCGAGGTGAAGACCCATTCTATGCTGACCAGGCATCTCAGGTCAATCATGCCAAATTTGGAAGCAGGAAAAAAAAAACAAGATCTATGTTTCAAGCACTAGCAGTAAAATGTAGATCTACATTTGGCCCAGTTAAGGGGTTAAAGCCAGTAAACCGCAATCCGGGACAGCGATCTCACATCTACTTACCCACCTCAGTGGACAAAAGAAAGGGTGATGGGAAACCCGCCATAAAGCATACTTCCTTTAGCCTCCACCTCTTGGAATCTGGCAGGCAGCCTCCAGAGATACACCTGTCACCTGCAAGACAATAAAAGAATCCCAAATCCCCTGTAGACCAGAGAGGAATCAGGATCTTTAGATGACCCAGATTCCACAGCAAACTACACAACCAACAAGGGCCCCTCAATGGAAGGAGATGGACCCCAGAATGCCTACTCAGGTCTGGGAACTACAAAGCCTAAGGGAACAACCTAAAAGGGACAGAAAGAGGAAAAGGAAAGTGGAGGGAGGGGGAGAGGAGGAGGAAAGGGAAAGGGGTGATGGAGAGGATAGGATAGGGAAGGGGGGATTGGGGGGTAAATTTGGTTCGGTTTGAGGAAGATACCAAAGGTCTAATTCCTCAGACTGAGCCCCTTCTTCACTGCAAACCCAAAGGGGGTCCCCTTGAAGATAAGAGAATACAAAACTATAATAAAGTAACTCATAGTGCAATTTTTGCAATAATTTCTTTTGGTTTCAACAGAAATGTGATGGACGGGGACCTAAAATTAAAGGTTGGAAATGATTTACCAAAGTTAAAGAATTACACTAAGCAATTAATCTTATTGAATGTGTTATTTTTTCTTTTAACTGGCTGATCATTTAAAAAAAAATTAAATTTTTATTTTTATAATAAAAAAGAAGTGCTAAGCCACAGGGGTATCAATTTAAATAATGTCATGATTGGGGAAAAAAAAAAATCAAAGTAAGCCCATGCTTGTTTACCATTATTCAAGAAAGTGACCTTTAGACAAATTAGGTAACAAATCTAATTTCTTAAAAGCCACTTTCATAATAAAAATGCCCTTACAAGGAAAGTCAGTATTTAACCCTTCAGTGGCCATCACCTAGAACTATGTCATGGAACCAGGGTCCCTCATGAGTTGTAGTCACATAAGCTGTGAGAGGTAAAATTTTGGCCAAGATATGAAAGAATGTCATGCAGTGAGTTTGAACCAACATAAAAAAAAATTCTGCCCCACACAGGGCAAAAATGAGGAAACCAACTTTCCCCATGTGTTTTTCCTAAACCATTTCAAATGTCGAGACCCCTGCTCACAAACTGCTCTAGTGTCGAAGAATTAAAAAATTATTTTTCTTTGGAATGATAGAGAATCTTTCCTGATGGTAATGACACCAAAATACAAAATGAGATGGAAAACTTATGGAATTACGCCTCACAAAGTTTGCGTCTCGGCAAAAATTACGATCAGCAATTTGCCCACTTTAGCCCCATTTTCGCCAATTTCATTGCTCCATCAACCCCAATCATAGTATTTTGCTAGAACTCCTTTTTTTCTATTGACGAGTGCAAGAAATCACTATTTACTGATTTTTACTACCCAAAAAAGTGATCAGAAATTGATAATTTGGCGAAATTCATAATAGGGTCCAGAATTAACAATGAAACATTCCTATCATTAAAATAAAATTTTTTCTGTTCATTAGTCATGTCTCCAGGCCCCTCTTACATTACACTTGCTTTCCCATTTTAAATTTTTATTCCCCCCCCCCCAAAAAAAAAAAAGATTTACGTACTGTTATGCAGACTACTGATTATAGGAAAACTGATATAAATATATAAGGGCATGCATGAAAGCATATTAGACCCACCAGTTGATGTGTATTGGATGTGTGACATGATTCTTTTACTCTTGAAGATCGGCAAAAATCGAACCTTTTGCTACTTTGAGCTCAATGTCAAGGTACTTTTAGTCCATTAACCATTCAAAATCATCTCTATTTCTGTAATATATCTTCCATTCCATCAAATGAGACCATGAAAATGAGATACAACTATAAATACTATATGAAAATACATTGCAAATTCACTGTTTAAAACCAAAAACAGGTTGGGTTTTTTTCATTATCACTGTGTCTGGGGGTTTTTTATCTGTGACACTGACCACTCAGACACATTTTTTTTCATATGTAGGCCTCCCCAGCTTTCTCCCCAAGATTTGAAACCGCTAGAATTTTGGACAGTTTCAGAACCAACGGGCTTAAAGACATAATTTTAAAGGGACCGGCAGTAAAAGGGTTAAAAACCCTTAAAGGGCCCAAACAAATATATACTTTTCTGTCCCATTCTTTCAACATCCCACAATAACCTAAGTCACCTTCTGAGAGAATGGGTGTGGACTCCCTGTGTGCCATATTAAATATTGGGTGCTGGGTACCAATTGCTTTTTTTTCCTTTTAAAAGAAATTTTTTTTTTTTCCCAAAAAAATTTGGGGCGCAAACGCAAGTGAACTAATATAGTTTGGACCTTAAAGGGGTTTTAAATGCAACTTTAAGAATTTTGGGGATGGTTTTTGGTTTTATTGCCCGTTTTTTGAAAATTCGTTTGACGAGGGAAGGGGCACACTACGAAAAAGAGAGAATTTAGAGGGTTCAGACTGAAGTAGTTTGAATTGGGGCTCGTCAAAAAAATATTTATTTTTTTTTTTTTTTTTTGTATGGGGAGGGGTAAGCTTACTTATACCCCCCAGTCTGTTTTTATGGGTTTTAATATTTTTCGATTGAATTACTGGTAAACTGAAAAACCCCTGACTGTTTTTAAAGGGTTAATTTTTACCATTAAATATACTAAATCTTCTTTTTTTGTGATTTTGAATTCAAATGGAAGGCAAGTGTAGTATAGGAAGGCCTGGGATGGATTTGGGAAAAGAGGGAAAAGTTGTTTTAGTGCCACGAATGTCACATTCTTTTTAAATGGTATTTTTTTAAATTTTTTGGAAAAAATTTGGGCCCAAATTTTGTACACTAATAAGTAAGTTTTTTCAGGTATACCAAATACAGTTAAAATAAATTACATACATAGCACATATGTTTAAAAACCTGGATTTTCCCAAAAAAATCAACAGATGACTTATTTCCATTGGGGTCCTTTTACCTTTTTTTTATATAAAAGGTTAAAAATTTTTTATAATTTTTAATGAAGATTTAAAAAAACTTTTTATCTACTAAAATGGGCTAGAACCCCTTTTCCCCCGTATACAATTACAAAAAAGAGAAGAAGAAAAAATTTAAAAACTGGGGTTTCTTAAATTCGTGGATGTAGTGGGATGACAAGAAAAAGATGATTGCTGATGTTATGAATGAAAAGAATTTGGGTGTCCTGGCCCCTAAGCGAAACAAAGCTGAAGGGGGTAGAGAGTTTCAGTGGGGGGAAATAAATGGGATTAAATCTGGAGTATCTGAGAGAGTTAGAGCAAAGGAAGGGGTAGCAGTAATTTTAAATGATCAGTTAGGGAAAGGGAGAAAAGAGAATATGAATGTGTAAATTCAAGAATATGTGGATTAAAAGAAAAGGTTGGATGCGAAAAAGTGGGTCATAATAAGCGTGTAGGGCACCTGGAGAAGAGAGGAATGCAAGGGAGAGAGAGAGTTTTTGGGGAGATGTTAAGTGAATGTATGGGAGCTTTGAACCAAGTGAGAGAGTAATTGTGGTAGGGACTTGAATGCTAAGTAGGAGAAACTTTTAGAGGGGTGTGGTAGGTAAGTTTGGGGTGCCAGGTGTAAATGATAATGGGAGCCCTTTGATTGAACTTTGTATAGAAGGGGTTTAGTTAAGGTAATACATATTTTAAGAAAAAGAGGATAAATAAGTATACACGATATGATGTAGGGGAAATGACAGTAGTTTGTTGGATTATGTATTGGTAGATAAAAGACTGTTGAGTAGATTTCAGGATTTTCATGTTTATAGAGGGGCCACAGATATATCAGATCACTTTCTATTTTGTAGCTACACTGAGAGTAAAAGGTAAGATGGGATACAAGGAGAATAGAAGCATCAGGGAAGAGAGGGGTGAAGGTTTATAAAATAAAAGAGGAGGCAGTTAGGGAAAGATATAAACAGCTATTGGACGATAGATGGGCTAATGAGAGCATAGGCAATGGGGTCGAAGAGGTATGGGGTAGGTTTAAAAATGTAGTGTAGAGTGTTCAGCAGAAGTTTTTGGTTACAGGAAAGTGGGTGCAGGAGGGAAGAGGAGCGATTGGTGGAATGATAAAGTAAAGAGAGTAGTAAGGGAGAAAAAGTTAGCATATGAGAATTTTTTAAACAAAGTAGAAGTGATGCAAGGAGGGAAGCGTATATGGAGAAAAAGAGAGAAGTTAAGAGAGTGGTAAAGAAATGTAAAAAGAGGCAAATGAGAGAGTGGGTGAGATGTTATCAACAAATTTTGTTGAAAATAAGAAAAAGTTTTGGAGTGAGATTAACAAGTTAAAAAAGCCTAGAGAACAAAATGGATTTGTCATTTAAAAATAGGAGAGGAGAGTAATTAAATGGAGAGTTAGAGGTATTGGGAAAGATGGAAGGAATATTTTGAGGAATTGTTAAATGTTGATGAGATAGGGAAGCTGTGATTTCGTGTATAGGGCAAGGAGGAATAACATCTTGTAGGATTTGAGGAAGAGCCAGTGTGAGTGTGGGGAAGTTCGTGAGGCAGTGGGTAAAATGAAAGGGGGTAAGGCAGCCGGGATTGATGGGATAAAGATAGAAATGTTAAAAGCAGGTGGGGATATAGTTTTGGAGGTGGTTGGTGCAATTATTTTAAAAAATGTATGGAAGAGGGTAAGGTACCTAGGATTGGCAGAGAGCATGCATAGTTCCTTTGTATAAAGGCAAAGGGGAAAAAAAGAGAGTGCAAAAATTATAGGGGGATAAGTTCTGTTGAGTGTACCTGTAAATTTGTATGGTAGAGTTATAATTGAAAGAATTAAGAGTAAGACGGAGAATAGGATAGCAGATGAACAAGGAGGCTTTAGGAAAGGTAGGGGGTGTGTGGACCAGGTGTTTACAGTGAAACATATAAGTGAACAGTATTTAGATAAGGCTAAAGAGGTCTTTGTGGCATTTATGGATTTGGGAAAGGCGTATGACAGGGTGGATAGGGGGCAATGTGGCAGATGTTGCAAGTGTATGGTTGTAGGGGGTAGGTTACTGAAGCAGTGAAGAGTTTTTACGAGGATAGTGGGGCTCAAGTTAGAGTATGTAGGAAAGAGGGAAAATTTTTTTTCCAGTAAAAGTAGGCCTTAGAAAAGGATGTGTGATGTCACCGGGTTGTTTAATATATTTATAGATGGGGTTGTAAGAGAAGTAAATGCGAGGGTCTTGGCAAGAGGCGTGGAGTTAAAAGATAAAGAATCACACACAAAGTGGGAGTTGTCACAGCTGCTCTTTGCTGATGACACTGTGCTCTTGGGAGATTCTGAAGAGAAGTTGCAGAGTTTTGGGGGATGAATTTGGTAGGGTGTGCAAAAGAAGAAAATTAAAGGTGAATACAGGAAAGAGTAAGGTTATGAGGATAACAAAAGTTTAGGTGATGAAAGATTGAATATCAGATTGGAGGGAGAGAGTTATGGAGGAGGTGAACGTATTCAGATATTTGGGAGTGGACGTGTCAGCGGATGGGTCTATGAAAGATGAGGTGAATCATAGAATTGATGAGGGAAAAAGAGTGAGTGGTGCACTTAGGAGTCTGTGGAGACAAAGAACTTTGCCTTGGAGGCAAAGAGGGGAATGTATGAGAGTATAGTTTTACCAACGCTTTTATATGGGTGTGAAGCGTGGGTGATGAATGTTGCAGCGAGGAGAAGGCTGGAGCAGTGGAGATGTCATGTCTGAGGGCAATGTGTGGTGTGAATTTTAATGCAGAGAATTCGTAGTTTGGAAGTTAGGAGGAGGTGCGGGATTACCAAAACTGTTGTCCAGAGGGCTGAGGAAGGGGTTTTTGAGTGGTTCGGACATGTAGAGAGAATGGAGCGAAACAGAATGACTTCAAGAGTGTATCAGTCTGTAGTGGAAGGAAGGCGGGGTAGGGGCGGCCTAGGAAGGGTTGGAGGGGGGGGTAAAGGAGGTTTTTTGTTGGGGAGGGGCTTGGGGCTTCCAGCAGGCATGCGTGAGCGTGTTTGATAGGAGTGAATGGAGACAAATTGGTTTTTAATACTTGACGTGCTGTTGGAGTGTGAGCAAAGTAACATTTATGAAGGGATTCAGGGGAAAACCCGCAGGCGGACTTTAGTCCTGGAGATGGGAAGTACAGTGCCTGCACTCTGAAGGAGGGGTTTTAATGTTGCAGTTTAAAAACTGTAGTGTAAAGCACCCCTTTTGGGAAAGACAGTGATGGAGTGAATGAGGTGAAAGTTTTTCTTTTTCGGGCCACCCTGCCTTGGTGGAATCGGCCGGTGTGATAATAAAAAAAATAAAAAAATAAAAAGACTATCTACTACACGGGGCCATTAAGACTATCTACAAATGAGGGTCATTACTAGGAATAAGGTAAAATTTACACATATGTTAGCTAAAAAATAGAAATCATTCCCCTCCCTTTCTGTAGCTACATTCATCAGACATCTTTCGGCACTCTTCTTGAACTGGTTCATGTATGACTGGCTTTGACATGTGCGGGTAGTCTGTTCCATTCCTTTATTGCTGTACAATAAAGGTGTTTGAAGCCTGGCCAATGACTGTGGGTACTACAAAGTTGTGCTCTCTCCCCTAGTACTATGATTGCTTGGGTTTTCAACCTTGACAAAATTGACAGCAAGATATTTTGGACACTGTTTGTGAGCAATTTTATAAACAAGATTTAGCTTCAGTTGTTTTACTCTGTCTTCAACATTCGCATATCCAACTGCTGTAATTCATCCTGGCCTACATGTTCTCTTGGTCCCCGCCCCCGGATGAATCTTACGATTTTGTTCTGGGTGATTTGCAGTCTATCTTTCAGATTTTTTGTCAAGGCAGAGTAACATGAAGAGCAAGCGTAATCATATGGCATTGTTAAGGGCTAGACATAGGGTCCTGCGAGCCTCAGTAGGTAGACACTGTGCTTGTCTATACGGAACTTCAGTCTGGCATTTGCTTTCTTTACTACCCCTGTTCCCTATCAATTCTCCTGACATGCAAAGGGTCAAAAGGTAGTTGTAATAGCTGAATAGGGGGTTTCTTGTACTCAATTGTAGAATGGAAAGCATACTAGTAAAATAGCTAAGAATTTTGGACCAATGGAGCAATGGAAACAATTTAAAATAGGACTCAAAGTGGGCGAAATCAAACCCAAAGCATATATTGCACCGAGACTGCTAACTTTGCACTTGTGTAATTCCGGAAGTTTTCCATCAAATTTCATACTTTGGAGTCATTTCCTTTAGAAAAAGATTTTCTACCATTTCATAACTAAAAAAAAAAGTGCTCACTTGGATAATACAGTGGAACCTCAAATTTTAAACGTATCACTTATCGACATTTAAAAAATAGAACCCTTTTTTCGAACCAATTTTGTCCCATTATCGAACGCGCCCCTATTTTCAGAACCCCCCGGGGGGACCAGACCCGTCAGCCAGCCTCCTCTGTCTGTGTCCCCCTGCAGGCTCCATGAGCCCGTCTGGCTTTGTTGATGCTTGAGTGAACACTAACCGCGCTCTCATTCAAACATTTTACGATTATTTCCCTTGTGTTTAGTGCTTGTGGGAAATGTGAAATAAGCTACCATGGGCCCAAAGAAACTTGCTAGTGGTACCCCTGTGGGAAAGAAAGTGAGAAACAACCCTAGATGTGAAGAAGGAAATAATACAGAAGTATAAGAGTGGTGTGAGACTTGCTGAGCTTGCCAGGATGTATGGGAAAAACAAGTTGACCATCGGTTTCTACCTGGCAAAGAACAAATCAAGGAAGCTGATGTTGCAAAGGTGTTAATATGCTAACCAAAAAAGACCACAAATAGCTGAAGAGGTTGAGAAGTTGTTGCTGGTATGGATCAAGGATAAAGAGATGGCAGGTGATAGTGTTTCAGACGATTATTTGCGAAAAGGCAAGGAAGTTGCATGCCGATCTGGTACAGAAAACTCCTGGAACCAGTTCAGTGACAGAACCATGTTCCATTTTAGGGAAATGTTAAATTATTATTATTATTATTATTTTTATAATAAAAAAAAAGTGCTAAACCACAAGGGCTATACAGAGTTGCAGGGCAGAGAAGGAAGCGAGGGTATCGGGCGGCAAAAGGGGGGGGATGATTAGTAGGTTACAGAAAACAGCGGGGAAGGGGATAGTGTGGGGGTAGAGGGTAGCAAGAGATTGAGGTAGAAAGGGTTGAGAGGAGTGCTAAAGGTATCATCATCAGAGTTTGTGGAGTAATTCAGTTGTTGTCAAAAAGCCAATGAGAGAGTCTGGATGAAAGGAGGGTCCATCAGCAAGAAGGGAAGGTAGAGAGGAGCAGAGTGAAGACGACATTGGAGGTAAATTCTGCATGCTCGTTGATAGAGTGGCCAGTCTAACAGAATGTGGCTGACCGATACTGGAACCTGACAATTCTCACAGAGAGGAGCAGGGCGTCTCTCCATGAGATATCCATGAGTGAGACGAGCGTGGCCAATACGAAGGCGGGGGAGAGTAGTCTCCCAACCTCGAAACTGATGACAAGAAGACAGCCAGTAACCTATACAGTGGTCCCCAGGTTTTCGTAGTTCCCGGCAATCGTAAAATTCGCCAATCATAGGGGTATTTTCGTATAAACATGGACTCGCTTTTCATAGGTTGACTCGCGAGTCGTAGTTCGTCCGGGATGCATACGCACGGCTTGGGCCAGGGCAGCAGCCTCTGGCATTGTTTACCAGTGAGCGAAGGTCCCCTCGCGTGCTCCAGCAAAATATTTCATAATATTCCATTTATTTAGTGCTTGCAAGTACTAAATAAGCTACCATGGCTCCAATGAAAGCTCTTAGTGCCAAGCCTGTGGTAAAGAAGGTGAGAAATACGATTGAATTTAAGAAAACCATCATTGAACAATATGAAAGTGGTACAAGTGTGGCCGAACTGTCCAGGATGTATAAGAAACCCTACACAACCTTAGTTCCATAGTGGCCAAGAAAAATTAAATAAAGGATGCTGTTGTTGCAAAGGGAGTAACTATGCTGACAAAAATGAATCACCAGTACTGGAAGAGGTTGAGAAGTTATTATTGGTGTGGATAAATGAGAAACAATTAGCAGGAGATACTCTTATGACTTCATTTATTTGTGAAAAGGCTAGGCAGTTGCATGAAGATTTGGTAAAGAAATTGCCTGCAAATAGTGGTGAAGTGAGTGGATTTAAGGCCAGCAAAGGCTGGTTTGAGAGATTTAAGAACCGTACTGGCATACACAGTGTGGTAAGGCATGGTGAAGCTGCCAGTTCGGACCACAAGGCGGCTGAAAAATATGTGCATGAATTCCAGGAGTACATAGAGGCTGAAGGACTGAAACCTGAACAAGTGTTCAATTGTGACGAAACAGGCCTCTTTTGGAAGAAAATGCCAAAGAGGACCTTCATTATACAAGAGGAAAAGGCAATGCCAGGACATAAGCCTATGAAAGACAGGCTGACGCTAATGTTCTGCGCTAATGCTAGTGGGATTTCAAGTGAAGCCATTACTAGTGTACCATTCTGAAAATCCCAGAGTGTTCAGGAAAAACAATGTTATGAAGAGTAAATTGTGAGTGTTTTGGAAATCTAATAGTAAGGCATGGGTTACGAGGGAAATTTTCATCGAGTGGTTCAGTGAAGTGTTTGGCCCTAGTGTGAAGGAGCATCTCCTGGAAAAGAAATTGGATCTCAAGTGCGTGCTAGTAATGGACAATGCGCCTGCTCATCCTCCAAACTTGGATGACCTAATTTTCGGAGGAGTTTGGGTTCATCACAGTAAAGTTCTTGCCCCCGAATACCACTCCTCTCCTCCAACCCATGGACCAGCAGGTTATTGCAAACTTTAAAAAACTCTACACAAAAGCAATGTTTCACAGGTGCTTGACTGTGACCACAGACACTCACTTGACCCTAAGGGAATTTTGGAGAGAACACTTCAGCATCCTCCACTGCATAACCCTTATAGGTATGGCTTGGGAGGGAGTGACTACCAGGACTTTGAACTCTGCCTGGAGAAAATTGTGGCCAGATTGTGTCGACAAGAGGGTTTTGAAGGATTTGGGACTGACCCTAATGAGCCTATGTCTGTTGTAAAATCAATTGTGGCACTGGGGAATTCCATGGGGTTGGATGTGAGTTTGGAGGATGTGGAAGAATTGGTGGAAGACACAATGAAGAGCTCACCACTGAGGAGCTGCAAGAGCTTCAGCAGGAAGAGCAACACATCGCAGCTCAGAATCTTGCTGCAGAGGAGGAGGAAGAGAGATGGAAGAAGGTGCCTTCTTCAGAAATTAAAGAGATTTTTACTATGTGGGGTAAGATGGAAAGCTTTATGGAGAAACATCACCCTAACAAGGTTGTTGCAAGCCAGGTTGGCAACATGTACAGTGACAAAGTCTTGGGCCATTTTAGGGAAGTGTTAAAGAGACGCCAGAAACAGAGCTCTCTCCACAGTTATTTGTGAGACAGGACTCCAGTGACTCTCAAGGTGGTCCTAGTGGCATTAAGAAACAGAGAAGAGAAGCAACCCCAGAAAGCAAATGGTACCTGAGGGTGTTGATGAAGGGGATTCCCCTCCAAACTATAAACAATCCCACTCTTCTCCTCCTCCAGTCTCCCATACACTAAGAAGAATCTCCAATAAAGGTAAGTGTTATGCTGTTAATGTTTCATTCATCATTCCCATTGTATTGTTTATGTACTACATGTATATTTCATGTTAAATTTTTTTTTGTTTTAATACTTCTGGGTGTCAGGAACGGATTAATTGTATTTACATTATTTCTTATGGGGAAAATTGATTCGTAAATCGTAAATTTCGTTTATAGTAACGGCTCCAGGAACGGATTAATTACGAACAACAAGGACCACTGTACTCGGTTTAATAGAAACTAAGTTTGTTATTGAGCAGAGCAGACCAACGTTGTTGCCAACGGGTGTGAAGGTGGGTAGCTATAACAGCAAAATAGTCTGTGAATGGAACACCTCTATATGAAATTGGAAGGTAATGTGTTGCTGACCGCGCAGCAGTGTCTGCCTGTTCATTTCCCTATACGTCAACATGACCAGGGACCCAACAAAAAAACAATATCTTTATGCTTGGTAGATATACGGCATAACCAAAGCTGGATATGGAGAACTAGGGGGTGAGGTGTATCAAATTTTTGTACAGCCTGTAAAGCACTAAGGGAGTCTGAAACAACCACAAATGATGACACAAGCAAAGATGCAATACGGATAAGTGCTGTAAGAATGGCATACAATTCAGAAGTAAAAATGCTAGCCGAAGACAGTAAATGCCCTCGCACGACGCTGTCCGGAAACACTGCTGCGAATCCGACACCATCAGAAGACTTAGAGTCATCTGTGTACTCTGCGATGGCATGAGAATGAGAGTGGAAGTGGTCTAGAAAAAGAGAGCAGGAAGCTACCGTAGGCAGTTGGGCTTTTGGGGCAAGGGAGTGAGAAAGAACAGACTTGAACACTGGAACTTCCCAGGGGGTTAGGGAAAAGTGAGATGCTACGTGAACATAGAAAGGTGGGAACTGAAGGGAAGACAAGAGCAAATGTAGGCAAAGAGAAAAGGGATGGAGCAAACACGGGTGGCGAACAAATAAAGAATGTCTACTAATATCAGTGACTATTCTATAAATGGAAGGATTGGCGGAGATCATGAGAGCGTACATAGTAGCAAAGGCAATGGGCATCATGACGATCGACAAGGATGGAACATTCGCTTCTGCATAGAGGCTCTCAACAGGGGAAGAGTGAAAAGCACCAAGGCATAAACGTAATCCCTGATGATGATGGAATTAAGGCTAGAGAGAGTAGCAGGAGAGGCTGCTGAATAAAATCTGGTCACCATAATCGAGTTTCGATAAAATGAGGGGCTGAATGTAGGTGAAGGAGAGTTTGACGATCAGCTCCCCATGAAAGATGAGCAAGGGTTTTAATTAAGAAGGTTCAGCCAGCTGTGACAAGTTGCCTTCAGAGAGGTAATGTGAGGTTTCCAGGATAACCTACAGTCAAAGAGAAGGCCTAGAAACCTGGCTGTATCGCATTCAGGGATACGCAAGCCATAAAGGTACAAAGGATGATCGGAAATGACAGAGTGTCCAGTAAAAGTAATTTGGTGAGTTTTGGTACTGGAAAATTTAAACCCATGCGTGGTGGCCCAATTAGAAACACGGTCGACTGCATGCTGGAGAGAAACTGTAATGAGGTGACAGTCAGCGCCTGCACAAGCAATAGCGAAGTCATCAACATAGAGTGACGACCAAATATCGGATGGAAGACTAGAGGCCAAATCATTTATAGCAAGGAGAAAAAGTGTTGTGCTCAGAACACATCCCTGGGGGACACCTTCAGCTTAGACAAAGTCCGGGGAGAGCACATTATTAAGCCGAACACGGAAATGTCTGTCAATTAAAAAGTTCTTAAGGAAGGATGGTAGATTGCCTCGGAGGCCTAAGGAGTGGGCTTGGGCCAAAGTATTTTACCTCCAAGTTGTGTCATATGCCTTCTCAAGGTCAAAAAATATGGCAATAACTGAGTGGTTATTCGCAAAGGCATTATGAACATACGTATCTAAGCATAGTAAGGGTCTATGTAGAACGGCTCTTACGAAAGCCATATTGATGAGTGGAGAGACTGTGTGTGTCTCTAAATACCACATTAAATGTCGATTTACCAGTGTTATGGGGATATAGGACCCAACATGTATTTATAAGTAACATTTAAACTATAATAATACCTAATTATATTGAATTGATGGGGACTTTGCTCTAAATGTCAGAATGACTGATCAACCTTATGACTGAGAGGCAGCTGGGTCAAACCTTTTTTTCCCCAATATAATAGGTTATACTATAGACACATAAACACACAATTTAAATAAGTAGTTTATAAAGTTGTATTCTTTTTGTAAAAGTAAAATTAAGGTGTGGTAGAATTGTGGTAACTGGAGAAGTGTGCTTGGCAACAGTCTTTGTTTTGGTGGAGGAGCTTAGGTAGGCTTCTCTCTCTCTCCCTCTCACTGACTCTCTCTCTCTGTGCTGACCTTCAACCTGGCAGGATCTCTGGTCCTTCTCCTATCTTTTGGGGCATCATGTGTGCTCCAGGGTGAGTTTTTATAATTTAAGTTTTGGCCACCATACCCAGGGTGACTAAAAGTGTGTCAAAACACTGGTTAGCCCAGAGTTATGTCAAGGAGAGAGAAGGAAGAGTTTTTGGAACACACCATGTGGAGCACAGGATGGAGTGTGTAGATTTGTTTTGAAAATGGAGGCTGTGATTGTATATTCTGTACATATCTATTGAGAATACATTTTATTTTTTTATAGTAGTATTTTTACATAACCTGTGAAGAGGGCTGGTGAAAAGGTATCAGAGACACTCAAGCTGATCAGCCATGATGTAAGTAATTACCCCTAGACAAATAAGGCCATTAAGTAAAAGCTACCCCACACTAGAACATGTAGTGAGAACCTTACTATCAAAGTAATAAGGGACAAACCAACGTAACATGGGAGCTTGACCGGAGAGTTATTTGACTGCTAAAATAACTCAAAACATTCTTTGAACTATATGTGCTGGTAGGGGGTAATAACAGTTGCATGTTTCGGGTAAAGATTTACCAAGGTGGGTCAGTGGAAGTGTTGTTTTCATATATTAGTTTACAGGTTGTTTTTCTCCAAAGGGTGGGAGAAAGGTTAAGTAACACATTGTGTTGTGGTTATGGTAAGTGCTATGTGCATAGTTTACATTCAATTTGTGTTATTTTATGTGCCTGTGGGAAAACTTTGTCCACTGATACTGTAAGAGGGAAGCAAGTGTTTAAAGATAAAACTATGTCAGAAGATGAGTCTTCAGATTTTTTAGGCTTCAGGAAGAAGGTAATAATTCATCAGTAAACATGCCTGTTAATAGTGAAGATGAGGAATCACCTACTCCAGTGATATGGAAATGGAGAGAATGAGACTGAAATTAGCTGTACTAGAGGCTGAAATGAAATTAATGAAAGCTAAGGAGAAAGAACGTCAAAGGTTAGGAGGTTCAGAACAAGAGCCTGAGCAGTACTTTTAACATAACTAAAGCTGCAAATTTGTCCCTAAGTTTACAGAGAGTGACCCAGATAGGTATTTTTCTTTTTTTGAGAAGACTGCTTTGGAGCAAGGATGGCCCAAACAGAAGTGGGCTACCCTAGTTCGCACACAACTTGTAGTAAAGGATTCCAAAGAGTAGAGACTCTGGAGGGGCAAGATTTTTCTGATTATGATAAGATTAAAGAGGAAGTAATTGCTTGCCTACCAAATGATACCTGAGAAATATAGACAAAAGTTCAGAAATAAAAAATTTGGGGATGGGCAGACCTTAACTGAGTTTGGAATGAGAAACTGTTCCTTTTTAAGAAATGGGTTTGTTCTAAAGGAGTTAATAAAGACTATAACAAATTAGTAGATCTGATGGTTCATGAGGAATTGTACAATACAATCCCTGTTGACCTCAGAGAATATTTGGAGGACAAAAACCCAGAAAATCTTTCAGAAGCACTGGATCTAGGTGACCGATTCTTGCTCGCAGGGAATTGGTAAGTAAAAACAGTCATGCTGCTTCTGAAAATTTCCCCACTCGTTCTAAACCTTATTCCAAGTCCTATGGTCATAAAGGTAAGTGGGACAAGAAATTTTCAGGACAAATGAAGGCTGAGGTGCCCTCTAAAATAGAAGGAAAAGGTAAGTCAGCTGGAGTTTCAAAGTTTACCTAGACAATCAGATAATGTTTCAGGTCCTCGAGTAAACAGTACCAGTCCTACACCAAATGGTAAAAATACCTTTAAGAGTTTTATATCTGTTACTACTGTAACAAAACTGGACACACTCAAAAGTTTTGCTGGTCAAGGCGGCGAGATCAGGAAAGGGAGGAACCACCCCAGAGGACTCTAACTGCAGAGATACATCCAGTTGCCTGCATTAGGTCTTCAAGGCAAGGTGAGGAGGAACCTTTGGATCTAGATCCCAGGATGTGTATATTTTCTAGTAGGTCCACAGTTGGTTTGCAAAAGAATGTAGGCAGAGTTGAGAACATATTGTCCTTGAGAGATGGATGTAGCACCTACTCTTTGCTACGTGCTGGAGTGCTACCAGTGTCTAAGGATACCTATACTGGGGTAGTTTATATTGTTGAAGGTATTACGGGTTCAACCATAAGGACACCGGTACACAAATTATGGGTAGAATCTACATACCAAGTTGGCTATCTCCCTGTAGGTATCTCGGATGAAATTCCCTTCAAAGGGGTCGACCTCTTATTAGGGAATAATGTTATGGGTCTGTTAGACAGTGAGGAACAACTAGGTTGGGGGAAACCAAATCCCCAAATGTTGGAGGAAATGGCTAGGAAAACCCTGCCAGACCTTCTCCCTGATGGTTCCACCATGAGAAGTATGGCTCATGATCATGCTACCAACAGTCTTCATGATATTTCTCATGAGGATGGTGAGGGCTTAAGTTTGGTAACTCCGCTTTCTGATGTTGAACTGCAGTCAACTGAAGAAAAGGATGTTCCAGCCAGAGCTGAGCATGATTGGAGAATGGATCAGTTAAATAGTGTGAGAGAGGCTGCACCGCTAGGTGCAATTAATTTCTGTGCAGGAAAATGTCGCTGTTGCTGAGAAGAGATTTTACAGTTAAATAAGTGTTTTCATTTCAGGGAGGAAACTCTTACAAAGAATTCACCTCTGTTTGCAGTATCGATGGAAGGAGAACAAGGGTTTTGTCCCCAGATGGTGATGTCCAAGGTTTCCAGGCATTTCTTCTGGTCTCAGCTGCGGGAGACTGTCAGAGAGTATATTGAGACCTGTCATGTCTTTCAATTTATAGGGAAACCTAGTCGAAGTATTAACCCTGTTCCCCTTCAGGCTATTTCAGCACCAGGTGAACTCTTCAGCAAGCTGGTAGTAGATGTACTTGGTCCATTCCCAAGGGCCAAACTGGAAATGATTATTTACTCACAAATATTTGCTCCACTACCAGGTACCTGGAAGCAGTCCCTCTGCATAAGATTTAAATGCTCATGTAGTCTTAAGGGTTTTGATGAAGTTCTTTTTTCATGTTGGTTTTCCTCAAGCAGCACAAACAGATCAAGGGCCTAACTTTACCTCAAAGTCTTTTAGAAATGTTTTGAAGGGACTAAAAGTAGAGCCTCGTGTTTCAACTGTGTATCACTCTCCATCTAAAGGGAAATAGAGAAATTACATCAAACCCTCAAGACAATGATGCAAGCCTATGGTATAGACAATACTAACAACTGGATGAGATGATCCCTTTCTTTATATTTGCTGAGTGGGGAAGCACTCTGGAATCTCTAAGCTATTGGCTTGGGGATGATGGTGATGCTCCCCCCTCGGAGCTTTTTCTCAGTTTCAGATACTGTTTGGCTCGTATGAGGTGGATGGTACCAGTGAACGTGCCCATCAACCAGACCAGGATGATGATGTGGGACCATAATATGGACCATGATACTCTGGAGGCTGGAGAGGAAGTGCTGATACTGGAGCCAATTCATGTGAAAATCTGTATAGCAAGTTGCTGTGAGCTGAACATGTTGTGGGGAAGTTCCCAGGGGGTTTGATATAAAACCCACACCCCCAAGCAAGAAAAGAATGAGTATAGTGTACACAATAACCGGTTAAAGGGTTTGAAGTTATGTCAAAAATTCAGAGAGACCAATGTTTTAATGGAATGTAAAGGGCTGCAAAACAATAATCTGTATGAAATACCAAAAGTGTATTTAAGAAATAACATGTGTGTAAAAGATTTTGGGAAATGCATGCTTGGTTTTAATGAGAAAAATGTTGGAGAGTTGGCTCAGCCACCTTGGAACTTTATAAAAGTTGGGATGTCAGTAATGGGGAAAAGTTGAAACTCCATGAAGAAATTGTTAAGGAAGCTGAGCCAATTCAACAATTTTTGTGTGGGAAAAATCTGTATGAAAAATTGGAGATGGAGGAAGAAGTGAAATTCTTCCAACGCCAGTTTGTAGTGCTTAGTGAGAGTCAGTGGGCATTCCCATGCTTCATGGTTCCCAAATTAGATGGCACCCTGGGCATAAACACTGACTACCACAAAGTACATTTAACAACTAAGGTTTACAGGGTTAGAAAGATTGATACTTATGCACTAAAAGATGCAAACATTTTAAATAAGCTAAAACATGGAAGATGTGATTTCCATGGTCTGTGTTCCAGTACCATTTTAATGTGTGTAATGCAAATTGTGTTTTATTGTGTGCTTAAAATTTGTGTGTGAGATGGAACGTGATGGTATCTGTGTAAACTTAATGTATCCAACCTGGGTGCAAAGAGATGTCTTTGGTGTTGTTGTTGCACTGCGAGAGGTTGCAGAACTGTTACTATCAATGAGCAACCTTCTAAATTTAAATGTCAACATTTTACCACAGGAAAGAATTTTCATTTTGGGGCTGGCTATTCAGCATTTGTACATGTCTCAGGATCTCTTCATCCTGTTCCTGTGAATAGTGACTAAAATCAACTCTTAAAATGGGCTTTTGTTCCTACAGCCTTTTAATTTGGAAGTCAAATATATAAAAGGCTCAGAGAATGTGGTTGCTGATGCTCTCTCTAGATGTTTCATGTAGATGCATGGTGCGTACTTTGTACATAGTGTTTGTCTTGTGCTGACCTTGTTTTTGCAGTGGTGAACTCTCAGCGAGCCTGAGTACTCTCTACCAGCCATCTGACTGTGAAGGGGTCGAGTCAGAGCCAAAAGTGTGACGAGGTCAGGGTGTACGTAAATGTAGTTGAGGCAGTGGTTGACAACCTTCGGTAACATGAGACGTTCAGGAAGGTACGTGATGTTGTGTCTTGGGGTGGCTCTATACAAAACGGCCCGACGGTTTGCCTTTGTGGTCCCTGGACCCCTCCATATTCTATGTCAGCCTCCCCCTCCATAAGTTTTGGAGGATCTGTGTGGAGTGGGACCTCGGAAGATGGCTTAAGTGCCTGACCATGTTAAGGATCGTGAGTGTTGACTGGAAGTCTCACTGTTTGGTTCGCCACCAAGTGAAGACACCTTGACATGTTTTTTTGAAGTTTCCTGCCTGGGGTACACCTGACTGCTCTGGTTTGGCTCTACTCTCGTCTCCTGATCAGGAAGATGCCACCCTGGAGTACCAGTTTCTTGCTGGATTACCGTAGCAGAGGCACAGGCCTGTTGGTGCGGGCTTTCACAGTGGCATTGTGTGCAAAATTTTGCATTGTAATGTGTATGTTTAAAAGTCACTAAAATTGTAAATAGTTACACCCTTGAGTATATTGGTATGGTTAAAATGCTTTTTATAAAAAATTCTGCAATCTGTTGTAAATAACAGTAAAGTGAGGAGTAGTTATGGTGCTAGGAAATATTAGCATTTCTAGTAGTCTTGTTTACCGCCTTCAGACTTAAGCAATATACTTTTTACTAGCCGTATCCTGAGGGACACGGCTAGCTTTTGTGAGACTTCGTCTGGAGGTGGGGGTGTTATGGGGATATAGGACCCAACATGTATTTATAAGTAACAGTTTACTATAATAATAAACCCAATTATATTGAATTGATGGGGACTTTGCTCTAAATGTCAGAAGGACTGATCAACCTATGACTGAGAGGCAGCTGGGTCAAAACCTATTTTTCTCAATATAATAGTTATACTATAGACACATGAACACACAATTTAAATAAGTAGTTTATAAAGTTGTATTTCTTTTTGTAAAAGTAAAATTAAGGTGTGGTAGAATTGTGGTAACTGGAGAAGTGTGCTTGGCAACAGTCTTTTGTTTTGGTGGGAGGAGCTTAGGTAGCTTCTCTCTCTCTCCCTCTCACTGACTCTCTCTCTCTGTGGCTGACCTTCAACCTGGCAGGATCTCTGGGGCCTTCCCCTATCTTTTGGGGGATCATGTGTGCTCCAGGGGGGAGTTTTTATAATTTAAGTTTTGGCCACCATACCCAGGGTGACTAAAGTGTGTCAAAACACTGGTTAGCCCAGAGTTTTTGTCAAGAGAGAGAAGAAGAGTGTTGGAACACACCATGTGGAGCACAGGATGGAGTGTGTAGATTTGTTTTGAAAATGGAGGCTGTGATTGTATATTCTGTACATACTATTGAGAATACAGTTATATTTTTATAGTAGTAGTTTACATAACCTGTGAAGAGGGGTGGTGAAAAGGTATCAGAGACACTCAAGATGATCAGCCATGATGTAAGTATTACCCCTAGACAAATAAGGCCATTAAGTAAAAGCTACCCCACACTAGAACATGTAGTGAGAACCTTACAATCAAAGTAATAAGGGACAAACCAACGTAACAACCCCGATGTTCCATCACTTTGCAAACTGCACTGGTAAGAGCAATGGGACGATAGTGGGAGGCATCATGTCCCGTAGTACCCGGTTTGCGGAACGGGAGAACAATGGCAGATTTCCACAGCTGGGGAAGAACTCCGTGTGACCAAATAAGATTGAAGAGGTGTAAGAGGACTGCAAGGGCTGACTTATGTAAATGTTGTAACATCCGAACATGAATGTTGTCAGGCCCAGCTGCCAATGATCAGCAAGCTGAGAGTGTAGCCTCCAGTTCTTTAAGTGTAAAAGGCACATTATACGGTTCTTCTTTGAGAGAAGAAAAGTCCAAGGGTGCTAACTCTCTGGCAGACTTTGAGGAAAGAAACGAGAGGCATAGATGGAGAAATACGGACCAGATGATTGCCAATTTCAATGGCAACATCAAGAGGGTTTACTCTATCAATGCTGGCAACTCACAGAACAGGAGCCGGGTCAGGAGAGTATTTACCACTCAATTTCCGCACTTTTTTCCAGACTGCACTCACAGAGGAAGCAGAGGTGATGGTGGAAACATAATCTTGCCAGCAAGTGTGTTTAGCATCATGAATGACACAGTGAGCGACCGCACGCTTCTGTTTAAACTCAAGATGTCTCACAGCAGTTATATTGTACCAGTACCTGCCCCATGCAGCACGTTTCAAACGTACTGCACGAGCAAAAGCAGGAGACTACATAGGCATGCACTTTGAGAATGCCTGCCCGAGGTTTGGGGTATAGAATGAGAAGCTGTGGTTAAAACTGAGGACAAGAAGAAGTGTAAAAGCTCATCAATGGAGGACGAAGAAGGAACCTCACTAAAAGTAGTTGGCTGTGAGTAAAGGTCCCAGTTTGCCTGATCAAATTGCCAGCATGGGCTACGGAGAGGTGGTGAATATGAAGAAGTAAGAATGATTGGAAAATGATCGCTGTCATGTAAGTCCGGGAGAATAGACCAGGTGAAGTCTAGTGTGGAAGAGGAAGAGCAGGCTGAGAGATCAATGCAAGAGAGAGTATGAGTACGAGGATCAAAATGGGTTGGAGTGCCTGTATTTAAAACATGGAGGGGATGAGAAGCAAGAAAAGCCTCCAACTGAATGCCACGGGAATCACAGTGAGAATCCCCCAGAGGAAATGATGGGCATTAAAATTGACAAGTAACGGAAGTGGTTGCGGTAAGGACGAAACAAGAAAGGCAACTTCCGGGATAGATAATGCTCGAGAAGGAGAGAGATGCAAAGAACAGAGTGTATACCACATATGCAAGTGGATACGGGCTGCTGTGTAATGCAGCGAAGTACGAACAAATAGCTGATGGTACGGAATATCAGTGCGTAGAAGAAGGGCACTTTCATTAAAGGTCCCATCACTAAAAGGATCCGAAGAATACCTACGGGTACCTACGGACTAGAGGGTTAGAAAAGTTCACATGGCGGGCGGTAGCGGAAAACGTTCAAGCAGCAAAGGAATAGTGCACTTCAAAGAAAGGAGTTGCGCAGATGGAGGAGAGGAAAGAGAAGGAACAGGGGTAGATCAGTGTCCATTGATGGTTTGGTCTCTGCAATATATTCAGAGATAGCTTCAAATGTTTCGGAATTCAAAGACGTCGCCAGAAGACACCAACACAGGAGCCAACAGCAAGCTCTCTGTTGTTGTACTCTGGCAGCTGTAGCCTTCACAAGGACATTATTCTCTCATTCATACCTTGTAATTATACAGTTACAGAGAGCACTAAATCTGAAGTGTCACAGAGTTCCTGGGAAATCAAGTTGATCATTTATTTATTTACTTATTTATTTATTAATTTGAACATGATACAGTGAAGTACAAAAGAATACAGTAAAATGCAGCATGCCAAAGCCACTTGAATGCATAGCATTATGGGCAGGCTTAAATTTAACTTAAGATTAACTAAGCAATGATATATCAGTGGTACAGAAATTATTGTAAAACAGATAACAATTTAGTACAAAGGGATATTACAAAGACAGGTCATATGGTCATTTACTGTGTTGCTGTGTAATCAGTAGAATGGAGTATTCTGTTAGGTAATGAAGATAAATAGTAACAAAGTCTGATTGGGTCACAGGTTGACATTTATGAGATACAATAATGAGATACATATATGAGATACAATTTATGAGATACAATTATATCAGTATTTATTTAGTTGTGGGTGAGTAAGTGATTTTTGAGAAGAGACTTGAGTTTTATAAAACAGTGTTTCTTTTATATTCACAGGTAATGAATTCCAGATTTTAGGGCCTTTTATGTGCATTGGGTTTTGCATATTGTGAGATGGACACGAGGAACATCAAAGAGTGATCTGTGTCTTGTGTTATGGTCATGTGTTCTGTGAGGTTGGTAAGGAGATGTTTGAGGGAGGGTTTATGTCAGAGTTAGGTGTTCTATGTATGTAGTAGGTGCAGTAATAAGTATGGATGTTTTGTATTGTGAGTAGGTTTAGAGTTTTGAATACAATTGGTGGAGTGTGCTGTCTGTAGTAGGAATTTGTTATCATTCTGACTGCAGCCTTTTGTTGGGTGATTAGTGGTCTGAGATTGTTGTTGAGCCCCATGCACAAATTCCATAGGTGAGATAGGGGTAAATAAGTGAGTGATATAGGGCCAGGAGGGCTGACTGTGGAACATAGTATCGTATCTTCGATAGTATGCCTACGGTCTTGGAAATTTTCTTAGAAATTTGTTGTATATGTGTTTGAAATTTGAGTCTATTATCAAGGTGGATTCCTAGGAATTTTCCCTCTTTGAGTTTTGTGATAGGTGATCCATTTATCATTATGTTAAGAGACACATCTGCAGCTCTGTTACCAAACTGAATGTATAGGTTTTGTCAATGTTATGAGTAAGTTTGTTGGTCCTCATCCAGGTTGATATTTTCTGTAATTCGGTATTTACAGTATTGGCTAGCATACTGGGCTCGGGTGGGAGTAGACATATGTAGTGTCATCTGCAAATAGTGTGGGTTTGAGTAGTTGTGATGCACTGGTAGGTCATTTATGTATTGAGAAAGAGAAGAGGGCCTAGGACACTTCCCTGTGGGACACCCAACTGCAATTGGCTGTGCTGAAGAGTTTTGCCCCCATTTGTGTACACATATTGGCTTCTGTTGCTGAGGTATGACTTTAGGTAGTTGAGGGAGTGCCCTCTTATACCATAGTGCGACAATTTTATGTGGAGCAAGTCGTGGTCAACTGTATCGAAAGCTTTACGTAAGTCAATGAAGATCCCCAGTGGGACTTCTTTTTTCTCTATTGCTGTATAAATATGTTCTAGCATTGGATAATAGCATCATTAGTATTTTATTAGGCCTGAACCCAAATTGACAGGGGTTGAGTATGTTGTGGGAGATGAGGTAGGAATAGATACGCTTATGGATTAATTTTTCAAAGTATTTTAGAGAGAGGGTTGTAGGTTGGATATTGGCCTATAGTTATTCAAGTCTGTGTGGTCTCCTCCTTTATGGATCAGGGTGACCCTTGCTATTTTGAGAACTGTAGGAAAGGTAGAGGATTCAATGGATTTGTTAAAGAGTGTTGCAATGATTGGTGATAGCACCTGTGACACTCTTTTGTATACAATGGGTGGTAAGGTATTTAAATCTCCTGTCTTGTTTTTAGTTTGTTGATAATAAGGGAGACTTCAGTTGGGTTAGTCGGAGCTAGGAACAGTGTGTTTCGGGTAGTTGCCAGTGAGGTAGTCATTGGGTGGGGTATCTGAGCTGGGATTTTAATTGTTAAGGTTTTTTCCTATAGTGGAGAAGAAATCATTGAGTCTGTTTGCTGTTTCAGCAGGTGGGAATTGGGTTCATCTGGTTTTGTAAATTCAATTTCGCTATTTCGTGTTTATCTTTTTTGTTCCTAGTATTTCTGATAGGGTTTTCCAGTCTTTTTTTATGTCACCTCGTAAGTTGGATAATCTGTTCTCATAATACAATTTTTTTACCCCTTCTTATTAGGCTGGTTAGGATTGACGAGTAACATTTTGTTTGGTCTCTGGTTATGTGGCCCATTCTGTACTGTTTTTTGTATAGGTGCTTTGTATTTATGGATTTGAGGATACTGGGTGTTAGCCAGGGACTGTTCAGCCTCTTTGCAGTCATCTGTTTAGTTTTTTTTTAGGGCATGCTTGTTATAGAGGTATTGGTCTTTTTAGAAAATTATTAATACATTCGTCAATATCTGTATAGATTTCTAGCTCAGTGTGCCAGTCAGTTTGTCACTGCTGCTCGTGAAGTTATTGATAGCTGCCTCATTGTAAGTCTGAAAGTGACTTTAGTAGTGTCTAGGGGTAATTTGCCAAGGTTTGTTATGAGGAAGGTAGGGTAATGATCTGTGGTATTATCTGTGATTATGCCTGATCTTAAGGGGGATATGGTGTTGGTCCAGATGTGGTCTAGTAGGGAAACACTAGTCTCTGTAACTCTTGTAGGTTTTGTTACTGTTGGTAGCAACATGCAGTTACACATTGTGTTTGTGAATTCAGTAACGTGTGGTCCTGATCTTGTAGGAGATTTATATTGAAGTCACCTGAGAGTAGTAAGTGATCTTTGTTCATGCGTGCATCAGTTCAGGACTTGTATGACAAATACTGCAATGACAATAAGTTTTCACAATATGCAGTTATTAGATAACTTCAATAATTTAATGAAAGTTCACAACCCACTGTTTGACTCCCACTTCATCCTCTTACCAACCACCAGGCCACGGTGCCCGTGGCCTGGTGGCTAAAGCTCTCGCTTCACAAGGTGTGGGTCTGGGTTCAATTCCAGGGAGGGTAGAAACACTGCCGGTTTCTTTACACGTGTTGTCTATATTCCCAATTAGTAAAATGGGCACCTGGGAGTCAGTCGACTGGTGTGGGTTGCATCATGGACACAACTGACCTAATTAGACCAAATTTCTCTGCATAACAAGCAATTTCTATATAGTACTATGTCACTAATGTCAGCTAGGCCTGTATACCATGTGCATGTACTTGTAGTAAATAAAGATATTATTATTATTACTAATTATTATTATTATTATTATTATATAAGCTAGCAGATTACATATAATAAATATATATTGCTAGGGTAAAGCTTGTAACAAGAGGTGAGGTGAATAAGATGCTTAAATTATAAAATTAATGCAAGAAGTATGAGCCAAACCCCATAGAACATGCAAATATAGGAAGGGATAGAGAGGGACAGGAAGGGGAGTTAGGTAGGTGGTGAATAAGCAATAACAGTGCTGGTATGTGCAGACCTTAATAGGTTTCCATACATATATACAAAATGGCAAGTGAAAGGTCTATCTCATGTGTCAACTACCATACTCTATATTTTGAGAGTTTTTGTGTTTGTAGTAACTTTTGTGGGTGCTCTGTCCTGTCAACCTGCTGAATAGTAAGTGTAAAGTGTATTAATTATACTACACAATACTAGTTAACAATATACCAAACCAAATAATGCCTTTTAAACCATCACCATAACTTTCATCTGCCTCCATCTTCCATATCTGGCTCCATCACCTCCATCTGACACCACCATCCCTACCTGCTGGCTCCATTTGACACCACCATCACTACCTGCTGGCTCCATCTGACACCACCATCCCTACCTGCTGGCTCCATCTGACACCACCATCCCTGCCTGCTGACTCCATCCAATACCATCATCACCACATACTGGCTCCATCTGACACCACCATCCCTGCCTGCTGACTCCATCTGACACCATCATCGCCACATACTGGCTCCATCTGACACCACCATACCCTACCTGCTGGCTCCATCTGACACCACCATCCCTGCCTGCTGACTCCATCTGACACCATCATTGCCACATACTGGCTCCATCTGACACCACCATCCCTGCCTGCTGACTCCATCTGACACTGGCATTCTTGCCTGCTCACCCCATCATTTTCCATCTGGTTCCATCACCTCCATCTGATTTCATCATCCATATCTGGCTCCATCACATCTGCCTAGGCTCATCATTTCCATCTGGCTCCTCTGTCATCTCCCTGGCCACCAAGTGCCTGTTAATACTACACTATACTGTACCTAATGTACAGTATGAAGTCCTGTAAAACTATACCCCATTCTAAGGTGAGTAATTTTAAGAAATTATGTACAGTACAGTATAAATGACTACGGTGATGTTCAAAATCTATGGTAGTGAAATATACCAGATATAAGCATACACTACTGTTTCTGCATAAGAGATGATTCTACTTTAAAGAATAGCACTGTTTATTTCCATAAAAATGAATACCTTGCATCTTAAAAATAAAATTTGACCAGTTCTACCTTTAAGAGAAAAAAAATGCTCTAGCAGCCAAAAAAGACTGCATTATGTATAGTATTGCAATAATACTGGTAAGTGCAGTAATGTATAAGCAAATTTCAATACCTATCTTCCCCTATGGTTCTTTGGATTGATTGTCACATAAACATGAGAGCAAAGGAACAGCCCTTGAACAAACTCTTACAAGGCATATATGCACATACTCTAATATACATAGTATGTAGTGCTGCAGTATATAATACCACAAATATGTACAAATGAAAAGTATTCATATTTTAAACAAAAAGACACTGTGCATAAAGCTAAACTACTGATACAGTGGTACCTCGAGTTTTGAACAGCTCCCAACTCAAACAATTATGTAAGTGTATTTTTGAAAGTGCTTTTGTAAGTGTATCTTTGGGGGTCTGAAATGGACTAATCTAATTTACATTATTCCTCATGGCAACAAATTCGTTTGGTAACGGCACTCAAACAGCCTTTTGGAATGAATTAGGTTCATAACTTGAGGTATCACTGTACATTTGAAGCTTGGCTTCCTCTTAGTAACTGGTAACATCTTGTTATGCTCACATAAACATACATGATTGCAACTACAATCTTTGAAAAAGAACTGAAGAAGTTATCCTCCCCCCCCCCCAAAAAAAAAAAAAAAAAAAAAAAACTCAGAGACTATAGGTAATCCCTTTTAGGGTATACCTAAATATAAAGATGATCATTAGAGTCTGGTCCTCTCTGGCATCCTTAGACTGAGCAAATACATCACAAATGTAAGAACTATTAAGAATTACTGATAGTCTGCAACATATATACTAACAGGTCTGTATTTCTCAATGTATATGCAATAAGTTTATTTTAATCCCTATTTTAGGGATTATATCCTCCTTGAGAAGATGCAAACAATATGATAACTCATCAAAACAACAAACCATACCTACAACTGCACACCAGAATACTTAGAGTCTTACTGTCTTTATATACAACACCATGTATTGAAGAGAAAATAATTTACAGATAATGCTTCACTACACAGTAGATGTGTTCCTTGTTTTGTGCTATAGATGCATTCCAGGCACATAAGAGCTATGCTAAGCTCAGTCAGGCCATAAGCACTTAATTCCACATAATGAGAATCTTAATATGCTTTGCAAACTGCCCTAACTATATATAGTGAGCGTAGATTGTTCACATGGAATTACTGACAGAAATAGGACATCGCATAATACCAAATTAGCATAACCCAAACAATTTTTTTTTTATAATTACATACAATGATATACTTTATCTGCTTACATACACATTCATTACACATTTATTGAATCAATTTTATTGTGAATACCTTTAATGTCCTCATATACATATATATAATGTTTATTGCCTGTGTAGTCTTAAGTTAGGCTTAAGCTTGCCTGAAATGTTCTACATAACCATGAGCTTTCTACATGCATTATCAAGTGTCATCCATTTCTGTACAATGTATCATGTGGAAATAAATTCTGAATTTGAATAAAGTGAAGGGAAAACTTTTACAAAATATTTCAGGTTTAAAGAAAGACACAAGAGCACATGAGGAGCCCCAAACAAACACTAGACAAGCAATATCAATACATAAAGCTAATTTTTTTATTTTATGACACTATTAAGTTCAAGTTGTTGTTTCCACTGTAGAACACACATTTCAATTTATGGCATATGCAGAATGATTCTCTTGCTAATATAATAACAATTTTATTTTAGTGACTAGGTAGACTAGAGTGTAAATGCATAAAGAACACAAAGGCACAATACTATGACTGGAACAATCCAGGTGCTCCTTGACTTGTGATAGTTCAATTTACAATATTTCAACTTTATGATGGTGCATCATAAAGACAGGAAGTCCATAACTTGTACTCATTTATTTACTTTTCAATACATACTGGTATTTTTTTAGTCACAGTTATTATTTTTTATTTACTTATTCAGTGACAGTAGTTATTTATTTGTTTGTTTAGTATATCATAATCATATTTCACTTACAATATTTTCATCTTACGATGGGTTGGGAGGTAATGCCATTGTAAGTCAAGGAGCATGTGTACACAAATAGCTCGCACATAGGAGAAAGAAACTTTATGATGATGTTGCGTTGGACCATTATCTAGTCACACTAACACATGAAAGAAAAAGAGCCAAAACATCCTCACAGTTTCTTTCTCCTCTCTTTGGGTTATTTGTGTAGTGTATGTAAATGCACGCTCTGGATTTATTTACCAATATTACTTGCCCAATGTACATAAGGGGTGAGATGGGAAACCTCTAAGTTTGTACTGTATAGCAAAATTTTGATGCTTTATTTATATGCTCCTGTGACCTTGGATCATCTGAACAAGTTTATTTATTAATGTAATGAATTATACACAATTAATTAAAGCTTGAAATACATACTCAAGCTCCAAACATTGAGTGCAAGTGTTGCATCTATTAGGTTCAAATTCAATCATTGTGGAGTACTCTCAGTTTGAGAACTCTCTTTAAACTACACACCTCATTATAAATATCAATATGTTATATTAAAAGTTAAAAATGACTGTACCTCTAAATTAAGATATAAACACAATTTTCTTCTACAACACTAGTCTTAGTAGAAAATGTTCTAAATAGTTAGAAAGTGTAAGAGAATTGACTATGAGTATGAGTAGCTATGAGTAGCAACTTGCTCTAATTCTACATGATACAAAAGTTGAAAAGTGTGGAATATTCTTGGATGTAGTGGAAGGCAAGGTTTGAAATCATTACCAGTGACAGATTAAGGCAGCACTTACAAGAAGAGAAGCTTCAGATCAGTAAAGACTTAACACTTGATACAAGATACATGATGATTACATTATTAAAGGCAATAGTTATGGGTCACATGTTAAACAGTATATTTTCTCGGTAGTAAAGTACTACCAACTTGCACAATCAGCCTTCCTTACCTTTGTGAAATAAGAAAGACTGAGATCACTTCTGCTAAATATGTACTCTCAAAAAGACTAACTTTTAATCTAAATAATGTACAATGTATTTAACTAAATATTCCATTTTGAATGTGCATTTTCACACATTAAGAGCAAAGTAGTATAATACATAAGTACTATAACTACTAGAACATATCACCTTTAATAAAATTCCATTCCTGTGAACAATAAGTTAACTTAAAGGGGTGGACTGGTAAGCCAGTGAAAGGCCTCAGTCATATGACCAAAAGCTCCAGTAGCGGGTCATCATATGACTAAGATTCACTGACATCAGGAAACAGCTGTCCTGTTTCCTGGCGAATCTTATCTAACAATATGTTAATCTCTCCATATATATAAATATGATACTGGAAACAAACTTTTACAAAGATCATACAATTTTCTGTTAAAGCACTGTATATTACTGGCCATGAGTTGCATATTTTCTAAATAAATATGCCTAGTTATAATCTGCATCTCATGAGTGCATCCTATCCCCTCCCCCCAAAAAAATAAAAATAAAAAGGTAGGTAAAAAGCATAAGAATAAAGGAGCACTGCAGTAGGACTCCTGGCCCATGCTAGGCAAGTCCCACTCATATTCAACCTTTTTCACTCATATATTTATCCAACAAATTTTTAAAGGCTTTAGGTTCAATGATCAAAGACAGGCCAGTAGTCAGGTAAGCAAGCATGCAGCCAGGCAAGCAAGTAGGCTGACAGACCAGCCAGCCAACAGGCAGGCAGGCAGACCAGCCACCAGGCAGGCAGGCAGGCCAGCAGGTACACAGGCCAGCTGACAGACAGGCCGATAGACAGGTAAGCAGGCTGGTAGCATAGGGCATACATGTAGCAGGACAGAGTAGGGCAGGGAAGGAGAGGCCAAGCAGGATGTGGAAATTTATGGAATCCCTAACTCTACACTGCAACTTGTATACGTATATACTTTACCTTTGATATACCTTTGAAGTTTTGAGAGTTTCACTACTTTCGGAGCCAGCCATGGGCCAGGCTCATCTGGTGCTTGCCTGGTCAACTAGGCTGTTGCTGCTGGAGGCCTGCTGCCCCACACAACCATCACAGTCAGGGTGATCTGGCACCTGATGAAGATACTTGTCCAGTTTCCTCTTGAAGGCTTCTTCACTTGTTCCAGCCGTGTTTCTGATACATATCTTCTGGTAAGATGTTGAATAGTCTGGGATCGTTAATGTTGATAGAGTGTTCCCTTATTGTCCCCACCACATCCCTGTTCCTCACTGGGTTTATTTTGCATGTCCTCCCATCTCTCTCACTCCAATATGTTGTTATGGCAGTGTGAAGATTTGGGACCAAGCTCTTGAGTACTTTCCAGGTACAGTGGAACCTCAAATTTCGAACTTAATTCGTTCCAGGAGCTAGTTCTAAATTCGAAAAGTCTGAAATTCGAAGCAATATTTCCCATAAGAAATAATGGAAATACAATTAATCCGTTCCAGAAACCCAAAAATATTCACAAAAAAAAAAAATACATTTTATAGAGATTAATTACAGTTTTACATACACACAACAAATGCTATAGTCTTTAATTATGTATAGTAATATAAAATAGCATTTTTACTTACCTTATTGAAGATTGGTGATGGCATCTGGAAGATAGGGAGGAGGAGAGACGGAGTTGGGGTTATTGTTTGGAAGGAGAATCCCCCTCCATGAGGACTTCCGGTATCAAAGCCCTCTCTGGGGTTGCTTCCCTTCTCTGTATTTTAATGCCACTAGGACCAGCCTGAGAGTCATTGGACCCCAGTCTCACAAAATAACTGTCTACAGTCCTCTGTTTCTGTCTCACAAAATAACTATCCACAGTCGTCTGTTTGTCTCACAAAATAACTCCACAGTCGTCTGTTTCTGTCTCACAAAGTAACTGTCCACAGTCGTCTGTTTCTGTCTCACAAAATAACTGTCCACAGTTGTTTGTTTGTCTCACAGAATAACTGTCCACAATCGTCTGTTTGTCTCACAAAATAACTCCACAGTTGTTTGTTTCTGTCTCACAAAATAACTGTCCACAATCGTCTGTTTGTCTCACAAAATAACTCCACAGTCGTCTGTTTCTGTCTCACAAAATAACTGTCCACAGCTGTCTCTTTCTGTCTCACAAAATAACTGTCCACAGTCCTCTGTACATCCTGGCAAGCTCAACAAGTCTCACTCCAATCTCATACTTCTGTATTATTTCCTTCTTCACTCTATGGTTTTCTCACTTTCTTTACCACAGGGGTACCACTAGCAAGTTTCTTTGGGCCCATGGCAGCTTATTTCACACCCCCACAAGCACTAAACAAATTAAATAATCGTAAAATGTGTGAATGAGATAAAGGGTTAGTGTTCACTCAAGCATAAACAAAGCTAGACTGCTTACGGTGCCTGTGCGGGGAGGGCGGACAGAGTGGGCCAGCGGACAGGTCCCGTACCCGGCGGTCCAAAAATAGGGGTGCTTTTCGATAATAGTGACACAGTTTGTCCGAATAAATGGTCTTTTTTTCGAAACGTTCGATATGTGTTACGTTCAATTTTTGAGGTTCCACTGTATATATTATCAGTATCTCTCTCTTCCTCCACTCCAATGAGTACATGTTCAAGACTTGAAGGCATTTCCCAGTAATTTAAGTGCTTTACTGGCTCAATGTGAGCCATTAACGATCTCTGTATTTGTTCCCGCTCTGATATTTCTCCTGTTTTGAAAAGGCCATCAGCAGTGAGTCATATTCTAAAAGAAGGAGCACTAGAGATTTGAAGTGTCACCAGTGGCATTATTTCCCTTTTTGAAAGTTCTAAATACTCACCCCCTTTACTTCCTGTCTGTCCCTGATTTTTGTCATGTTAAGGTCTTTAAAAGAAAGGTTAGTTGACATAATTATTCCCAGATCTTTTATGAGTTTGTTTCCTTCTATTGGTGACCCTCCTGAGTTTTGTATATAGTGTTCCTTTTGAGTTCCTCATTCTTTCCATACCTAAGCTGCTGGAACTTATCACCATTGAATGTCATGTTGTTCTCTGCTGCCCCCTGGAAAAAACCTGCTTATGTTTTCCTGTAAATTTTTTAGTGTCCTTCTACTGCAGTAACCTTCATGCTTATTTTAGTTTCATCTGCAAATGATGATACAAAAGGTTGTGATGGGTTTTTCAGCTATGTCTGCTATGAAGATGATAAACAGCAGAGGTGCCAGGACATGCCTTGGGCACTGAGCTTTTTACCTCGCTGATGCTGAATCTTGCTGTTTACTATTTCTTTTGTGCTCGGTGTGTTAGGAACCCAAAAATCCATCTGCCCACCTTCCCCATAATGCCATGGGCCCCCATTTTGTGCATTATCACTCCATGACTGCATTTGTCAATGCCTTTGCAAAAATCTGTGTAAAATCACATCTGCGTTTTGGTCATCTTCCAATGCCTCCGTTTTTCTGTCACATTGATTCAGCAGCTTTGACAAGCATGATCTTCCTGCTCTAATAACTATGCTGGTTCAGGTTATGCTGATCCTGAAATTTGTAATCTGCTGTCTCATCACTCTGTTGAAGATTTTTATGGTGTGAAAAGTTAGGGCTATGGTATGTAATTTTTTAGCTAGTGCTCTATTACCTCCCTTATGCAGGGCAGCTATGTCTGCACTCTTTAAGGTCTCTAGACAATGGTATTTGGCCCAGATGGGCTGAAAGCCTGGTTGGTATGTCCATTGTGCTGCACATCTGTAGCATTTCTCTGTTTTGCCTCTTTCTTTGGTTCGATCGTTTCTCTTTACGTCTAAAAAAAGATTGCTGTTCATTTTCCCTTTCTCTGCTTTCTCTGTAGTGCCACGTTCCTTTTACATGATGGTCTGGGCAGTTCAGGTCATAACAATCTCTGAACTGTGTTGAAGCTTTGCACTCACTGGGTGGAAGTACCTGTACTCTTTTTCAAAGCGACACTTTCTCTTTCTCAACATGTTTGCACATTTTCTGTTGTGATTATTCCAGCATGCTCTACCATATAGGCACATACAGAGGGCCATGCTTTATGGGCTTCACCTTATGGCATTCTGCTAATACGGACATTTCAAATTATGACCAAAACTCTCTATACGGCTCCCTCCACCTGACTTTCTAACATGGTTGCCATGCCCTACCCTGTGTGTTTACATTCTCTGCAAGCACGACTCTCCATTATGTCTAGAAACTTTCCAAAATTTCAAGTGTTTTTTAAAATTTTTAAAATATTTAAATACCGAAATTATACTTTTGTACCTGTACCTAAATAAATTTAAACCCCTTTGTGCTGGCATACAGGAAACAGGGCTAAAATCAATAAGTGTGCCCTTTTTATTTTGAAAAAACCCCATATTAATAATAATAAAAAATAATAAATTCTGAATTCATTAAATGTTGGATATTATTTTTAATATAAACATTTTCAAAAAACCCCAAACTATGATATTTTTTTTTTCAAAATTATATAATGAACATTTTTAAAGAAAACCTATAAACAAATATATACCCCAAAGAAAAAAATTTTAAATTTAACTTTTAAAATAGAATTTTTTTTCCAGTTGTCTTTTCCTCTAGTTAACAAAAAAAAAAAATATGTACACAACAGTATTACTGTGGGTAACAAAGAAAATTTTTTCCTTTTGTATGCCTTCATTCCCGAGCACTATTCCTTCTAAAAAAAATGTGGGTTTCATGAGGATGGGAGGGGTCTTTTTTTATTCTACTTTACAAAGTGGAGACAACTTGTACACAATGTAAGGGTTTTTTTTATGGGATAGGATTCAAGACATGGAATGAAGTGATAAACCCAAAAAACCGATAGTTCTTTTTTATTTACATATTCTGGGGCTCTGTCTTTCTCTCTTTTTTTCGCTTTTATGTTGTTTAATCCCTTTCACCCTACTTTAAACCCTTTCAGGGTCAGTCCCGTACATGTAGGCTTAACAGCCAGTGTCGGTTCATATTTAACCCTTTTGACTGTTTACGGTTTTAAATACTTCCAACCCAAATTTTTCTGACTATTTATATCACAAATTCAGCAGCGCAATCAAGGGGGAAAAGGCTGGTGGCTCATGGGAGAAGGGTTCATGGTGGGGTGTGCACCCTGTGAAAAAATCTGGGACCCAGCGGTGCTTTGTGGGAAAGCCATCTTGTTAGCCCATTTTCACCATGCCTCTGGGTAAGAAGTTCTCCTCCTCGGAGATTGGATGTCTTTTGTTCCCAAGTGTAGCTCTAACAGCGATAAAAATTTCCCCAGTGCAGTGAATCGGGGTTTTTGAAGTGATGTTCCCGGGAAAAAGTGCCCGGGAAAACGAAATTTTGTGAAAAAAAACCCGATCCCCCAAAACCCTCCACCTCTGGTCGGGGGCCGGCTTTTTCACGTTCACGTTCCCCTGTCCGGGACAAAAGGAAACATTTGGTCTGTAAAAACACCCAATGATAGCAGTAAATGTTAGTAAATAGTGATTTCAAGGTCTTTTGAAAGCGTTCTAGTGCCCAGTGGGGTGTTTATTCCCCGTGAAGCGGCAGTAGTACGACGTAGCATGCGTCGGTGGTTTCTATGTTTTTCCCAAGGGGAAGGGAAACTCTGGGGCACATCCCGGGGCCCTACCCCCACGACCTGATATGAAGTGCGATATTGTAACGATGGGTTAAATGATGTGGGGAGGGGCGGCAGTGGGGGTATGTGGGGGTGGCATGGCCCATGTGGCCCATCAGGGGGCCACGCTACTCCCTACGCTGCTGTCTGCATCAAAACCTCACCCGACCCCACACTCCCACAACCTGCCCCCCACAACCTGCACAACCACACCTGCCACAACCACAACCAGGGTACAATTCAGCCCCCCTGCAGACGTTTTGGGGTTTGGCAGGATGGGGACGAATTTTCCCGCCCCCATGATTTTAAATGAAACACAAAGGGGAAAAAAGCCTCAGCCCACTTGGGACAACCCATGAACGGGGACTGCTTTGAGTTTTTTTCTTCGATGAACCCCTTGGCTCATTGTCGGGAAAAAAACCATACTGTGATTCCCCATGGCAATAAAAATTTCTCCCAAATCAGGGCACCAAGGGGAAAGGGAACAATGTGGCAGGATGTACCTGTTTTTTTGCCAAAATAATGTTTAGCCCATTTGTATAATCACAATGCACCCATACTAGGAAACAAAAAGCTGTTTTAAAACTCCAGTTTTGTGACATTTTGGGTGTCAATCTTTTTCCTGTACTTTTACGTATGTTCATTTTTTCAGACAAAACGGGCCTGACAAAAGCGACAGGTTTATAAAAAAAAATGTTTTTATGTACCTGAAAAAAAAGTGCTGCATTTTTTTTTATCCCTTCAGGAAGCTTGTTATTGATGGTCCTTGATTTTTTTTTCAAACGAAGATCAAATTCAAGCAATTTTCCAAGAAAAGGGGAAAGCTTTGGTATAAAGCTTTTAAAATGTGGATTGCAGAAGGGGTCAGTTTTGGAATATTGTGTACACTGGCGTAATACTTTGAGAATCCCAAAAGTTATTGGGTATCTCTGGGTGTGGTTCGAAACAATGAAACCATATCTTGGTAAGGGCATATGTTACTTTGATAATGGTTCACAAGCCCCCTTTCTCAGTGATTTCTTGCCAGTACTTTTACAGGGTGTGTGGCCAGTGCGTCGTAATCGTAAACAATGCCAAGGGTTTGCGCTGGCATCGCAGAGGGGGGTGCAAGCCTTTTCTGCCAATGACATATGGGATTTTTGGCTGACAAACGTGATGTCACAAATTTTTTACATCGGGTTTACCGAAAAGAAATGGTACACGTGGCAGGGAATACAGAGAGACCAATGAACCCATTTTAAAGCCTGAAACTGTCATGACTACAACTTCAAATGCGCTTAGTGGACAAATGACGCGATTGGTTTTTCAGACTGTGTACGCAAGAGTTGTAAGTGGTATAAAAACTTTTTTTCCATCTTGTTGATTTCTATGCTGAAATTTTTATAAATATACAAATTGAAGACCCCAAAACACCCAAAAAAAGGTGAAATTTTGCTTGTCAGTAATCAGACAAATAATTGCAAAGTCCAAGGAGCAAACCGAAAAGACCGCGCCCACGAAAATTTCCCCAAACACCGCATCTCGTTCAGCCTGGTGATCACTACCCATAACTGCCTCAAAACTGCCAAGAAAAAAGCTCAGAAAGGGTGTTTTGTTTTAAAATACCACAAAAAAGCCCCAAACACGCAGAACACTCGTTTTATGTGTGAGGAGGTTAGTGTCCTCTGCATATACCCCTGTTTCAAAGGTTCCACAAGCTGCAGCAGTTCTAGGAACGTGTTTTGGGACTGACATATGTTTATAATTTTTGAACAAAAGTAATAACATTGTTTTGTATTGTTTGTTTGTGTAAACAAAGGTATACACAAAAATAATGTGAAAAGTTTTTCTGTTTTGTGTTTTTAAACAATGAATGTATATTTGAAGAAGCACCTTCATTTGGCTTTACAGGGCCCTAAGTTACCTGGAACAGAAAAAAAATTGAAAAATGCAAGAAAACCCTTTTAAATTGAGTAAATAAAATACGGGTGGCGGCAATCGCCGCTGTTGCCGTACCACATCACTTTCTGAAACTTTTTTTGGCTCTTTTCGGGAAGTTTCTGATGGCAAAAAATTTTTTTTAGCTTAAAACACCAGAAAAATTTTTCCTAAAATTTTCATAGAAAAAGATTTTTTTTTTTCGAATATTTGGCGACATAGAATGACAGTTTCAGAGAGGGGCCTGAAACAGTCAAAGGGTTAAATGCCAAAATTCTAGCGCCTTCAAATCTGGTGGAAGAAAGCTGGAAGGCTTACATATGGCCTGTATGGCCTACATAAGGCCTGTGTGGTCAGTGTGCGCAGTATAAAAACAATCATACAGTGAGACAAAAAAACTTTGATCGTATTTTTGGTTTAACACTTTCAGGGTTTCGGCCATACTAGTACGGTTTACATGCCAGGGTCCTTGACGTACTAGTACGCATAAATTCTAGCACCTTCAAATCTCGCGGGAAAAGGCTGGTAGGCCTAGGTGTGAGAGAATGGGTGTGTGGGGTCGGTGTATGTGGTAGAAAAAAAAATCTGGGACCCAGTGGCACATTGTGGGAACACCATTTTAGTAGACGTTGTTCGCCATGCCTCGCGGTAAGAAGCTCCTTGCTCCTCGGCGAATTGGGACACTTTTGTTCCCCAGTGACAGTTCTAATACAGATGGAAGTGCCAGTGAAGATGAGTTTCAAGGTTTTGGTGAGGTTTTGACAGAAACTAATGACCATAATATCGGTAATGGTGAGGAAAACCCAGATGACCCTCAGCCTTCCACTTCTGCTGGTGGGCCGTCTTGTTCATGTTCAGTTGTACCAGAATCAAAGAGGAAACTCCTATTTTCCCAAATCCTGGACTCAGATGTGAGCACTGGAGATGATAGTGACAGTGAATATGAACTACAAGCTCTTGAAACCAGTTCCAGAAGTGATAGTGAAGTGCAATATTTTCCAGTGAAGTGTCAGTATATACGACAATATATGCGCTCTGGTAGTGTGCCATATGCTATTCCAAGGGGAAGGAGTACATCTCGGAGTACATCCCGTGGCTGTACAACAGGAACAGTGACAATGACGATGACAGTGTTGCAACTGGGATGGAAAATGTGCATGGTGGTGGTAGTAGCGGTGCCGGTCGTGAGGCACCAGCAGTGGGCCATGCTGCCACTCACACCGCTGCCTCAGCTGATCAACACCAAAGGCCACCATCCCCCACCCACCCACAACACCAGCGTCCACAACCACAACCTCCACAACCTCCACAACCACAACTACCTGTCATTGTCCAGTACCCACCAGCAGACTGCACCTGGGATTGGCAGGAAGCTGTCAATTTTGTTCCAAATCCCCACCAGTTTGATGAAAACCAAAGTGGAATACGGCCATGTTGTACACTGGGGAACAATGCCACTGAACTGGAATGTTTCGAGTTATTCTTTGACGAACCCCTGATGGAAATTATTGTCAGGGAAAGCAACAGATACTACGAGTACACCATGGCAAACACAATACTTTCACCAAGCTCACGGCTACACAGATGGAAGGAGACAACTGTGACTGAGATGTATCTTTTCTTTGCCACAATAATGCTTATGCCACATGTGTATAAGCACAGTGTGAAATCATACTGGTCAACAGACCGCCTCATTGCAACCCCAGGTTTCAGTGATATAATGCCAGTGAATCGATTTGTGCTACTATTATGTGTGCTTCACTTCACAGACAAAACCAGGCCTGACAGAAACGACAGGTTATATAAGATTAGGCATGTGTTTGTGTATCTGAAAGAGAAATTCATTATGTATTTTTATCCCTTCAGGAAGCTTGTAATTGACGAGTCTTTGATTCTGTTCAAAGGAAGACTCTCAAGCAGTACATACCAAGCAAGAGGAAACGCTTTGGTATAAAGTGTTTGTGCTTGTGATTGTTACAGTGTCTGGTATTGGATATTATTG
>NC_069403.1:22659192-22715231 GCF_026875155.1 Cherax quadricarinatus
GTTTTTTTTTGTAAAAATTTTGTAAAAAAAGTTTTGTATAAAATATATGAAAATTTATGTTTGTGTGCTTATTGTGTTGTATACAACAGTGTATATATATACATTGCACCTTACTTTGGTCTCAAGGCCACAAAAGTTATGTGAAAAAAAAATAGTGAAAAAAACAAAAAACCTTCAAATACAAGTAACAAAGTTTACCGGTGTGAGCGGCAGTCGCCGCTGTTGCCATACGCGGCTCATTTTCTGCAAACTTCACGGCTCTATATCTCGGTAAGTCCCGATGGCAAAATTTTTTTTTTGGACTAAAACACTCAGAAAAAAAATCTTAACATTTTTCATAAGAAAAAATAATTTTTTTTTTTTTTGAATATTTGGCGACATAGAATGACAGTTTCAGGAGGGCTGAAACAGTCAAAGGGGTTTTTTTAAACAACCTGGTGACATTACACATCCCTGTCTAAGACCTACTTTTCCCGGGAAGTATTCTCCCTCTCTTCTCCCATACCCTAACCTGAGCCTCACTATCCTCATAAAAGCTCTTTACGCATTTAGTAACTTACCACCTATTCCATATACTTGCAACATCTGCCACATTGCTCCTCTACCCCACTCTATTATATGCCTTTTCTAAATCCATAAATGCAATAAAATTTCCCCTACCTTTTCTAAATACGTTCACATATAGGCTTCAATGTAAACACTTGATCTACACATCCCTACCCCCCTTGAAGCCTCCTTGCTCATCCGCAATTCTACATTCTGTCTTACCTCTAATTCTTTAAATTTTAAAACTCTACCGTATACTTTCCTGGTATACTCAGTAAACTTATTCCTCTATAATTTTTACAATCTCTTTGCCCCCTTTTCCCTTTATATAAAGGGACTATCATGGTCTCCGCTAATCCCTAGGTTACCTTCCCCTCTTTCATACATTATTAAACAAAGTACCAACCACTCCAACACTATATTCCCCCTGCTTTTAACATTTCTGTCATGATCCCATCAGTTCCAGCTGTTTACCCCCTTTCATTCTACGTAATGCTCACGTACCTCCCCACACTTACATTCTTTCTCTTTTTCACTCCTAAAAGATGGTATACCTCCCTGGCCAGTGCATGAAATTACCACCTCCCTTTCTCCTCAACATTAAAAGTTCCTCAAAATATTCTTGCCATCTACCCTAATACCTCCCTCTCCCATCTACTAACTCCCCTACTCCGTTTTTAACTGACAAATCCATACTTTCCCTAGGCTTTCTTAACTTGTTTAACTCACTCCAAAATTTTTTCTTATTTTCATTAAATTTCTTGACAGTGCCCCTCCCCACTCTTTCATCTGCTCTCCTTTTGCACTTTCTCACCACTCTCTTCACCTTTCTTTTACCCTCCATATACTTTGCTCTTCTTATAACACTTCTGCTTTGTGAAAACCTCTCGTAAGTACCTTTTTCTCTTTTATCACACCCTTTACTTCATCATTCCACCAATCACTCCCTTTCTCCCTGCCCCCACTCTCCTATGACCCCAAACTTCTGCCCCACATTCTAAAACTGCATTTTTAAAAACTATTCCAACCCTCTTCAACCCCCCCCACTACTCATCTTTGCACTAGCCCACCTTTCTGCCAATTTGTCGCTTATATCTCGTCATATTAAATGAATTGTGATAGATAATAACCAAAAAATTGATATTAAGGAAATATTGAAGTATTTTGTCATGTTTGGAAAATTTCCACTGGAACAGATTAATTTTAGATTATAACCTGTGACCCTATCAAACTAGTTTTTTTAACACTTTGACTGTTTTCGACGTATAAATACGTCTTTACGAGCCAATGTTTCTGACGTATATATACTCAATAATTCTAGCGGCTTCAAATCAAGTGGGAGAAAGCTGGTAGGCCCACATGTGAGAGAATGGGTCTGTGTGGTCAGTGTGCACCACATAAAAAAAATCCTGCAGCACACATTGCGTAATGAGAAAAAAAAAACTCTGATCGTTTTTTTGGAATAAAACGCCGACTTTGAGGTGTATTTTCGTATAGTATTTATCGTTGTATTCGCGTTTTCATGGTCTTAGGTGATAAATGGAAAACATATTACAGAAATAGAGATGATTTTCATTACTTTTACGATGAAAACGACCTTGAAACTGAGCTCAAAGTAGCGGAAATGTTCGATTTTTACCAATGTTGAAGAGTACATAAATCACACAACACGTCCAATACACGTCAACTGGGGAGTCTAATATTCTTTCACTAGTGCAATGATATTATTTATACCATTTTTACAATAATGCAGTCGTCTGCATAACAGTAAATTTTGTATTTTTTTGTATGAATAAAAAATCAAAATAGAAAGCAATAATAATATAAGAGGGACTAGAGATGTGACTAATGAACAGAGCATATGTTATTTTAGTGCCACGAATGTCTACCTTGTTTATTCTGGGACCCTATTTGAAATTGGCATCTTTTTTATTTGTGTGAAATTGGCCAAATTCCCAATTTCTGACCACCATATTGGGTAGTCCAAATTAGTAAATGGGAGGTTTCTTGTACTCAGCTGATAGATAAAATGGAGTTCTAAAGAAATAGCTATGAGTTTGGTTCAACTGGAACAATGGAATTGGCTGAAAATTGGGCTCAAAGTCGGCGAAATCGCCGATACGCATATGTCGCCGAGGACCGCTAACTTCGCGGGAGCATAATTCCACGAGTTTTCGACCAAATTTCAAACTTTTGGTGTCATTACGATCGGGAAAAGATTCTCTATCATTTCATAAGAAAAAATAATTTTTTTTTTTTCAAAAATTGAGCGACATAGAATGACAGTTTCAGAGAGGGGCCTGAAACAGTCAAAGGGTTAATTACATTACCTAATAGAATACTCCATTCATTTGAATGCACAGTAACTCATCTAATGACTATTGACCTGTTTCTGCACTACAAATCATGATTTTATTTGATTTGATTGGATTAATAAATTGTGTGACTTCATATAGTATATTGATCATTTTGTTATATTATACATTGTTATGCTACAAATTTGTACAACTATAATGCTCTTATTTGAAATACTCATTTGTACTTCATGTTGTAATTTGTTTACTGTAATTTTTACTACTGAATATATCATTGCCTTAGTTAACCCTTTCAGAGTCTGTGCCGTAGATCTACGGCTTTACGTTCAGGGTCCAAACCGTAGGTCTATACGCTATGAGCTCAGCTCACTCTGATAAGCTGTGAGTTGTAAATTTGGGCCTGGATATGAGAGAATACATCTATGTGGTATGTGTGCACCACATAAAACAAATTCTGCAGCACACATTGTATGAATGAAAAAAAAACTGAGACCGTGATTTTCGATTAAAACAGCGACTTTGCAGTGTTTTTTGTGTGTTTTTTATAGTTGTATTTGCGATTTCTTGGTCTCATTTGATAGAATGGCAGACATATTACAGAAATAGAGATGATTTTGATTGGTTTTAGCACTGGAAATGGCTTGAAACTGAGCTCAAAGTAGCGTTAAATGTTAAATTTTTGCCGATGTTCAAGATGTAAACAAACGACCCCACATGTCTAATACACGCCAGCTGGTGGGTCTGATATACATTCACAAATGTGGTGATGATATTTGTACAATTATTACAATATTGCATAATAGTAAATCTTCTATTTTTGGTTTGAATAAAAATTCATTATGTGAATAAAAAATCAAAATGGAATTCATTTGTAAAGCCTCAAAACATAACTAATAAACAGAGGAAATGTTAGTTTAGTGCCATGAATACCTACATTGTCTATTCTGGATCCTGTTTTGAAACTGGAATATTTTGAACTTTGTGTTAAATTGGCAAATTGCCAATTTCCGATCACTTTATTTTGCAGTTGAAACAGTTGACTTGGTAATTTCTTGTGCTCATCGATAGAATAGAAGTAGTACTAGTGAAATAGCTAAGAATTTGGTCGACTGGAATAATGTAATTGGCCTAAAATGGGAGTCAAAGTCGGCAAAATTGCCGATTTATAAATACACTGACACATCAAAATTCGCGAGAGCATAATTTCGTCAATTTTCCATCAAATTTCGTACTTTTTGTTTTATTATCTTCAGAAAAAGATTTTCTACCATTTCATAAGAAAAAACAACAAAAATTTTTTTTGAAAATTCTTGGACCCTCTGTGCACTTTGAAATTTGGCCTCTGGACCCTGAAAGGGTTACCTTTGAGGGTCGACAGGCCCTCTCCGAGACTCGTTTCAGGGTCGGCCAAATTTTAAAAAAAACTAATTTTCTCTTATGAAAAGATAGAGAACCTTTTCCCGATCATAATGACATAAAAATTTTTGAAATTTGATGGAAAATTTACGGAATTTTTGCTGTCGCAAAGTTAGTGGTCTCGGCGATGTTTACGCATAGGCGATTTTGCCGCTTTGAGGCCCTTTTTCAGCCAATTCCACTGTACTAGTTGACAAAAAACATGAATATTTCGCTAAACTCCATTTTTTCTATCGAATGAGTGCAAGGAAACCACCCATTTATCAATTTCAGCTATCCAGTACAGTGGTCAGAATTTAGCAATTTTGCCAATTTCACACAAATTTCAAAGAGGGCCAATTTTCCGAATAGGGTCCAGAATAAACAAGAAAGACATTCCGGCTCTAAAATGACATATCTTCTGTTCATTAGTCATGTCTCAAGTCCCTCTTATACTCTTTTGCTTTTTCCACTTTTAATTTTTATTCTCACAAAAATAGAAGATTTACTGTTATGCAAACTACTGCATTAGTGTAAAAAATTGTATAAATAATATTGGCGCACTTGTGAAAGAATATTAGACTCACCAGTTAATGTATATTGGCGCTTGGCATGATTTGTTTACTTTTGAATTTGGTAAAAATCGAACATTTTTGCTTCTTTTGAACTCAATTTCAAGGTACTTTTCATTGTAAAACCAGTCAAAATCATCTCAATTTCTTAATATGTCTTCCATTCTATAAAATGAGACCAAGAAAACTAGAATACATAAATAAATACCATACGAAAATTCAGTGCAAAGTCGCTGTTTTATTCCAAAAAAACGGTCAAAGTTTTTTTTTTTCATTATGCACTGTGTGCTGCAGGATTTTTTTTATACTGTGCACACGACCACATAGACCCATTCTTTCATATGTAGGCCTACCAGCTTTCTCCCACTAGATTTGAGGGCGCTAGAATTTAGGCGTACTAGTACGTCAAAAACCCTGGTCGTAAGCCGTACTAGTACGGCCCCAAACCCTCAAAGGGTTAAATATACAAATAAATTTTGATAATATCCAGTAATTCATGCAGGCTGTTTCCTTACTTTGTTTACCACAACAGCTGATTACCAAAACTCTCAGTTAAAACATAAAATAGAGGTGCTACAGTAGCCTACTGGCATGCTAAGTGGGTCCCACTCAGATCCAACCTTTATCACTCATTTATTTGTCCAACCTATTTTAAAGTTACCCCAACATTTTAGCTTCAATGATTGAAGAATGGAGGGAGGGGGGGCTGGAAAAAGGCAGGAGGGAGGGAGGACCTGGAGAAAAGGTGGGGAGGGTGAGGGAGAGAAACAGAAAAAAGAGAGAGAGATGAAAGGGGAGAAGGGAGGGAGGTAAGGAAAGGTGGTGTAGTAAGGGAGAGGTGCATGGCCAGTCTTTTTCCCACTCTCCTCACCCTGCCACTCTTTGTTCACAACAACTGACAACCATCATATACATGTACTAGACGAGGGCAGTCTCCAACAGAGCATAAATTTTAAATGTTAAACCTACATCTTGACCAATCTTTACCAGAGAAACATGGATGTAAGTAGGCCCTCTATGGAAACTTATAAGATGCTCAACCCTAGCAGTCACTGCTGATGCTGCTAATGCCTGGGGGACACAACAACATGTTATTTGCATTGTGTTGTGAGAATGAGGCTGGGGACACAACTAACAACATTGTAACATTGTAATTGTAATCTGTTTACAATAATGTTTTACCACTGAATATATCATTGCTTAGTTAATCTTAAGTTAACTTTAAGCCTGCCATAATGCTTGCATACAAATGGCTTTGGCATGTTACATTAATTACTGTATTCCTTTGTACTTCTCTGTATCATGTTCAAATAAATAAATAAATAAATAAATGTAAGATAATCCTACCCTCACAAGCTCCTGTGGTTCACTTCTTTGGAAAAGGTAATTTGGATGAAGAACTAGCAGGTCCCCACTTTCCATGCACAAATTGGAACAAACTTACTTGATGTGCAGTTTGTCCTAGCTAGAGCTTATCTTGAGATTGACTACCCAGGCTAACTTGATCCTCTATGAAATTTCTTACACAAACAGCCACATGCAAAGGGAGAGCTGGTACCTACAAACAATTAATGTGTAATCTAGCTACAGCTAGAGTTCCCAATATTCTTTGGGACTGCCTAACTAACATCAATATATGACTCAGGAGTATTAGCTTCTGGAACTAGGTACACAGGATATAAATCACTAAAAAATCTTTAGAGTGACCTACCTAGGGTGGGGCATTACCCCTCTTATAACCCATATGTTCAGTTATCTAGCTTTCACTCAGAAATGCCAGTGGCCACCTAGTTGAACACTTAAGTGTTAATCTCATAGATGGGGTCTGGTGTGAGACAAAGAGTTCCTCTGTTCTAAGTTTGTCGGAAATACTCGGCCAACATAGGAGCTCTTATAGAAACAGTGTATCATGCCAAGATAAAACCATTCCCATTACTAAATTTACTAATTGTAATATTGTTATATGTTTTGTATTACCTCACTGTTATAAATCTAATTAATTTTAATCACTTCAATTACCTAACTTTTATATCAGTATGCAATAGTGTATATTAAAATGTACTGCTCCATAACCTGTGTCAGTATAGAGTAAGAATTAGGATTAGTTTGCCTGAAATGCTTAGGCATGCTAGTGGCCTTCTTTGTAATTAATGTTTTATAATATGTAAACCACACAATGTAAGCTTTGTATGGAAATAAACATTTTCATTTTCATTTTCTGTACTTAAGGAATGCTTAAGGAGTGCTTTCTTGTTCGCTTTCCCTTATGGCAACAAAGAGGAATGGTATTTCCTCGTCCCAGTCTCAGGAAAACTGTTCTCAGTAAGCTCTCATCATTGATTTTAAAGTTTGGTGGAAACGTTCGAGAGCTTCTTGTGACTGAGGTTGGTAAGCAGCAGAGAATACTGATTTGATTCCGAGGTGAGATAAGGTATCCTGAAACATCTTAGAGGTAAAATTTGAGCCTTGATCGGACTGAATTCTCTGGGGAATCCCCACCTGAGAGAAAAATTTTAATAAAGCTTGGACAGTGATGCTAGCATTAATTTTTCTCAACAGAATAGCTTCCAGATAGCGAGTAACAACATCCATAATTGTAAATGGATATTGATTACCTTGTTTAGTCCTTGGTAACAAACCAACGCAATCTATTATCAGGCGTGAGAAGGGTTCACCGCTGATGGGAATCGGAATGAGGGGAACTGGTGGAGGTGAGTGTGAGGGTTTGCTGGCCACTTGGCAGACTTGACAACTCTTTACGTAACTTTCCAGTCACCTTCATCCGGGGCCAATAGAAATGCTTGGCTATTTTGCCCAGTGTTTTCTTGACTCCCAAATGTTCTTCCAAAGGACTGTGCTGGGCAAAACTAATAGCTAATTCTCTGAAAATATTGGGTAGTACAACTAGGTGCTTACTTGTAGATAGAAGATCATCGGATGACAAAAGACACTTTTCCTTTTTCATCAATATATCATTACCAAGATAGTAACAGTTGTCCAGGTCTTGAGCATCATCCTCCGTGATTGCTATCTCTCGTAATTTTTTCAGGGATGGATCTAGGGACTGATCTCTAATTAGCTCTTCTTTAGATAGCAAATTGATGCCAGAAGAATCTTGAATAGGGTTGATCATAGAATACAGTGGACCCCCGCCTTACAATCAGCTCCCAACTCTAACAATTATGTAAGTGTATTTTTGTATGTGCTTTTGTATGTGTATTTTTAGGGGTCTGAAACGGACTAATCTAATTTACAATATTCCTTATGGGAACAAATTCGTTCGGTAACGGCACCCGAACAGACTTCTGGAATGAATTAATATTGTAAGTTGGGGGTCCACTGTATTTTGGATTTGAAGTTCCGGGTTGTAAAGCTTTGCTGAACAATAATCCGAGACCTATATCCTCCTTGTCTCCTAGGACTTCAGTTGGCAAAGGATTTTGCTGCACTCTAGACATTGCCCTAGTTATAACATTAAGAGGGAATAAGATAGTTTCCTCTTTCTGAGCTTCTATGGCATAGTTAGTGTCAGTAGAGTTATCCATAACTAGAGGCTCTCGGCTTATACCTGGATAGTCTAGATCATTGCCTATGAGTGAGTCAACGCCCTAAATTGGAAATGCTTCACCTGATATACCTACCGACACAAAGCCATTATAGGTTTGTGTTTGGATATATATTTTGTGAAGAGGCACTCGTATAATGGTGCATCCATAGGCCTCTAATAATACATCTAGCTTGGTGTAAGTCTTATCGCTTGCAGGAAGTGTGCCTTTCTTTAACAAGGTTAAATAACTTCCAGTGTCTCGGAAGGAGTTAACTTCAATTAATTGAGTTTCTTCTAGCCCAAGGAAGGACTCATTGCCGAGTGAACATCTTGTTCTGATATGGTTCTAGTATTGAGTCAGCTAGAGTGACTGCTGATTCACTCTCATGAACCCGGTTTGGAACTAGGGTTCTGTTTCTTTTGGGATGCCGAGGAAGATATGACTTGAGTTGGGAAACGAACTTGTTGTTCATTCCTTGTATCCCTCTCTTGCCAATAACAATGTCTCCTTAAATGCCCTTTCTTCATACAGTAGGTGCATTTCAACACACTGTTTTGTCTTACTGGCTTTGAACTTTTCCCAGAGTCCAATCTAAATTTATCATTAATTTGTGTGGAGGCATGATAAGAGGTCAGGCGAGGGTTGTATGTGCGACGTACCTCTGTAAGGTTAGATTGTCCTTTCTTAGGAGCAGATTTATTCACTGTTTCTTTGCTTTTTCCTTCGCCAATCAGTTGTTGCGATATTTCATAATTATCGGTGAGTGAGGCTGTCTCTAGCAAATTTACTACGGGGCAACCAATTAAATACCTATGCAAATCTTCAAGCAAGTTATTATAAAAATCCTCATGCAAGATCAACTGCGAGAGACTTAACATAGAATTACAATTAGAGGCTCTACACCACCTCTCAAAAGCGGTTTTCTGTTCACTTGCAAAAGCTACGTGCAATTGAACAGGCTGGCGTTTTAATGCTCAAAAAGTTTTTGATAACTTACTGGGAGAAGGTCGTAAGCCTCGAGGATAGCCTTCTTAACTGAGTCATAATGCACATACTTCTCAGAAGGTAACGTAGCAGTACAACTTTTAGCTTTGCCAGATAATGAAGTGTACAATAAGGCTGCTCAGTGTTGTCGGAGCCAGTGCATAGCACGCGCCTGTTTCTTGAAGACTTTGAAATAAGTATCTAAATCTTTGTCATTAAATTTGGGAACACGAGTGAAAGATGCACTGAGGATTCAGTACATCTTTCACTCATGTTACCCTGTTGTTGCCTTACATAACAGAAAGTCTCTATTTGGAAGTCTTCTTCATTCAACTTGTGTTGAGCCTCAATTTGAGCAGTCTGTAATACCAATAGACATTCTAGTTTCTCAAATTGACTTTGAAAAATATGCCCCAAGGGTTTTGAGAAGGAAGGAATCGAACTGGAGGTACCTGGATATTCCTTTGGTCGTGCACCGTGGTCATTGACAGGCTGAGTATTCATAGGAATACCTGCAGTAACAGGCAAATTTAGAACACCAGCTGCACCCTGTGATATTTCATCTACTTGGCTAGAAGCAAGAGCGGGAGATCTATTGGGTTCGGTCTCAAGATCAACTCCTTGAGATTGTCCTTCTAGTTCTTTGAGTCTTGAGTGGTAGCTTACTTGAGATATTATACTTTCAGAGTCATAATCTATTGCTACATGAACATCAGAGGCCCCACAAAACAATTTGTTTCTAATTATTGACCTTACGGTATTGGCTGTGTAATATATATCATATGGTACTCCTAAATTACAGGCTATCTGCCAACATATTTGAAGTTTCAAGGAATCTAGCTTTGACAATGTTAGATCCTCAAATAATTGCTTAATGTGATTTTCCATGATCAAAATTTGAAACTAACTAAAGAGAAGAATAATTCCTAATACGTATTTGGCTTTAATAAGGTTCTTTCATTCAATGCCTTAGATCAACAGGCATCCCGGACAGGTACTCCATTTGTTACAAAAAGAAAATTCATGTGTCTCGCTAAGTATACTAGCAAAGTAAGAGGAGAAATCCTAGGGGTTTGGAATAAATCTTTTACATGTATAGCCTGTGAAAGTCTCTCTTGTAACAATGAGTTGGATTATTTACAACTGACTGTCTTTAGTATACGAAATTATTTACTAGGAGATAATAATCTGACAAAATTGGTAATTTAATATTTTTAATATTAAATTGTTTTAATAGAAGTAACAAATACTTTCTCCTTTGTTGAAGGTACAACAAAGTTCTTCAGAATAACAATGACCATAAGTTTAAGTTACAATTTTGGAACATTTAGTCAAAGTGACTTTTCTATAGTCACTATACTTAACCTTATTTACATAGCTATATATTTTTAGAGATACCGTTCTTGACAGATTTGTCTGAATGTACGTACAAGTTTAGATTGTACAAAAGTTCTCTAATAATCACTGGATTCAAGTGCTATAAGCCAAGTGAGAAAATAACAACGAATGACAGACAAGCACACATCTGAGACCTTCAATAGAGTCCTAATAGGAGCACTCCCATCTTACTGAATATAAATCTGGATCAGTTCAAATCAAGACTACTGTAACACTCCATAAACCCAATCAGATCCGATTAAATGGCAAAGAAATTCACCACCTCAGTAGCTATCAGAAACTCTATGCACAAACATGACTCGGTCCTTCATTGATGTCTAGAGTAGCGAGGAAAAGGTTCAGTCTTACCAATGGAACCATTACTTAGCCAAGACTTAAGTCTATATAAAGCTCAAGGAGGAGGAGATGTTTACAAGGCTAGAATTATGTTGGAACTGCTTCAGACAACGCCTCTAAACCAGGCGTCAATTCTGTTTGTGACACCTCTCCGAGATACCAATTGACTCAACTACCCCATGGTAGTTAGGACAGTAATTCCAGACTTAAATCAAAACCCACATCCTACCTATATGCATAGCTAAAATTATAGGGATAGATAATAATATAAAGCACAATAGCATTATTTTAGCTACTAATAATGTTATCGGCAATATAGTATTAAATGAATAGGAAATATACATTAATCACATATATTCCTTGGGTCTCCCAGACAGGAACACAACACTAATGAGACCAAGAAAATGAGAATACAATCATAAATACCATATGAAAATACACTGCAAAGTCACTGTTTTAACCCTTTCAGGGTCCACAGGCCCTCTCAGAGACTTGTTCTCTAGGTCCCCCAAATTTAAAAAAAAAAAAATAATTTTTTCTTATGAGAAGATAGTTTTTTTTTCTAAACATTATAGGCTAAACAAAAATTTTTACCATCAATACTTACCGAGATATGGAGGCGTGAAGTTGACAGAAAATGCCCCTTATATGGTATCATCACTGACTGCCGTCACCCAGTGTTATTTGTTTTTGTTTTGTTAGGTACTATTTTCTATTATTTTTTAATTTTTTTTTCCAAGTAACTTTTATGGCCTGTGAGACCAATATTAGCACTATTTTATAAGTTTTTTCTCTTTATTTACTACACAATAACTCCACAAACGTTGTTGTCCTTATATTGTTTATAATTATTGTTTTTCACACACAAACTATATAAAATGTTGTTTATTACTATTTTTCTATGTTTTATATACACATATACAGTCACAGGGAATGTTTCTAGAAGTTCTGCAGCCTGTGGAAGTCTTTGAAACATGGTGTCATGCACAGTGGTGTTTTACACTCCTCACACATAAAACATAAGAACATAAGAATGGAGGAACACTGCAGAAGGCCTACTGGCCCATGCAAGGCAGGTCCTTATCAAAACGACCTCTACCTAAAGCTACCCAAGAAATAACTCCCATAGCCAATGACACCAATCAAACCCAGCCCCTCCCACTCATATATTTGTCCAATCTCTTCTTAAAGCTACCCAAGGTCCTAGCCTCTATCACCCAACTGGGAAGACTGTTCCACACATCTACAACTCTGTTAGAAAACCAGTACTCACCTATGTCCTTTCTAAATCTAAATTTATCCAACTTAAATCCATTATTTCTGGTTTGACACCCTCAGTACTTTATTAATATCTCCTTTGTTTATGCCCATCATCCACTTATACACTTCAATGATATCTCCCCTCATTCTATGCCTCTGCAGAGAGTGGAGATTTAAGGCTTTAAGTCTATCTTCATGCGGGAGATTCCTTACACAGTAAATCATTTTACTCATTCTTCTCTGTATGTTCTCTAATGAGTCTATATCCATCCTGTAGTAAGGAGACCAAAACTGAGCAGCATAATCTAAATGAGGCCTCACTAGTGATGTATAGAGCTGTAAAATAACTTTTGGACTTCTGTTACTTATACTTCTTGAGATAAATCCAAGTAATCTGTTAGCCTTGTTGCGCACCAGGAGGCCTGGTCACAGACCGGGCCGCGGGGGCGTTGACCCCCGAAACTCTCTCCAGGTAAACTCCAGGTAAACACTAAGGCACTGCTGTCTTGGCTTTAGATTTCTGCTTACCATGACTCCCAAGTCTTTTTCACATTCTGTATGATCAAGCTCTGCTTCACCTAGATTATAGCTTCGAGGGTTATTTTCATTACCAAGGACTAGTACCTTACACTTATCCACATTGAGCTTCATCTGCCATTTTGTAGACCAGAACATTAATTTGTCCAAATCCTCCTGGAGTTCATTGCTATCCTCCTCAGAATGAATTATATGGCCTATCTTTGTATCATCAGCAAATTTACTCATATCACTCGTAATCCCTTCATCAAGGTCATTAATGTAAATTATGAACAAGAGAGGGCCTAAGACTTATCCTTGTGGAATGCCACTAGTGACTAATCCCCATTCAGAGCGTGTCTGCGTTGTTGTGGACGGTTTTTTGTATGTGCACAGACGTAACACCTCTTCTGAGCCTTTTTCTTGAAAGCAGTAGCAGGCAGTTTTACCAGGAAGTGATCACCATGCTTCAGATGAGAAGGTAGTTGTTGATAATTTAGTGGGCGGTCTATTGCAGGTGTTGTTCCTTGGTACTTGAATACTATTTGTCTGATGAGAGACAAACAGAATTCGCCTTATGATGGTTTGTTTCTGGTCCTCATCTTATACATATTATAAGCATTGAGCATGGAAATGTCCAAAAGATGGAAAAGGAGTTTTATGTACCACTTATAACTCTTGCGAACACAATCAGCAAACCCAATCTGCATGTCATATTTGTCCACTGAGTGCATATTGAGGGTGTAATCAATCACAGCTGCAGGTTTTAGAATGGGTTCATTGCTTTCTTTATGCTGCCTGCCAGTGTTTGTCATTTCGTTAGGGTGAACTAATGACAACAGTGTGACATCTCGTTTGTCATGCCACTGAAATGCCATGATGTCATTGGCAGCAAACGCCTGAACCTCACCTGTATGAGTGCCAGCATCAAACCTGGGCATATATTTACGATTTGCACGCACTGTGCCACACACATCTGTCATGTTCACTCGCAAAAAATCACTGAATGTGGGGCTTGTGTACCAGTTATCAGTATGTAATATATGCCCCTTACCAAGGTATGGTCCTATCTTTGTTCTAACCACATCACCAGAGATGCCCAATAACTTCCTGGTATTTTGCAATGTATAACTTCCAGTGTACACAATAATATCCAATACCAGACCACTGTAACAATCACAAAGCACAAACAACTTTATACCAAAGCGTTTCCTCTTGCTTGGTATGTACTGCTTGAGAGTCTTCCTTTGAACAGAATCAAAGACTCGTCAATTACAAGCTTCCTGAAGGGATAAAAATACATAATGAATTTCTCTTTCAGATACACAAACACATGCCTAATCTTATATAACCTGTCGTTTCTGTCAGGCCTGGTTTTGTCTGTGAAGTGAAGCACACATAATAGTAGCACAAATCGATTCACTGGCATTATATCACTGAAACCTGGGGTTGCAATGAGGCGGTCTGTTGACCAGTATGATTTCACACTGTGCTTATACACATGTGGCATAAGCATTATTGTGGCAAAGAAAAGATACATCTCAGTCACAGTTGTCTCCTTCCATCTGTGTAGCCGTGAGCTTGGTGAAAAGTATTGTGTTTGCCATGGTGTACTCGTAGTATCTGTTGCTTTCCCTGACAATAATTTCCATCAGGGGTTCGTCAAAGAATAACTCGAAACATTCCAGTTCAGTGGCATTGTTCCCCAGTGTACAACATGGCCGTATTCCACTTTGGTTTTCATCAAACTGGTGGGGATTTGGAACAAAATTGACAGCTTCCTGCCAATCCCAGGTGCAGTCTGCTGGTGGGTACTGGACAATGACAGGTAGTTGTGGTTGTGGAGGTTGTGGAGGTTGTGGTTGTGGACGCTGGTGTTGTGGGTGGGTGGGGGATGGTGGCCTTTGGTGTTGATCAGCTGAGGCAGCGGTGTGAGTGGCAGCATGGCCCACTGCTGGTGCCTCACGACCGGCACCGCTACTACCACCACCATGCACATTTTCCATCCCAGTTGCAACACTGTCATCGTCATTGTCACTGTTCCTGTTGTACAGCCACGGGATGTACTCCGAGATGTACTCCTTCCCTTGGAATAGCATATGGCACACTACCAGAGCGCATATATTGTCGTATATACTGACACTTCACTGGAAAATATTGCACTTCACTATCACTTCTGGAACTGGTTTCAAGAGCTTGTAGTTCATATTCACTGTCACTATCATCTCCAGTGCTCACATCTGAGTCCAGGATTTGGGAAAATAGGAGTTTCCTCTTTGATTCTGGTACAACTGAACATGAACAAGACGGCCCACCAGCAGAAGTGGAAGGCTGAGGGTCATCTGGGTTTTCCTCACCATTACCGATATTATGGTCATTAGTTTCTGTCAAAACCTCACCAAAACCTTGAAACTCATCTTCACTGGCACTTCCATCTGTATTAGAACTGTCACTGGGGAACAAAAGTGTCCCAATTCGCCGAGGAGCAAGGAGCTTCTTACCGCGAGGCATGGCGAACAACGTCTACTAAAATGGTGTTCCCACAATGTGCCACTGGGTCCCAGATTTTTTTTTCTACCACATACACCGACCCCACACACCCATTCTCTCACACCTAGGCCTACCAGCCTTTTCCCGCGAGATTTGAAGGTGCTAGAATTTAGCGTACTAGTACGTCAAGGACCCTGGCATGTAAACCGTACTAGTATGGCCGAAACCCTGAAAGTGTTAAACCAAAAATACGATCAAAGTTTTTTTGTCTCACTGTATGATTGTTTTTATACTGCGCACACTGACCACACAGGCCTTATGTAGGCCATACAGGCCATATGTAAGCCTTCCAGCTTTCTTCCACCAGATTTGAAGGCGCTAGAATTTTGGCATTTAACCCTTTGACTGTTTCAGGCCCCTCTCGAAACTGTCATTCTATGTCGCCAAATATTCGAAAAAAAAAAAATACTTTTTCCTATGAAAATGTTAGGAATATTTTTCTGAGTGTTTTAAGCCTAAAAAAAATTTTTTGCCATCAGTACTTACCGAGATATAGAGCCACAAAGTTTGCAGAAAGTGATGTGTGTACGGCAACAGCGGCGATTGCCGCCCACCCGGTATTCTTTTATTTACTCTAATTCAAAGGTTTCTTGCATTTTTCAATATTTTTCTGTTCCAGGTAACTTATGTGGCCTGTGAGACCAATGTAAGGTGCATTCTTCAAATATACATTCATTGTTTACAACACAATAACAGAACAAACTTTATCACTATTAGTTTGTGTATACACTTTGTTTACACAAACAAACAATACAAAACAATGTTTATTACTATTGTTCCATAATATATAAACATATGTACAGTCGCTAAACACGTTCCTAGAACTGCTGCAGCTTGTGGAACTCTTTGAAACATGGGTATATGCAGAGTGACACTTGACACTCCTCACACATAAAACGAGTGTCTCTGCGTGTTTGTGGGCGTTTTGTGGTATGTGTACATACATAACACCTCTTCTGAGCATTTTTCTTGGCAGTAGTATGAGGCAGTTGCATGGGGTAGTGATCACCAGGCCTGAAACGAGATGACGTGTGTTGGTAATTTCGTGGGCGCTGGTCTATTGCAGGTGTTGCTCCTTGGTACTTTGCAATTATTTGTCTGATTACTGACAAGCAAAATTCACCATATTTTGGTGTTTTGTTGGTCTTCAACTTGTATATGTTATAAGAATTCAGCATAGAGATATCAACAAGATGGAAAAAAAGTTTTATATACCACTTACAACTCTTGCGTACACAGTCTGCAAACCCAATCTGCATGTCACATTTGTCCACTAAGCGCATATTGAAGTTGTAGTCCATGACAGCTGCAGGCTTTAGAATGGGTTCATTGGTCTCTCTGTATTGCCTGCCACTGTGTACCATTTCGTTTCGGTGAACCGATGTCAATAATGTGACATCACGTTTGTCATGCCACCGAAATGCCATGATGTCATTGGCAGCAAAGGCTTGCACCTCACCTCTGCGAGTGCCAGCATCGAACCTTGGCATATGTTTACGATTACGACGCACTGTGCCACACACGTCTGTCAAGTTCACTGGCAAGAAATCACTGAGTAAGGGGCTTGTGTACCAGTTATCAGTAAGTAACATATGCCCCTTACCAAGATATGGTTCCATCATTGTTCGAACCACATCACCAGAGATACCCAATAACTTCATGGTATCTCTCAAAGTATTACTGCCAGTGTACACAATGATATCCAAAACTAGACCACTTCTGCAATCACACAGTACAAATAGCTTTATACCAAAGCGTTTCCTCTTGCTTGGTATATATTGCTTGAATTAGAGTCTTCGTTTGAATAAAATCAAGGACTCATCAATAACAAGCTTCCTGAAGGGATAAAAATACATGCAGCACTTTTGTTTCAGGTACATAAACACATTTCTTATCTTATATAACCTGTCGCTTTTGTCAGGCCTGGTTTTGTCTGAAAAGTGTAACATACGTAACAGTATCAGGAAACGATTGACACCTATAATGTCACTAAAACCAGGAGTTGAAATCAGGCATTCTGTTGCCTAGTATGTGGTGACAGTTGTGATTATACACATGTGGCATAAACATTATTGTGGCAAAAAACAGGTACATCTCTGCCACAGTTGTCTCCTTCCACTTGTGTAGCCGTGATTTTGGTGAGAGAATTGTATTTGCCATGGTGTAATCACAGTATGTGTTTGTTTCCCTGACAATGATGTCCATCAGGGGTTCATCGAAGAATAACTCAAAGCAGTCCAGTTCACTGGCATTGTTCCCAAGTGGACATGATGGCTTTATTCCACTTTGTGTTTCATTAAAGTCATGGGGACTGGGAACAAATTCGTCACCATCCTGCCAATCCCAGATGCAGTCTGCTGGTGGGGTCTGGATATTGTACCATGGTTGTGGTTGTGCAGGTTGTGGTTGTGCAGGTTGTGGGAGTGCAGGTTGTGGGAGTGTGGGGTCGGGTGAGGCTGGTTGTTATGCAGAGTCAGCAGCGTAGGTAGTAGCGTGGCCCACTGATGGTGCCACATGGGCCATGCCACCCTCACTATCACCACCACTGCCTGCTCCCTCACTCACATCATTCATACCCATCGTTACAATATCGTCATCTTCACTATCAGGTCGTGGTGTAGGGCCACGGGATGTGCTCCCAGAGTTTCTCCTTCCCCTTGGAACAACATATGAAACACTACCAGACCGCATGCTACGTCGTACATACTGCCGCTTCACTGGGGAATATTCACCCTCACTGTCACTAGAACTGCTTTCAATGACCTTGAAATCACTATCACTATCACATTCACTGCTATCATCTGGGTGTTGTACACGACCAAATAGTTTCCTCTTTCGTCCTGGTACAGGCGAACGTGAACGTGAAAAAGCCGGCCCAGCACCAGAGGTGGAAGGTTGTGGGTCATCTGGGTTTTCATCACTAATTACGTTATCCTGGGCACTTTTTCCGGTAACACTCACTTCAAAACCCTGGAATTCACTGTCACTGACATTTTCATCGCTGTTAGAGCTATCACTTGGGAACAAAAGACATCCAATCTGCCGAGGAGTGAGGAACTTCTTACCGAGAGGCATGGTGAAAATGGACTAACAAGATGGCGTTCCCACAATGCACCGCTGGGTCCCAGATTTTTTTCACAGGGTGCACACCGACCACTGAGACCCATTCTCTCTCATGTAGGCCTACCAGGCCTTTCCGCTTGATTTGCAGCTGCTAGAATTTGTGCATATAAATACGTCAGAAACATTGGCTTGTGAGACGTATTTATACGTCGTAAACAGTCAAAGGGTTAAGTATGAGACCGACACTGGCTGTTAAGCCATACATGTACGGGACTGACCCTGAAAGGGTTAATGTAGGGTGAAAGGTGATTAAACAACATAAAAGCGAATAAACAAGAGAGAGAAGACAGAGCCACAGAATATGTAAACTAACAGACGAACTCATCTGGTTTTGGTTGATACACGTTCATTCCCATGTCTGTGAATCCTATACCATAATACAAACACCTTACATTGTGTACAAGTTGTCTCCACTTTGGTAAAGTAGAATAAATAAAGACCAACACTCCCATCCTCATGTAACACATTTTTTTTAGAAGGAATAGTGCTCTGAATGAAGGCATACAAAAGGAATAATTTTCTAGTTACCCACAGTAATACTGTTGTGTACATATTTTCTTTTGTGTTGAACTAGAGAAAAGACAACTGGAAAAACATCTCATATTTATGTTAATTTATTCTACTTTGGGCGTATATATCATGTTTATATGTTACTTAACATGTTCATTATATAATTTTGAAAAAATATCATAGATGGGTTAATGAAAATGTTTATATTAACATAATATCCAACATTTAATGAATCTCAGAATGATTATTATTATTATTATTAATATGGCATCTTCAAAACTAATAAGACACACTTATTGATTTTAGCATGTACCTGTATGCCAGCACAATGTGTAAGTTTATTTAGGTACAGGTACACAAGTATAATTATCAGAGTATATAAAATATGAAAACTTTAAAACACTTGAAATTTTGGAAAGTTTCTAGACATAATGGAGAGTCGTGCTTGCAGAGAATGTAAACACACAGGGTAGGGCATGGCAACCATGTTAGAAAGTCAGGTGGAGGGAGCCGTATAGAGAGTTTTGGTCATAATTTGAAATGTCCGTATTAGCAGAATGCCATAAGGTGAAGCGCCATAAAGCATGGCCCTACTGTATGTGCCTATATGGTAGAGCATGCTGGAATAATCACAACAGAAAATGTGCAAACATGTTGAGAAAGAGAAAGTGTCGCTTTGACAAAGAGTACAGGTACTTCCACCCAGTGATGTGCAAAGCTTCAACACAGTTCAGAGATTGTTATGACCTGAACTGCCCAGACCATCATGTAAAAGGAACGTGGCACTACAGAGAAAGCAGAGAAAGGGAAAATGAACAGCAATCTTTTTTTAGACGTAAAGAGAAACGATCGAACCAAAGAAAGAGGCAAAACAGAGAAATGCTACAGATGTGCAGCACAATGGGACATACCAACCAGGCATCAGCCCATCTGGGCCAAATACCATTGTACTAGAGACCTTAAAGAGTGCAGACATAGCTGCCCTGCATAAGGGAGGTAATAGAGCACTAGCTAAAAATTACATACCAGTAGCCCTAACTTTTCACACCATAAAAATCTTCAACAGAGTGATGAGACAGCAGATTACAAATTTCATGGATCAGCATAACCTGAACCAGCATAGTTATAGAGCAGGAAGATCATGCTTGTCAAAGCTGCTGAATCAATGTGACAGAATTACGGAGGCATTGGAAGATGACCAAAACGCAGATGTGATTTACACAGATTTTTGCAAAGGCATTTGACAAATGCAGTCATGGAGTGATAATGCACAAAATGAGGGCCATGGGCATTATGGGGAAGGTAGGCAGATGGATTTTTGGGTTCCTAACACACCGAGCACAAAAAGTAATAGTAAACAGCAAGATTCAGCATCAGCGAGGTAAAAAGCTCAGTGCCCCAAGGCACTGTCCTGGCACCTCTGCTGTTTATCATCTTCATAGCAGACATAGCTGAAAACACCCATCACACTTTTGTATCATCATTTGCAGATGAAACTAAAATAAGCATGAAGGTTACTGCAGTAGAGGACACTGAAAAATTACAGGAAAACATAAGCAGGATTTTCCAGTGGGCAGCAGAGAACAACATGACATTCAATGGTGATAAGTTCCAGCAGCTTAGGTATGGAAAGAATGAGGAACTCAAAAGGAACACTATATACAAAACTCAGGAGGGTCACCAAATAGAAGGAAACAAACTCATAAAAGATCTGGGAATAATTATGTCAACTAACCTTTCTTTTAAAGACCTTAACATGACAAAAATCATGACAGACAGGAAGATGATGGGGTGAGTATTTAGAACTTTCAAAACAAGGGAAATAATGCCACTGGTGACACTTCAAATCTCTAGTGCTCCTTCATTTAGAATATGACTCACTGCTGATGGCCCTGTTCAAAACAGGAGAAATATCAGAGCGGGAACAAATACAGAGATCGTTTATGGCTCACATTGAGCCAGTAAAGCACTTAAATTACTGGGAATGCCTTCAAGTCTTGAACATGTACTCATTGGAGTGGAGGAGAGAGAGATACATGATAATATATACAGTGGAACCTCAAAAATTGAACGTATCACATATCGAACGTTTCGAAAATAAGACCATTTATTCGGACAAACTGTGTCACTATTATCGAACGCACCCCTATTTTTGGACCGCCGGGTACGGGACCTGTCCGCTGGCCCACTCTGTCCGCATCCCCGCACAGGCACCGTAAGCAGTCTAGCTTTGTTTATGCTTGAGTGAACACTAACCTGTGATCTCATTCACACATTTTACGATTATTTAATTGTGTTTAGTGCTTGTGGGGCTGTGAAATAAGCTGCCATGGGCCCAAAGAAACTTGCTAGTGGTACCCCTGTGGTAAAGAAAGTGAGAAACACCATAGATGTGAAGAAGGAAATAATACAGAAGTATGAGATTGGAGTGAGACTTGTTGAGCTTGCCAGGATGTACAGAGGACTGTGGACAGTTATTTTGTGAGACAGAAAGAGACAGCTGTGGACAGTTATTTTGTGAGACAGAAACAGACGACTGTGGAGTTATTTTGTGAGACAAACAGACGATTGTGGACAGTTATTTTGTGAGACAGAAACAAACAACTGTGGAGTTATTTTGTGAGACAAACAGACGATTGTGGACAGTTATTCTGTGAGACAAACAAACAACTGTGGACAGTTATTTTGTGAGACAGAAACAGACGACTGTGGACAGTTACTTTGTGAGACAGAAACAGACGACTGTGGAGTTATTTTGTGAGACAAACAGACGACTGTGGATAGTTATTTTGTGAGACAGAAACAGAGGACTGTAGACAGTTATTTTGTGAGACTGGGGTCCAATGACTCTCAGGCTGGTCCTAGTGGCATTAAAATACAGAGAAGGGAAGCAACCCCAGAGAGGGCTTTGATACCGGAAGTCCTCATGGAGGGGGATTCTCCTTCCAAACAATAACCCCAACTCCGTCTCTCCTCCTCCCTATCTTCCAGATGCCATCACCAATCTTCAATAAGGTAAGTAAAAATGCTATTTTATATTACTATACATAATTAAAGACTATAGCATTTGTTGTGTGTATGTAAAACTGTAATTAATCTCTATAAAATGTATTTTTTTTTTTTTGTGAATATTTTTGGGTTTCTGGAACGGATTAATTGTATTTCCATTATTTCTTATGGGAAATATTGCTTCGAATTTCAGACTTTTCGAATTTAGAACTAGCTCCTGGAACGAATTAAGTTCGAAATTTGAGGTTCCACTGTACCTGGAAAGTACTCAAGAGCTTGGTCCCAAATCTTCACACTGCCATAACAACATATTGGAGTGAGAGAGATGGGAGGACATGCAAAATAAACCCAGTGAGGAACAGGGATGTGGTGGGGACAATAAGGGAACACTCTATCAACATTAACGATCCCAGACTATTCAACATCTTACCAGAAGATATGTATCAGAAACACGGCTGGAACAAGTGAAGAAGCCTTCAAGAGGAAACTGGACAAGTATCTTCATCAGGTGCCAGATCACCCTGACTGTGATGGTTGTGTGGGGCAGCAGGCCTCCAGCAGCAACAGCCTAGTTGACCAGGCAAGCACCAGATGAGCCTGGCCCATGGCTGGGCTCCGAAAGTAGTGAAACTCTCAAAACTTCAAAGGTATATCAAAGGTAAAGTATATACGTATACAAGTTGCAGTGTAGAGTTAGGGATTCCATAAATTTCCACATCCTGCTTGGCCTCTCCTTCCTGCCCTACTCTGTCCTGCTACATGTATGCCCTATGCTACCAGCCTGCTTACCTGTCTATCGGCCTGTCTGTCAGCTGGCCTGTGTACCTGCTGGCCTGCCTGCCTGCCTGGTGGCTGGTCTGCCTGCCTGCCTGTTGGCTGGCTGGTCTGTCAGCCTACTTGCTTGCCTGGCTGCATGCTTGCTTACCTGACTACTGGCCTGTCTTTGATCATTGAACCTAAAGCCTTTAAAAATTTGTTGGATAAATATATGAGTGAAAAAGGTTGAATATGAGTGGGACTTGCCTAGCATGGGCCAGGAGTCCTACTGCAGTGCTCCTTTATTCTTATGCTTTTTACCTACCTTTTTATTTTTATTTTTTTGGGGGGAGGGGATAGGATGCACTCATGAGATGCAGATTATAACTAGGCATATTTATTTAGAAATATGCAACTCATGGCCAGTAATATACAGTGCTTTAACAGAAAAATTGTATGATCTTTGTAAAAGTTTGTTTCCAGTATCATATTTATATATATGGAGAGATTAACATATTGTTAGATAAGATTCGCCAGGAAACAGGACAGCTGTTTCCTGATGTCAGTGAATCTTAGTCATATGATGACCCGTACTGGAGCTTTTGGTCATATGACTGAGGCCTTTCACTGGCTTACCAGTCCACCCCTTTAAGTTAACTTATTGTTTCACAGGAATGGAATTTTATTAAAGGTGATATGTTCTAGTAGTTATAGTACTTATGTATTATACTACTTTGCTCTTAATGTGTGAAAATGCACATTCAAAATGGAATATTTAGTTAAATACATTGTACATTATTTAGATTAAAAATTACCCTTTTTGAGAGTACATATTTAGCAGAAGTGATCTCAGTTTTTCTTTTTTCAAAAAGGGTTAAGGAAAGGGGCGGGTTTGTGCAAGTTTTTAAGTTTTTTAAAACCTACCAAAAAAATTTTCTGTTTAACATGTGACCCATAACTATTGCCCTTAATAATGAAACAAAAAAGATTTTTATCAAGGTTAAGCCCCTTTTACTGATCTGAAGCTTCCCCTTCTTGTAAGTGCCCCTTAATCGTAAACTGGTAATGATTTAAAACCCTTTGCCTTCCCCTTAATCCAAGAATTTTTCCAAACACTTTTAAAACTTTTGTATAAATGTAGAATTAAGCAAGTTCCCTACTCAAAGTTTACTCATACCAAGCAATTCTCTTACACTTTCAAACTTTTTTAGAACTTTTTCCTACAAAACTAGGTTGTAGAAAAAAATTTGGTTTATATTTTAAAATTTAGGGGAAAAAAAAAAAAAAACAGCCCTTTTTTAAATTTTTAAATAACATTTTATATTTTAAATGAGGTGTGTAGTTTTAAAGAGGTTCTCAAACTGAGAGTACTTCCCACAATGTTTTAAATTTTTAAACCCTAATAGATGCAACACTTGCACTAAAATTTTTGGGAGCTTGAGAAATTAAAAAAAGCTTTAATTAATTGTGAAAAATTTTTCCATTACTTAAAATAAATAAACGGGTTCAGAGATCCAAGGCCACAGGGGGCATATAAATAAAGCATAAAAATTTTTGCTATACAGTACAAATTTTAGGGGTTTTTCCCATCCCCCCCTTTAATGTACTTTGGGCAGTAATAGGAAATAAATCCAGAGCGTGCATTTACATACACTCACAAATAACCCCAAAAAGAGGAGAAAAGAAACTGTGAGATGTTTTTGGCCCTTTTTCCTTTTAAGTGTTAGTGTTACAAATAATGGTCCCAAAGCAACATCATCAAAAAGTTTCTTTCTCCCATGTGCAGCCCAAATTTTTTTTACACCCTGCTCCTTGACTTTTCAATGGCATTACCTCCCAAACCCCTCGTAAATGAAAAATTGTAAGGGGAAATATGATTATGATATACTAAAAAAACAAATAAAAAACCCAATGTCACTGAATAAGTAAATAAAAAATAATAACTGTGACTAAAAAAATACCAGTATGTATTGAAAAGTAAATAAATGAGTACAAGTTATGGACTTCCTGTCTTTATGATGCACCATCATAAAGTTGAAATATTGTAAATTGAACTACACAAGTCAAGGAGCACCTGGATTGTTCCAGTCATAGTATTGTGCCTTTGTGTTCTTTATGCATTTACACTCTAGTCTACCTAGTCACTAAAATAAAATTGTTATTATATTATCAAGAGAAATCATTCTGCATATGCCATAAATTGAAATGTGTGTTCTACAGTGGAAACAACAACTTGAACTTAATAGTGTCATAAAATAAAAAAATTAGCTTTATGTATGATATTGCTTGTCTAGTGTTTTTTGGGGGCTCCTCATGTGCTCTTGTGTCTTCTTTAAACCTAAAATATTTTGTAAAAGTTTTCCCTTCACTTTATTCAAATTCAGAATTTATTTCCACATGATACATTGTACAGAAATGGATGACACTTGATAATGCATGTAGAAAGCTCATGGTTATGTAGAACATTTCAGGCAAGCTTAAGCCTAACTTAAGACTACACAGGCAATAAACATTATATATATGTATATGAGGACAATTAAAGGTATTCACAATAAAATTGATTCAATAAATGTGTAATGAATGTGTATGTAGCAGATAAAGTATATCATTGTATGTAATTATAAAAAAAAAAATTGTTTGGGTTATGCTAATTTGGTATTATGCGATGTCCTATTTCTGTCAGTAATTCCATGTGAACATCTACGCTCACTATATATAGTTAGGGCAGTTTGCAAAGCATATTAAGATTCTCATTATGTGGAATTAAGTGCTTATGGCCTGACTGAGCTTAGCATAGCTCTTATGTGCCTGGAATGCATCTATAGCACAAAACAAGGAACACATCTACTGTGTAGTGAAGCATTATCTGTTAAATTATTTTCTCTTCAATACATGTGTTGTTATATAAAGACAGTAAGACTCTAAGTATTCTGGTGTGCAGTTGAGGTATGGTTTGTTGTTTTGATGAGTTATCATATTGTTTGCATCTTCTCAAGGAGGATATAATCCCTAAAATAGGGATTAAAATAAACTTATTGCATATACATTGAGAAATACAGACCTGTTAGTATATATGTTGCAGACTATCAGTAATTCTTAATAGTTCTTACATTTGTGATGTATTTGCTCAGTCTAAGGATGCAGAGAGGACCAGACTCTAATGATCATCTTTATATTTAGGTATACCCTAAAAGGGATTACCTATAGTCTCTGAGTTTTTTTTTTTTTTTTTTTTTGGGGGGGGGGAGGATAACTTCTTCAGTTCTTTTCAAAGATTGTAGTTGCAATCATGTATGTTTATGTGAGCATAACAAGATGTTACCAGTTACTAAGAGAAGCCAAGCTTCAAATGTACAGTGATACCTCAAGTTATGAACCTAATTCATTCCAAAAGGCTGTTTGAGTGCCGTTACCAAACGAATTTGTTGCCATGAGGAATAATGTAAATTAGATTAGTCCATTTCAGACCCCCAAAGATACACTTACAAAAGCACTTTCAAAAATACACTTACATAATTGTTTGAGTTGGGAGCTGTTCAAAACTCGAGGTACCACTGTATCAGTAGTTTAGCTTTATGCACAGTGTCTTTTTGTTAAAATATGAATACTTTTCATTTGTACATATTGTGGTATTATATACTGCAGCACTACATACTATGTATATTAGAGTATGTGCATATATGCCTTGTAAGAGTTTGTTCAAGGGCTGTTCCTTTGCTCTCATGTTTATGTGACAATCAATCCAAAGAACCATAGGGAAGATAGGTATTGAAATTTGCTTATACATTACTGCACTTACCAGTATTATTGCAATACTATACATAATGCAGTCTTTTTTGGCTGCTAGAGCATTTTTTTTCTCTTAAAGGTAGAACTGGTCAAATTTTTATTTTAAGATGCAAGGTAATTCATTTTTATGGAAATAACAGTGCTATTCTTTAAAGTAGAATCCATCTTATGCAGAAACAGTAGTGTATGCTTATATCTGGTATATTTCACTACCATAGATTTTGAACATCACCGTAGTCATTTATACTGTACTGTACATAATTTCTTAAAAATTTACTCACCTTAGAATGGGGTATAGTTTTACAGGACTTCATACTGGTACATTAGGTACAGTATAGTGTAGTATTAACAGGCACTGGTGGCCAGGGAGATGACAGAGGAGCCAGATGGAAATGATGAGCCTAGGCAGATGTGATGGAGCCAGATATGGATGATGAAATCAGATGGAGGTGATGGAACCAGATGGAAATGATGGGGTGAGCAGGCAAGAATGCCAGTGTCAGATGGAGTCAGCAGGCAGGGATGGTGGTGTCAGATGGAGCCAGTATGTGGCAATGAGGGTGTCCAGAGGGAGTCAGCAGGCAGGATGGTGGGTCAATGACCGCAGGGGGGATGGGGGGTGTCAGAGGAGCCAGTATGTGCGATGAGGTGTCGATGAGTCAGCAGGCAGGGTGGGGTGTCAAGGAGCCATATGTTGAAAATTGGATTGGGGAGTCAGCGGGAGGAGGTTGTCAGAGGGAGCCAGCAGGTGGGGATGGTGGTGTCAGATGGACCACGGGTAGTGATGGGGGTGTAAAATGGAGCCAGCAGGTAGGGATGGGGTGTAATGGGGGGAGGAGCCAGATAGGGAAGTGGAGGCAGATGAAAGTTATGGTGATTTTTAAAAGGGGATTATTTGTTTGTATATGTTACATTATTGTGTAGTATAATTTAATACACTTTACCTTACATTCACGGGTTGACGGGACGGGCACCCACAAAATTTACTACAACAAAAAAAACTCTCAAAATATAGAGTAGGGAGTTGACCATGAATAGACCTTTCACTTGCCTTTTTGTATATATGATGGAACCTATTAAGGTCGCACAACCCACTGTTATTGTTTATTCACCACCTACCAACCTCCCCTTCCTGTCCCTCTCTATCCCTTCCATATTTGCATTTCAGGGGTTTTTGGCTAAATTTTTCTTGCAAAAATTTTATAATTTAAGCATTTTTTATTCACCTCACCTCTTTACAAGCTTTACCCTAGCAAATATATTTATTATATGTAATCTGCTAGCTATATAATAATAATAATAATAATAATAGTAATAATAATAATATCTTTATTTACTACAAGTCAGCACATGGTATACAGGCCTAGCTGACATTAGTGACATAGTACTATATAGAAAGTTGCTTGTTATGCAGAGAAATTTGGTCTAATTAGGTCAGTTGTGTCCCATGATGCAACCCACACCAGTCGACTGACTCCCAGGTGCCCATTTTACTAATTGGGAATATAGACAACACGTGTAAAGAAACACGCGCAGTGTTTCTACCCTCCCTGGGAATTGAACCCAGACCCACACCTTGTGAAGCGAGAGCTTTAGCCACCAGGCCACGGGGCACCGTGGCCTGGTGGTTGGTAAGAGGATGAAGTGGGAGTCAACAGTGGGTTGTGAACTTTCATTAAATTATTGAAGTTATCTAATAACTGCATATTGTGAAAACTTATTGTCATTGCAGTATTTGTCATACAAGTCCTGAACTGATGCACGCATGAACAAAGATCACTTACTACTCTCAGGTGACTCAATATAAATCTCCTACAAGATCAGGACAACACGTTACTGAATCACAAACACAATGAGTAACTGCATGTTGCTACCAACAGTAACAAAACCTACAAGAGTTACAGAGACTAGTGTTTCCTACTATGACCACATCTGGACCAACACCATATCCCCCTTAAGATCAGGCATAATCACAGATAATACCACAGATCATTACCCTACCTTCCTCATAACAAACCTTGGCAAATTACCCCTAGACACTACTAAAGTCACTTTCAGACTTCACAATGAGGCAGCTATCAATAACTTCACAGCAGCAGTGACAAACTGACTGGCACACTGAGCTAGAAATCTATACAGATATTGACGAATGTATTAAAATTTTCTAAAAAGACCCAATACCTCTATAACAAGCACTGCCCTAAAAAAAACTAAACAGATGACTGCAAAGAGGCTGAACAGTCCCTGGCTAACACCCAGTATCCTCAAATCCATAAATACAAAGCACCTATACAAAAAACAGTAACAGAATGGGCCACATAACCAGAGACCAAACAAAATGTTACTCGTCAATCCTAACCAGCCTAATAAGAAGGGGTAAAAAATTGTATTATGAGAACAGATTATCCAACTTACGAGGTGACATAAAAAAGACCTGGAAAACCCTATCAGAAATACTGGGAACAAAAAAGAAAACCCGAAATAGCAAAATTAATTTACAAAACCAGATGAACCCCAAATTTCCCCACCCAAACGCAAAAGACTCAATGATTTCTTCCCATATAGGAAAAAAACCCTTAACAATAAAACCCCAAAGCTAGATCCCCACCCAATGACTACCTCACGGGCCTACCCGAACAATGTTCCTAGCCCGATAACCCAATGAAGTTCCCTTATTATCAAAAAACAAAAAAAAGAAGGATTTAAATACCTTACCCCCCATTGTATAAAAAGATTTCCCCAAGGGGTATCCCCAAAATCATTGCAACACTTTTTAAACAAATCCTTTGAACCCTCTACCTTCCTACTTTCTCAAAATAGAAAGGGGGCACCCTGACCCAAAAAAAGGGAGGAGACCACACAGATTTGAAAAACTTAGGCCAATACCCAAACCTACACCCCCCTCTAAAATCTTGAAAAATAATCCATAACGTTTTTTTCCTACCTCATCCCCCACAACATACTCAACCCCCTGTAATTTGGGTTCGGGCCAATAAAAATACTAATGATGCTATTATCCATGCTAGAAATATTTTTAAAGCAATAGAAAAAAAGAAGTCCCACGGGGATCTTATTACTTCGTAAAGTTTTTCGATACAGTTGAAACGATTGCTCCACATAAATTGTCGACTATGGAAAAAGAGGCCTCCCTAAACTACCTAAAGTCATCCCAAAAACAAAGCCAAATGTGAACAAATGGGGGCAAACCTTCGCACAGCCAATTGCAGTTGGTGTCCCCCAGGGGGTGTCCTAGGGGCCCCCTTTTTCTTTCTCATATACATAAATGACCTACCAGTGCACACAAATACTCAAACCCCCCTATTTGCAGATGACATACATATGCAAATCCCCACCCGAGCCCCCGTCATGCTAGCCAATACTGTAAATACCGAATTACAGAAAATATCAACCTGGATGAGGACCAACAAACTTACTCTAAACATTGACAAAACCTACTACATTCAGTTTGGTAACAGAGCTGCAGATGTGTCTCTTAACATAATGATAAATGGATCACCTATCACAAAACTCAAAGAGGGAAAATTCCTAGGAATCCACCTTGATAATAGACTCAAATTTCAAACACATATACAACAAATTTCTAAGAAAATTTCCAAGACGTAGGCATACTATCGAAGATACGATACTATGTTCCACAGTCACCCCTCCTGGCCCTATATCACTCACTTATTTACCCCTATCTCACCTATGGAATTTGTGCATGGGGCTCAACAACAATTCTCAGACCACTAATCACCAACAAAAGGCTGCAGTCAGAATGATAACAAATTCCTACTACAGACAGCACACTCCACCAATTGTATTCAAAACTCTAAACCTACTCACAATACAAAACATCCATACTTATTACTGCACCTACTACATACATAGAACACCTAACTCTGACATAAACCCTCCCCTAAACATCTCCTTACCAACCTCAACAGAACACATGACCATAACACAAGACACAGATCACTCTTTGATGTTCCTCGTGTCCATCTCACAATATGCAAAACCCAATGCACATAAAAGGCCCTAAAATCTGGAATTCATTACCTGTGAATATAAAAGAACACTGTTTATAACTCAAGTCTCTTCTCAAAAATCACTTACTCACCCACAACTAAATAAATACTGAATAATTGTATCTCATAAATTGTATCTCATATATGTATCTCATTATTGTATCTCATAAATGTCAACCTGTGACCCAATCAGACTTTGTTACTATTTATCTTCATTACCTAACAGAATACTCCATTCTACTGATTACACAGCAACACAGAAAATGACCATATGCCCTGTCTTTGTAATCCATTTGTACAAAAAAATTTTATCTGTTTTACAAAAATTCTTAACCACAAATATATCTTTTGTTTTATTTATCTAAGTTAAATTTAAGCCTGCCCAAAAACAGCATTCAAGTGGCTTTGGCATGCTGCATTTACTGTATTCTTTTGTACTTCACGTATATGTTAAAATTTAATAAATAAATAAAAAAATAAAAAAATATAAACCCTTGTTTTCCCCGGGAACTCGTGCACTTCAGTTTTAGTGTTTCTCGTAACTGAAAAAAAAAAAAAAAAAAAAAAAAGGAAAGAAGAATAATGTCCTTGTGAAGGCTACAGCTGCCAAGACAAAACAAGACTGCTGTTGGCTCTGTGTTGGCTGCTTCTCGACTCTTTGAATTCCGAAATTTGAAGCTATCCGAATATATGCAGAGCCCAAAACCATCAATGGACACTGATCACCCCTGTTCCTTCTTTTTCCCTTCCTCCATCTGCGCAACTCCTTTCTTTGAAGTCACTTTTCCCTTTGTGCTTTAGTTTTCCGTACCGCCGCATGGAATTTTTCTAACCCCTCTAGCCGTAGTACCCTAGGTATTTTTCGGATCCTTTTAGGATGGGACCTTTTAATAAAAGTGCCCTTCTTTTTCGCACTGATATTCCGTACCATCAGCTATTTGTTCGTCTTCGCTGCATTACACAGCACCCTATCCACTTGCATATGTGGTTAACCCTTTTTTGCATTCTCTCCTTCTCGAGCTTTATCTACCCCGGGAATTTTGCCTTTTTTTGTTTGGGGCCACCGAACCATTTCCTTACTTGTCAATTTTAATCCCCATCATTTCCTCGGGGGATTCTCACTGTGATTCCCGTGCATTTATTGGAGGTTTTTTTTTTGTTCTCATCCCCCCATGTTTTTTAAAAACAGGCCCCCAACCCTTTTGACTCGTACCATACTCTCTCTTGATTGTCTCTCAGCCTGCTTTCCCTTTCCCCACTAACCCCAAAATGGTCATTCCCCGGACTTACATGCAGCGATCATTTTTCCCAAACATTCTTTCTTTTTCTATTCACCCCCTCCCGTGCCCCCGCTGGGAAATTTTACAGGCAAACTGGGACTTTTTCCAAGCCAAAACTTTTTGTGAGGTTCCTTCTTCGTCCTCCATTGAGACTTTTCACTTCTTTGTCCAGTTTTAACCCCAGTTCTATTTTATACCCCAAACCCCGGGCAGGCTTTTTCAAGGGCATCCTATGTTTTCCCTGCTTTTTCCTCGTACGTTTTAACCGGCTGCGGGGGGGTACTGGACAATATAATCTGGGAGAATCTTGAGTTTTTAAAAAGAAGGTGCGGTCGTCACTTGTATTTATGATGCTAAACACCTTCTGGCAAGATTATGTTTCCACCACACCTCCCGTTCCTCTGTAGTGCAGTCGGAAAAAGTGCGGGAAAAAGATGGTAAAATACTCTCCTGACCCCCCTGTTCTGTGATTGCCAGCATTGATAGAGTAAACCCCCTTGATGTTTCCATTTTAAATTGGGAATCATCTGGTCCGATTTTTCCATTATGCCTCCGTTTCTTTCCTCAAAGTCGCCAAGATTAGCCCCCTTTGGGCTTTTTTTCTCAAAGAAGAACCGTATAATGTGCCTTTTACACTTAAAGAACTGGAGGCTACACTCTCAGCTTGCTGATCATTGGCAGCTGGGCCTGACAACATTCATGTTCGGATGTTACAACATTTACATAAGTCAGCCCTTGCAGTCCTCTTACACCTCTTCAATCTTATTTGGTCACACGGAGTTCTTCCCCAGCTGTGGAAATCTGCCATTGTTCTCCCGTTCCGCAAACCGGGTACTACGGGACATGATGCCTCCCACTATCGTCCCATTGCTCTTACCAGTGCAGTTTGCAAAGTGATGGAACATCTGGTTGTTACGTTGGTTTGTCCCTTATTACTTTGATTGTAAGGTTCTCACTACATGTTCTAGTGTGGGGTAGCTTTTACTTAATGGCCTTAATTTGTCTAGGGGTAATACTTACATCATGGCTGATCATCTTGAGTGTCTCTGATACCTTTTCACCAGCCCTCTTCACAGGTTATGTAAACTACTACTATAAAAATATAACTGTATTCTCAATAGATATGTACAGAATATACAATCACAGCCTCCATTTTCAAAACAAATCTACACACTCCATCCTGTGCTCCACATGGTGTGTTCCAACACTCTTCCTTCTCTCTCCTTGACATAACTCTGGGCTAACCAGTGTTTTGACACACTTTAGTCACCCTGGGTATGGTGGCCAAAACTTAAATTATAAAAACTCACCCCTGGAGCACACATGATGCCCCAAAAGATAGGAGAAAGGACCCAGAGATCCTGCCAGGTTGAAGGTCAGCCACAGAGAGAGAGAGTCAGTGAGAGGGAGAGAGAGAGAAGCCTACCTAAGCTCCTCCCACCAAAACAAAAGACTGTTGCCAAGCACACTTCTCCAGTTACCACAATTCTACCACACCTTAATTTTACTTTTACAAAAAGAATACAACTTTATAAAACTACTTATTTAAATTGTGTGTTCATGTGTCTATAGTATAACCTATTATATGAGAAAAATAGGTTTTGACCCAGCTGCCTCTCAGTCATAAGGTTGATCAGTCCTTCTGACATTTAGAGCAAAGTCCCCATCAATTCAATATAATTAGGTATTATTATAGTAACTGTTACTTATAATACATGTTGGGTCCTATAGCCCCATAACACCCCCACCTCCAGACGAAGTCTCACAAAAGCTAGCCGTGTCCCTCAGGATACGGCTAGTAAAAAGTATATTGCTTAAGTCTGAAGGCGGTAAACAAGACTACTAGAAATGCTACATATTTCCTAGCACCATAACTACTCCTCACTTTACTGTTATTTACAACAGATTGCAGAATTTTTTATAAAAGCATTTTAACCATACCCATATACTAAAGGGGTGTAACATTTACAATTTTAGTGACTTTTAAACAATACACAATTACAATGAAAAAATTTTGCACACAATGCCCACTGTGAAAGCCCGCACCAACAGGCCTGTGCCTCTGCTACGGTAATCAGCAAGCAACTGGTACTCCAGGGTGGCATCTTCCTGATCAGGAGACGAGAGTAGAGCCAAACCCAGAGCAGTCAGGTGTACCCCAGGCAGGAAACTTCACAAAACATGTCAAGGTGTCTCTCACTTGGTGGCCGAACCAAACAGTGAGACTTCCAGTCAACACTCACGATCCTTAACATGGTCAGGCACTTAAGCCCATCTTCCGAGGTCCCACTCCACACAGATCCTCCAAACTTATGGAGAGGAGGCTGACATAGAATATGGAGGGGTCCAGGGGACCACAAAGGCAAACCGTCGGGCCGTTTTGTATATAGAGCACACCAAGACACAACATCACGTACCTTCCTGAACGTCTCATGTTACCGAAGGTTGTCAACCACTGCCTCAACTCACATTTACGTACACCCTGACCCTCGTCACACTTTTGGCTCTGACTCGACCCCTTCACAGTCAGATGGCTGGTAGAGAGTACTCAGGCTCGCTGAGAGTTCACCACTGCAAAAACAAGGTCAGCACAAGACAAACACTATGTACAAAGTACGCACCATGCATCTACATGAAACATCTAGAGAGAGCATCAGCAACCACATTCTCTGAGCCTTTTATATATTTGACTTCCAAATTAAAAGGCTGTAGGAACAAAGCCCATTTTAAGAGTCTGATTTTAGTCACTATTCACAGGAACAGGATGAAGAGATCCTGAGACATGTACAAATGCTGAATAGCCAGCCCCAAAATGAAAATTCTTTCCTGTGGTAAAATGTTGACATTTAAATTTAGAAGGTTGCTCATTGATAGTAACAGTTCTGCAACCTCTCGCAGTGCAACAACAACACCAAAGACATCTCTTTGCACCCAGGTTGGATACATTAAGTTTACACAGATACCATCACGTTCCATCTCACACACAAATTTTAAGCACACAATGAACACAATTTGCATTACACACATTAAAATGGTACTGGAACACAGACCATGGAAATCACATCTTCCATGTTTTAGCTTATTTAAAATGTTTGCATCTTTTAGTGCATAAGTATCAATCTTTCTAACCCTGTAAACCTTAGTTGTTAAATGTACTTTGTGGTAGTCAGTGTTTATGCCCAGGGTGCCATCTAATTTGGGAACCATGAAGCATGGGAATGCCCACTGACTCTCACTAAGCACTACAAACTGGCGTTGGAAGAATTTCACTTCTTCCTCCATCTCCAATTTTTCATACAGATTTTTCCCACACAAAAATTGTTGAATTGGCTCAGCTTCCTTAACAATTTCTTCATGGAGTTTCAACTTTTCCCATTACTGACATCCCAACTTTTATAAAGTTCCAAGGTGGCTGAGCCAACTCTCCAACATTTTTCTCATTAAAACCAAGCATGCATTTCCCAAAATCTTTTACACACATGTTATTTCTTAAATACACTTTTGGTATTTCATACAGATTATTGTTTTGCAGCCCTTTACATTCCATTAAAACATTGGTCTCTCTGAATTTTTGACATAACTTCAAACCCTTTAACCGGTTATTGTGTACACTATACTCATTCTTTTCTTGCTTGGGGGTGTGGGTTTTATATCTAACCCCTGGGAACTTCCCCCACAACATGTTCAGCTCACAGCAACTTGCTATACAGATTTTCACATGAATTGGCTCCAGTATCACACTTCCTCTCCAGCCTCCAGAGTATCATGGTCCATATTATGGTCCCACATCATCATCCGGGTTCTGGTTGATGGGCACGTTCACTGGTACCATCCACCTCATACGAGCCAAACAGTATCTGAAACTGAGAAAAAGCTCCGAGGGGGGAGCATCACCATCATCCCCAAGCCAATAGCTTAGAGATTCCAGAGTGCTTCCCCACTCAGCAAATATAAAGAAAGGGATCATCTCATCCAGTTGTTAGTATTGTCTATACCATAGGCTTGCATCATTGTCTTGAGGGTTTGATGTAATTTCTCTATTTCCCCTTTAGATGGAGAGTGATACACAGTTGAACACTGAGGCTCTACTTTTAGTCCCTTCAAAACATTTCTAAAAGACTTTGAGGTAAAGTTAGGCCCTTGATCTGTTTGTGCTGCTTGAGGAAAACCAACATGAAAAAAGAACTTCATCAAAACCCTTAAGACTACATGAGCAGTTATCTTATGCAGAGGGACTGCTTCCAGGTACCTGGTAGTGGAGCAAATATTTGTGAGTAAATAATCATTTCCCAGTTTGGTCCTTGGGAATGGGCCAAGTACATCTAAATACCAGCTTGCTGAAGAGTTCACCTGGTGCTGAAATAGCCTGAAGGGGAACAGGGTTAATACTTCGACTAGGTTTCCCTATAAATTGAAAGACATGACAGGTCTCAATATACTCTCTGACAGTCTCACCCGCAGCTGAGACCAGAAGAAATGCCTGGAAACCTTGGACATCACCATCTGGGGACAAAACCCTTGTTCTCCTTCCATCGATACTGCAAACAGAGGTGAATTCTTTGTAAGAGTTTCCTCCCTGAAATGAAAACACTTATTTAACTGTAAAATCTCTTCCTCAGCAACAGCGACATTTTCCTGCACAGAAATTAATTGCACCCTAGCAGGTGCAGCCTCTCTCACACTATTTAACTGATCCATTCTCCAATCATGCTCAGCTCTGGCTGGAACATCCTTTTCTTCAGTTGACTGCAGTTCAACATCAGAAAGCGGAGTTACCAAACTTAAGCCCTCACCATCCTCATGAGAAATATCATGAAGACTGTTGGTAGCATGATCATGAGCCATACTTCTCATGGTGGAACCATCAGGAGAAGGTCTGGCAGGGTTTTCCTAGCCATTTCCTCCCAACATTTGGGATTTGGTTTCCCCCAACCTAGTTGTTCCTCACTGTCTAACAGACCCATAACATTATTCCCTAATAAGAGGTCGACCCCTTTGAAGGGAATTCATCCGAGATACCTACAGGGAGATAGCCAACTTGGTATGTAAATCTACCCATAATTTGTGTACCGGTGTCCTTATGGTTGAACCCGTAATACCCTTCAACAATATATCTACCCCAGTATAGGTATCCTTAGACACTGGTAGCACTCCAGCACGTAGCAAAGAGTAGGTGCTACATCCATCTCTCAAGGACAATATGTTCTCAACTCTGCCTACATTCTTTTGCAAACCAACTGTGGACCTACTAGAAAATATACACATCCTGGATCTAGATCCAAAGGTTCCTCCTCACCTTGCCTTGAAGACCTAATGCAGGCAACTGGATGTATCTCTGCAGTTAGAGTCCTCTGGGGTGGTTCCTCCCTTTCCTGATCTCGCCGCCTTGACCAGCAAACTTTTGAGTGTGTCCAGTTTTGTTACAGTAGTAACAGATAAAACTCTTAAAGGTATTTTTACCATTTGGTTGTAGGACTGGTACTGTTTACTCGAGGACCTGAAACATATCTGATTGTCTAGGTAAACTTTGAACTCCAGCTGACTTACCTTTTCCTTCTATTTTAGAGGGCACCTCAGCCTTCATTTGTCCCTGAAAATTCTTGTCCCACTTACCTTTATGACCATAGGAACTTGGAATAAGGTTTAGAACGAGTGGGGGAAATTTTCAGAAGCAGCATGACTGTTTTTACTTACCAATTCCCTGCGAGCCAAGAATCGGTCACCTAGATCCAGTGCTTCTGAAAGATTTTCTGGGTTTTTGTCCTCCAAATATTCTCTGAGGTCAACAGGGATTGTATTGTACAATTCCTCATGAACCATCAGATCTACTAATTTGTTATAGTCTTTATTAACTCCTTTAGAACAAACCCATTTCTTAAAAAGGAACAGTTTCTCATTCCCAAACTCAGTTAAGGTCTGCCCATCCCGAAATTTTTTATTTCTGAACTTTTGTCTATATTTCTCAGGTATCATTTGGTAGGCAAGCAATACTTCCTCTTTAATCTTATCATAATCAGAAAATCTTGCCCCTCCAGAGTCTCTACTCTTTGGAATCCTTTACCTACAAGTTGTGTGCGAACTAGGGTAGCCCACTTCTGTTTGGGCCATCCTTGCTCCAAAGCAGTCTTCTCAAAAAAAGAAAAATACCTATCTGGGTCACTCTCTGTAAACTTAGGGACAAAATTTGCAGCTTTAGTTATGTTAAAGTACTGCTCAGGCTCTTGTTCTGAACCTCCTAACCTTTGACGTTCTTTCTCCTTAGCTTTCATTAATTTCATTTCAGCCTCTAGTACAGCTAATTTCAGTCTCATTCTCTCCATTTCCATATCACCTGGAGTAGGTGATTCCTCTCTTCACTATTAACAGGCATGTTTACTGATGAATTATTACCTTCTTCCCTGAAGCCTAAAAAATCTGAAGACTCATCTTCTGACATAGTTTTATCTTTAAACACTTGCTTCCCTCTTACAGTATCAGTGGACAAAGTTTTCCCACAGGCACATAAAATAACACAAATTGAATGTAAACTATGCACATAGCACTTACCATAACCACAACACAAATGTGTTACTTAACCTTTCTCCCACCTTAGGAGAAAAACAACCTGTAAACTAATATATGAAAACAACACTTCCACTGACCCACCTTGGTAAATCTTCTACCAGAAACATGCAACTGTTATTACCCCATACCAGCACATATAGTTCAAAGAATGTTTTGAGTTATTTTAGCAGTCAAATAACTCTCCCGGTCAAGCTCCCATGTTACGTTGGTTTGTCCCTTATTACTTTGATAGTAAGGTTCTCACTACATGTTCTAGTGTGGGGTAGCTTTTACTTAATGGCCTTATTTGTCTAGGGGTAAACTTACATCATGGGTGATCAGCTTGAGTGTCTCTGATACCTTTTTCACCAGCCCTCTTCACAGGTTTTTGTAAACTACTACTATAAAAATATAACTGTATTCTCAATAGATATGTACAGAATATACAATCACAGCCTCCATTTTCAAAACAAATCTACACACTCCATCCTGTGCTCCACATGGTGTGTTCCAACACTCTTCCCTTTTCTCTCCTTGACATAACTCTGGGCTAACCAGTGTTTTTGACACACTTTAGTCACCCTGGGTATGGTGGCCAAAACTTAAATTATAAAAACTCACCCTGGAGCACACATGATGCCCCAAAAGATAGGAGAAGGACCCAGAGATCCTGCCAGGTTGAAGTCAGCCACAGAGAGAGAGAGTCAGTGAGAGGGAGAGAGAGAGAAGCCTACCTAAGCCTCCTCCCACCAAAACAAAAGACTGTTGCCAAGCACACTTCTCCAGTTACCACAATTCTACCACACCTTAATTTTACTTTTACAAAAAGAAATACAACTTTATAAACTACTTATTTAAATTGTGTGTTTATGTGTCTATAGTATAACCTATTATATTGAGAAAAATAGGTTTGACCCAGCTGCCTCTCAGTCATAAGGTTGATCAGTCATTCTGACATTTAGAGCAAAGTCCCCATCAATTCAATATAATTAGGTATTATTATAGTAACTGTTACTTATAAATACATGTTGGGTCCTATATCCCCATAACACTGGTAAATCGACATTTAATGTGGTATTTAGAGACACACAACAGTCTCTCCACTCATCAATATGGCTTTCGTAAGAGCCGTTCTACCATAGACCCCTTACTATGCTTAGATACGTATGTTCATAATGCCTTTGCGAATAACCACTCAGTTATTGCCATATTTTTTGACCTTGAGAAGGCATATGACACAACTTGGAGGTAAAATACTTTGGCCCAAGCCCACTCCTTAGGCCTCCGAGGCAATCTACCATCCTTCCTTAAGAACTTTTTAATTGACAGACATTTCCGTGTTCGTTTTAAATTAATGTGCTCTCCCCGGACTTTGTCTAAGCTGAAGGTGTCCCCCAGGGATGTGTTCTGAGCACAACACTTTTTCTCCTTGCTATAAATGATTTGGCCTCTAGTCTTCCATCCGATATTTGGTCGTCACTCTATGTTGATGACTTCGCTATTGCTTGTGCAGGCGCTGACTGTCACCTCATTACAGTTTCTCTCCAGCATGCAGTCGACCGTGTTTCTAATTGGGCCACCACGCATGGGTTTAAATTTTCCAGTACCAAAACTCACCAAATTACTTTTACTGGACACTCTGTCATTTCCGATCATCCTTTGTACCTTTATGGCTTGCGTATCCCTGAATGCGATACAGCCAGGTTTCTAGGCCTTCTCTTTGACTGTAGGTTATCCTGGAAACCTCACATTACCTCTCTGAAGGCAACTTGTCACAGCTGGCTGAACCTTCTTAATTAAAACCCTTGCTCATCTTTCATGGGAGCTGATCGTCAAACTCTCCTTCACCTACATTCAGCCCTCATTTTATCGAAACTCGATTATGGTGACCAGATCTATTCAGCAGCCTCTCCTGCTACTCTCTCTAGCCTTAATTCCATCCATCATCAGGGATTACGTTTATGCCTTGGTGCTTTTCACTCTTCCCCTGTTGAGAGCCTCTATGCAGAAGCGAATGTTCCATCCTTGTCCGATCGTCATGATGCCCATTGCCTTCGCTACTATGTACGCTCTCATGATCTCCGCAATCCTTCCATTTATAGAATAGTCACTGATATTAGTAGACATTCTTTATTTGTTCGCCACCCGTGTTGCTCCATCCCTTTCTCTTTGCTACATTTGCTCTTGTCTCCCTTCAGTTCCCACCTTTCTATGTTCACGTAGCATCTCACTTTTCCCTAACCCCCTGGGAAGTTCCAGCTGTTCAAGTCTGTTCTTTCTCACTCCCTTGCTCAAAAGCCCAACTGCCTACGGTAGCTTCCTGCTCTCTTTTTCTAGACCACTTCCACTCTCATTCTCATGCCATCGCAGAGTACACAGATGACTCTAAGTCTTCTGATGGTGTCGGATTCGCAGCAGTGTTCCGGGCAGCGTCGTGCGAGGGCATTTACTGTCTTCGGCTAGCATTTTACTTCTGAATTGTATGCCATTCTTACAGCACTTATCCGTATTGCATCTTTGCTTGTGTCATCATTTGTGGTTGTTTCAGACTCCCTTAGTGCTTTACAGGCTGTACAAAAATTTGATACACCTCACCCCCTAGTTCTCCATATCCAGCTTGGTTATGCCGTATATCTACCAAGCATAAAGATATTGTTTTTTTGTTGGGTCCCCTGGTCATGTTGTACGTATAGGGAAATGAACAGGCAGACACTGCTGCGCGGTCAGCAACACATTACCTTCCAATTTCATATAGAGGTGTTCCATTCACAGACTATTTTGCTGTTATAGCTACCCACCTTCACACCCGTTGGCAACAACGTTGGTCTGCTCTGCTCAATAACAAACTTTGTTCTATTAAACCGAGTACAGTGGTCCCTTGTTGTTCGTAATTAATCCGTTCCTGGAGCCGTTACTATAAACGAAATTTACGATTTACGAATCAATTTTCCCCATAAAGAAATAATGTAAATACAATTAATCCGTTCCTGACACCCAGAAGTATTAAAACAAAAAAAAAATTTAACATGAAATATACATGTAGTACATAAACAATACAATGGGAAATGATGAATGAAACATTAACAGCATAACACTTACCTTTATTGGAGATTCTTCTTAGTGTATGGGAGACTGGAGGAGGAGAGAGAGTGGATTGTTTATAGTTTGGAAGGGGAATCCCCTTCCATCAACACCTCAGGTACCATTTGCTTTTCTGGGGTTGCTTCTCTTCTCTGTTTCTTAATGCCACTAGGACCACCTTGAGAGTCACTGGAGTCCTGTCTCACAAAATAACTGTGGAGAGAGCTCTGTTTCTGGCGTCTCTTTAACACTTCCCTAAAATGGCCCAAGACTTTGTCACTGTACATGTTGCCAACCTGGCTTGCAACAACCTTGTTAGGGTGATGTTTCTCCATAAAGCTTTCCATCTTACCCCACATAGTAAAAATCTCTTAATTTCTGAAGAAGGCACCTTCTTCCATCTCTCTTCCTCCTCCTCTGCAGCAAGATTCTGAGCTGCGATGTGTTGCTCTTCCTGCTGAAGCTCTTGCAGCTCCTCAGTGGTGAGCTCTTCATTGTAGTCTTCCACCCAAATTTTTCACATCCTCCAAACTCACATCCAACCCCATGGAATTCCCCAGTGCCACAATTGATTTTACAACAGACATAGGCTCATTAGGGTCAGTCCCAAATCCTTCAAAATCCCTCTTGTCGACACAATCTGGCCACAATTTTCTCCAGGCAGAGTTCAAAGTCCTGGTAGTCACTCCCTCCCAAGCCATACCTATAAGGGTTATGCAGTGGAGGATGCTGAAGTGTTTCTCTCCAAAATTCCCTTAGGGTCAAGTGAGTGTCTGTGGTCACAGTCAAGCACCTGTGAAACATTGCTTTTGTGTAGAGTTTTTTAAAGTTTGCAATAACCTGCTGGTCCATGGGTTGGAGGAGAGGAGTGGTATTCGGGGCAAGAACTTTACTGTGATGAACCCAAACTCCTCCGAAAATTAGGTCATCCAAGTTTGGAGGATGAGCAGGCGCATTGTCCATTACTAGCACGCACTTGAGATCCAATTTCTTTTCCAGGAGATGCTCCTTCACACTAGGGCCAAACACTTCACTGAACCACTCGATGAAAATTTCCCTCGTAACCCATGCCTTACTATTAGATTTCCAAAACACTCACAATTTACTCTTCATAACATGTGTTTTTCCTGAACACTCTGGGATTTTCAGAATGGTACACTAGTAATGGCTTCACTTTGAAATCCCCACTAGCATTAGCGCAGAACATTAGCGTCAGCCTGTCTTTCATAGGCTTATGTCCTGGCATTGCCTTTTCCTCTTGTATAATGAAGGTCCTCTTTGGCATTTTCTTCCAAAAGAGTGCCTGTTTCGTCACAATTGAAACACTTGTTCAGGTTTCAGTCCTTCAGCCTCTATGTACTCCTGGAATTCATGCACATATTTTTCAGCCGCCTTGTGGTCCGAACTGGCAGCTTCACCATGCCTTACCACACTGTGTATGCCAGTACGGTTCTTAAATCTCTCAAACCAGCCTTTGCTGGCCTTAAATCCACTCACTTCACCACTATTTGCAGGCAATTTCTTTACAAATCTTCATGCAACTGCCTAGCCTTTTCACAAATAAATGAAGTCATAAGAGTATCTCCTGCTAATTGTTTCTCATTTATCCACACCAATAATAACTTCTCAACCTCTTCCAGTACTGGTGATTTCATTTTTGTCAGCATAGTTACTCCCTTTGCAACAACAGCATCCTTTATTTAATTTTTCTTGGCCACTATGGAACATAAGGTTGTGTAGGGTTTCTTATACATCCTGGACAGTTCGGCCACACTTGTACCACTTTCATATTGTTCAATGATGGTTTTCTTAAATTCAATCGTATTTCTCACCTTCTTTACCACAGGCTTGGCACTAAGAGCTTTCATTGGAGCCATGGTAGCTTATTTAGTACTTGCAAGCACTAAAATAAATGGAATATTATGAAATATTTTGCTGGAGCACGCGAGGGGACCTTCGCTCACTGGTAAACAATGCCAGACTGGCTGCTGCCCTGGCCCAAGCCGTGCGTATGCATCCCGGACGAACTACGACTCGCGAGTCAACCTATGAAAAGCGAGTCCATGTTTATACGAAAATACCCTATGATTGGCGAATTTTACGATTGCCGGGAACTACGAAAACCTGGGGACCACTGTATAGGTTACTGGCTGTCTTCTTGTCATCAGTTTCGAGGTTGGGAGACTACTCTCCCCCGCCTTCGTATTGGCCACGCTCGTCTCACTCATGGATATCTCATGGAGAGACGCCCTGCTCCTCTCTGTGAGAATTGTCAGGTTCCAGTATCGTCAGCCACATTCTGTTAGACTGGCCACTCTATCAACGAGCATGCAGAATTTACCTCCAATGTCGTCTTCACTCTGCTCCTCTCTACCTTCCCTTCTTGCTGATGGACCCTCCTTTCATCCAGACTCTCTCATGGCTTTTTGACAACAACTGAATTACTCCACAAACTCTGATGATGATACTTTAGCAACCCTCTCAACCCTTTCTACCTCAATCTCTGCTACCCTCTACCCCCACACTATCCCCTTCCCCGCTGTTTTCTGTAACCTACTAATCATCCCTCCCCCCTTTTGCCGCCCGATACCCTCGCTTCCTTCTCTGCCCTGCAACTCTGTATAGCCCTTGTGGTTTAGCACTTCTTTTTATTATAATAATAATAATAATTAATAATAATTTAACATTTCCCTAAAATGGAACATGGTTCTGTCACTGAACTGGTTCCAGGAGTTTTCTGTACCAGATCGGCATGCAACTTCCTTGCCTTTTCGCAAATAATCGTCTGAAACACTATCACCTGCCATCTCTTTATCCTTGATCCATACCAGCAACAACTTCTCAACCTCTTCAGCTATTTGTGGTCTTCTTTTGGTTAGCATATTAACACCTTTTGCAACATCAGCTTCCTTGATTTGTTCTTTGCCAGGATAGAACCGATGGTCAACTTGTTTTTCCCATACATCCTGGCAAGCTCAGCAAGTCTCACACCACTCTTATACTTCTGTATTATTTCCTTCTTCACATCTATGGTGTTTCTCACTTTCTTTACCACAGGGGTACCACTAGCAAGTTTCTTTGGGCCCATGGTAGCTTATTTCACAGTCCCACAAGCACTAAACACAATGAAATAATCGTAAAATGTTTGAATGAGAGCGCAGGTTAGTGTTCACTCAAGCATCAACAAAGCCAGACTGGCTCATGGAGCCTGCATGGGGACACAGACAGAGGAGGCTGGCTGACAGGTCTGGTACCCGGCGGTCTGAAAATAGGGGCGCGTTCGATAATAGGGACAAATTGGTTCGAAAAAAGGGTTCTATTTTTTAAATGTTCGATAAGTGATACGTTTAAAATTTGAGGTTCCACTGTATTATCCAAGTGAGCACTTTTTTTTTTTAGTTATGAAATGGTAGAAAATCTTTTTCTGAAGGTAATGACTCCAAAAGTATGAAATTTGATGGAAAACTTCCGGAATTACACAAGTGCAAAGTTAGCAGTCTCGGTGCAATATATGCATTGGTGATTTCGCCCCACTTTGAGCCCTATTTTAAATTGTTTCCATTGCTCCATTGGTCCAAATTCTTAGCTATTTTACTAGTATGCTTTCCATTCTATCAATTGAGTACAAGAAACCACCTATTCAGCTATTACAACTACCTTTTGACCCATGCATGTCAGGAGAATTGATAGGGAACAGTGTAGTAAAGAAAGCAAATGCCAGACTGAAGTTCCTGTATAGACAAGCACGTGTCTACCTACTGAGGCTCGCAGGACCCTATGTCTAGCCCTTATACAATGCCATTGGATTACGCTTGCTCTTCATGTTACTCTGCCTTGACAAAAAATCTGAAAGATAGACTGCAAATCACCAGAACAAAATCGTAAGATTCATCCTGGGGCTGGGACCAAGAGAAAATGTGGGCCAGGATGAATTACAGCTTTGGATATGCTGAATGTTGAAGACAGAGTAAAACAACTGAAGTAAATCTTGTTTATAAAATTGCTCACAAACAGTGTCCAAAATATCTTGCTGTCAATTTTGTCAAGGTTGGAACCAAAGCAATCATAGTAATAGGGGGAGAGAGCACAACTTTGTAGTCCCCACAGTCATTGGCCAGGCTTCAAACACCTTTTATTGTACAGCAATAAAGGAATGGAACAGACTTACCCACATGTCAAAGCCAGTCATAGCATGAACCAGTTCAAGAAGAGTGCCGAAAGATGTTCTGATGAATGTAGCTACAGAAAGGAGGGGAATGATTTTCTATTTTTTAGCTAACATATGTGTAATTTTTACCTTATTCCTAGTAATGACCCTCATATTGTAGTAGTCTTAATGGCCCTGTGTAGTAGATAGCCCTTTTTATTTTTTTATTTTTTTTATTATCACACCGGCCGATTCCCACCAAGGCAGGGGGGCCGAAAAAGAAAAACTTTCACCATATTCACTCCTTCACTGTCTTGCCAGAAGGGTGCTTTACACTACATTTTTTTAAACTGCAACATTAACACCCTCCTTCAGAGTGCAGGCACTGTACTTCCCATCTCCAGGACTCAAGCCCGGCCTGCTGGTTTCCCTGAATCCCTTCTAAATGTTACTTTGCTCACACCCAACAGAAAGTCAAGTATTAAAAACCATTTGTCTCCATTCACTCCTATCAAACACGCTCACGCATGCTGCTGGAGTCCAAGCCCCTCGCACACAAAACCTCCTTTACCCCCTCCCTCCAACCCTTCCTAGGCCGACCCTACCCCGCCTTCCTTCCACTACAGACTGAATACACTCTTTAAGTCATTCTGTTTCGCTCCATTCTTCTACATGTCCCAACACCTCAACAACCCTTCCTCAGCCTCTGGACAACAGTTTTGGTAATCCCGCACCTCCTCCTAACTTCCAAACTACGAATTCTCTGCATTATATTTACACCACACATTGCCTCAGACATGACATCTCCACTGCCCCCAGCCTTCTCCTCGCTGCAACATTCATTTACCACGCTTCACACCCCTATAAGAGCGTTGGTAAAACTATACTCTCATACATTCCCCTCTTTGCCTCCAAGGACAAGTTCTTTGTCTCCACAGACTCCCAAGTGCACCCCTCACTCTTTTTCCCTCATCAATTCTATGATTCACCTCATCTTTCATAGACCCATCCGCTGACACGTCCACTCCCAATATCTGAATACTTCACCTCCCCCATACTCTCTCCCTCCAATTTTGATATTCAATCTTTCATCACCTTTAATTTTTGTTATCCTCATAACCTTACTCTTTCCTGTATTCACCTTTAATTTTCTTTTTTTGCACACCCTACCCAAATTCATCCACCAATCTCTGCAAACTTCTTTCAGAATCTCCCAAGAGCCAGTTGTCATCAGCAAAGAGCAGCTGTGACAACTCCCACTTTGTGTGTGATTCTTTATCTTTTAAAATCCCCGCCTCTTGCCAAGACCCTCGCATTTACTTCTCTTACAACCCATCTATAAATATATTAAACAACCCCGGTGACATCACACATCCTTGTTAAGGCCTACTTTTACTGGGAAAAAATTTCCCTCTTTCCTACATACTCTAACTTGAGCCTCACTTCCTCGTAAAAACTCTTCACTGCTTTCAGTAACCTACCTCCCACACCATACACTTGCAACATCTGCCACATTGCCCCCCTATCCACCCCGTCATACGCCTTTTCCAAATCCATAAATGCCACAAAGACCTCTTTTAGCCTTATCTAATACTGTTCACTTTTATGTTTCACTGTAAACACCTGGTCCAAAAACACCCCCTACCTTTCCTAAAGCCTCCCTTTTTCATCTGCTATTTCCCATTCTCCGTCTTACTCTTAATTCTTTCAATTATTTAACTCTACATACACTTTACCCGGTACACTCAACAGACTTATCCCCCTATAAATTTTTGCACTCTCTTTATCCCTTTGCCTTTATACAAAGGAACTATGCATGCTCTCTGCCAATCCCTAGGTACCTTACCCTCTTCCATACATTTATTAAATAATTGCCCAACCACTCCAAAACTATATCCCCACCTGCTTTTAACATTTCTATTTTTACCCCATCAATCCCGGCTGCCTTACCCCTTTCATTTTACCTTACTGCCTCACGAATTTCCCCCACACTCACAACTGGCTCTTCCTCACTCCTACAAGATGTTATTCCTCCTTGCCCTATACACAAAAATCACAGCTTCCCTATCTTCATCAACATTTACAATTCCTCAAAATATTCCTTCCATCTTCCAATACCTCTAACTCTCCATTTAATTTACTCTCCTCTCCTATTTTTAACTGACAAATCCATTTGTTCTCTAGGCTTTCTTAACTTGTTAATCTCACCCCAAAACTTTTTCTTATTTTCAACAAATTTTTTTGATAACATCTCACCCACTCTCTCATTTGCTCTCTTTTACATTGCTTCACCACTCTCTTAACTTCTCTCTTTTTCTCCATATACGCTTCCCTCCTTGCATCACTTCTACTTTGGGAAAAACTTCTCATATGCTAAATTTTTCTCCTTACTACTCTCTTTACATCTTCATTCCACCAATCGCTCCTCTTCCCTCCTGCACCCACTTTCCTGTAACCACAAACTTCTGCTGAACACTCTAACACTACATTTTTAAACCTACCCCATACCTCTTCGACCCATTGCCTATGCTTCATTAGCCCATCTATCGTCCAATAGCTGTTTATATCTTACCCTAACTGCCTCCTCTTTTAGTTTATAAACCTTCACCTCTCTCTTCCCTGATGCTTCTATTCTCTTGTATCCCTTACCTTTTACTCTCAGTGTAGCTAAAACTAGAAAGTGATCTGATATATCTGTGGCCCCTTATAAACATGTACATCTGAAGTCTATTTCAACAGTCTTTTATCTACCAATACTATAACCCAACAAACTCTGTCATTTCGCCCTAAAATCATATCGTTGTATACTTATTTATCCTTTTTTTTCTTAAAATATGTATTACCTATAACAAAAACCCCTTTCTATACAAAGTTCAATCAAAGGGCTCCCATTTTCATTTAACCTGGCACCCCAAATTTACCTACCACACCCTCTCTAAAAGTTTCTCCTACTTTAGCATTCAACCCCCTACCACAATTACTCTCTCACTTGGTTCAAAGGCCCCTATACATTCACTTAACATCTCCCAAAATCTCTCTCTCTCCTCTGCATTCCTCTTTCTCCAGGTGCATACACGCTTATTATGACCCACTTCTCGCACCCAAACCCTTTACTTTAATCCACTTAATTCTTGAATTTACACATTCATATTCTCTTTTTCTTCCATAACTGATCATTTAAACATTACTGCTACCCCTTCCTTTGCTCTAACTCTCTCAGATACTCCAGATTTAATCCCATTTATTTCCCCCCACTGAAACTCTCCTACCCCCTTCAGCTTTGTTTCGCTTAGGGCCAGGACATCCAACTTCTTTTCATTCATAACATCAGCAATCATCTGTTTCTTGTCATCCGCACTACATCCACGCACATTTAAGCAACCCAGTTTTATAAAGTTTTTCTTCTTCTCTTTTTTAGTAATTGTATACAGGAGAAGGGGTTACTAGCCCATTTTAGTATGATAATAAGATGTTATCTTCATTATAGAATAATAAGAAAATATTATAACCTTTATATTATAATAATAAGGTAAAAGGACCCCAATGGAAATAAGTCACTCTGTCTGACTTTTTTGGGTTATCCCAGGTTCTCTACACATATGCTGCTATGTATGATAATTCTATGTAACTGTATTTGTGTATACCTGAATAAACTTACTTATGTAGTGTACAGAATTTGGCCAATTTTTCACAAAATTAAAAAAATACCAGTTTAAAAAGAATGTAGACATTCGTGGCACTAAAACAACATTTCCTCTGTTCATCAATCACATCCTCAGGCCTCTCCTATACTACACTTGCCTTCCATTTTGAATTCAAAATCACAAAAATAGAAGATTTAGTATATTTAATGGATAATAAAATATAACCATTAATAATCAGTCAGGGTTTACAGTTTTCCCCGTAAAATTTAATCAGAAAATATTAAAAACCCATTTAAAAAAAGACTGGTGGGTATAAGTAAGCTTACCCATCCTCATACAAAAAAAAAAAGCAAAAATTAAATATTTTTGTGACTGAGCCCAATTTCAAGCTACTTCCAGTACTGAAACCATCTAAATTCATCTCTATTTCAGTAGTGTGCCTTCCACTCTGTCAAACGAATTATCAAGAAACGGTCAATAAAACCATAAAACCATCCCAAATTCTTAATGTTGCTATTTTAACCCTTAAATGGTCCAAACGTATATATACGTTCACTTGCGTAGCGCCCCAAATTTTTTGAGGAAAAAAAAAAACTTTTCTTTTAAAAGGAAAAAAGAGCATATGGTACCCAGGCATCCCCAATTATTTTAATATGGCACACAGTGAGTGCGCACACCCATTCTCTCATGACTAGGTGACTTAGGCTTATTGTGGCAATGTTGAATGAATGGCACAGAAAACGTATATATATGTTTGGACCGTTTAAGGGTTAACCCTTTCACTGCCGGTCCCTTAATATTATGTCTTGCAAGCCAGTGTTGGTCCTGTAATACTGTGCCAAAATTCTAGCGGTTTCAAATCTTGTGGGAGAAAGCTGGTAGGCCTACATATGAAAGAATGTGTCTGAGTGGTCAGTGTCACAGTATAAAAAAAATCCTGCAGCACACAGTGCATAATGAGAAAAAACTCCAACCATGTTTTTGGTTTTAAACAGTGAATTTGCAATGTATTTTCATATAGTATTTATAGTTGTATTCTCATTTTCATGGTCTCATTTGATGGAATGGAAGATATATTACAGAAATAGAGATGATTTTGAATGGTTAATGGACTAAAAGTACCTTGACATTGAGCTCAAAGTAGCAAAAAGGTTCGATTTTTGCCGATCTTCAAGAGTAAAAGAATCATGTCACACATCCAATACACATCAACTGGTGGGTCTAATATGCTTTCATGCATGCCCTTATATTATTTATATCAGTTTTCCTATAATGCAGTAGTCTGCATAACAGTACGTAAATCTTTTTTTTTTTTGGGGGGGGGGAATAAAAATTTAAAATGGAAAGCAAGTGTAATGTAAGAGGGGCCTGGAGACATGACTAATGAACAGAAAAAATTTTATTTTAATGATAGGAATGTTTCATTGTTAATTCTGGACCCTATTATGAATTTCGCCAAATTATCAATTTCTGATCACTTTATTAGGTAGTCAAAATCAGTAAATGAGTGATTTCTTGCACTCAGTCAATAGAACAAAAGGAGTTCTAGCAAAATAGCTATGAGTTTGGTTGACTGGAGCAATGAAATTGGCCGAAAATAGGGCTCAAAGTGGGCAAAATTGCTGATGCGTAAATATTGCCGAGACCGCTAACTTTGTGAGAGCGTAATTCCATAAGTTTTCCATCTCATTTTGTACTTTTGGTGTCATTACCATCAGGAAAAGATTCTCTATCATTTCCTAAGAAAAACTAATTTTTTTTAATTCTTCGACACTGAGAGCAAGTTTGTGAGCAGGGGTCTCGACAGTGAAATGGTTAGGCAAAACACATGGATGGAGTTTTGGTTTTCTCATTATGCCCTGTGTGGGGCAGAATTTTTTTTTATGTTGTTCAAACTCACTGCATAGACCCATTCTTTCATATCTTGGCCAAAATTTACCTCTCACAGCTTATGTGACATACAACTTCATGAGGGACCCTGGCTTCCATGACATAGTTCTAGGTGATGGCCACTGAAAGGGTTAAATACTGAGCTTTTCCTTGTAATGCATTTTTTATTATGAAGTGGCTATAAGAAATTAGGATTTGCTTACCATAAATTTGTCTAAAGGTCACTTTTCTTGGAATACATGAGTCACCAAGCATGGGCTTACTTTGCATTTTTTTTTTTCCCCATATCATGACATTATTTAAATTGATAGCCCTTGTGGCTTAGCACTTCTTTTTTATTATAATAATAATAATAATATTTAAATTGATCAAGCCAGTTAAAAGAAAAAATAACACAATTCAATAAGATTAATTGCTTAGTGTAATTCTTTAACTTGGTTACATTTCCAACCATATATAGGTCTCCTGTCCATCACATTTCTGTTGAAACCAAAGAAAAGTATTAGCAAAATTGCACTATGAGTTTACTTTATTACTAGGTTATGTATTCTCTTACTCTTCAAGGGGACCTCCTTGGTGCAGTGAAGAAGTGCTCAGTCTGAGGAATTAGACCTTTTGGTTATCTTCCTCAAACCGAACCTAATTACCCCCCAATCCCCCCTTCCCTATCCTATCCTCTCCATCACCCCTTTCCCTTTCCTCCTCCTCTCCCCATCCCTCCACTTTCCTTTTCCTCTTTCTGTCTTTGAGGTTGTTCCCTTAGGCTTTGTAGTTCCTAGACCTGAGTAGGCATTCTGGGTCCATCTCCTTCCTTTGGGGCCCCTTTGTTGGTTGGGTGTAGTTTGCTGTGGAATCGGGGTTTCATCTAAAGATCCTGTTTCCCCTTTGGTCTAAGGGGGATGGTATTCTTTCATTGTCTTGCAGGTGACAGGTGTATCTTGGAGGCTCCCTGCCAGATTCAAGAGGGGAGCAAAAAGGAAGTATCTTATGGGGGTTTCCGATCCCCCTTTTTTTGTCCCCTGAGGTGGCTAAGTAGATGTGGATCGTGTCCCGTTGCGGGTTTACGGTTTTAAAACCCCTTAACGCCCAAAATGTAGGTTTACATTTTTATGCAGTGCTTGAAACTAGTCTATGTTTTTTTTTTTCCTGTTTTTTTCCAAATTTGGCATATTACCTAATGCCGGTCAGCTGAAGGGTCTTCCACTCGGTGTCACAGTTTTAAAAAAAATCTGGGCCCATTATCCTTGGGGAGCCCCAGTTCTATTGGTGCCAGCTAAGCAAAATAGGGGAAACACCTGGGATTCACTGATGTATGTAGATTAACCCCCCCCCTTTTTAAAAGGGGAAAAGTTGTTGACCCCAATTTAGGGGGCTTTGAGGGGATGTACCATAAGGGGTCGAGGAAAAAAAAAAAATCTCGATAATAACCCTGTGCAAATTTTGGAAGTGTTTTTCCGTTGGTGGCAGGCAGGCGGCAGGCAGGCTGGGGGCTGGCTGGCTGGCTGGTGGCTGGCTGGTGGCGGGCTGGCGGGCTGGGCTGGCTGGTGGCGGCTGGCTGGCTGGTGGCTGGCTTGGTTGGGCTTGGCTTGCTGGCTTGGTTTGGCTTGGCTTGGCTTGGTTTGGCTGGGCTGGGGGGCTGGGCTGGGCTGGGGGCTGGGCTGGGCTGGGGGGGCGGGGCTGGGCTGGGGCGGGGTGGTGGGCTGGGCTGGGCTGGGCTGGGCTGGGCTGGGCTGGGCTGGGCGGGGGCTGGGCGGGGCTGGGCTGGGCTGGGCGGGGCGGGGCTGGGCTGGGGGGCTGGGGGGGGCGGGGCGGGGGGGGTTTGACTGATTGACTTTGACTGTCTCTGTCTCTATCTGTTTTTTCTTATCTTTCTTGTCTATCTCTGTCTCACGGGTAACAAAAAACAATTAACATATGTAAATTAACTAGGATAACCCAAAATTCAAGAGAAAGGTTTTAACTGTGCTTGTAGTTTTAAGCATAGTGCTGACTGGCAAGAAATAGTTTTCACTTGCTCAGGAAACGGATGTGACAATGCAGTCTGTGTAATACCTTGGTTCAGAGTGGCTCTCTCGGGAAGAAGCAAGAGACAGGAGACAAACTTTAGGGAACTAAAAAGTTTCAGGAAACAGAAAAATCAAACTAACGAAACCAGATGCCCCTACTCACTGATGAAAATGCAAACAGACCATTTCTTTCTTCTCTACCATGGAAAAAACCGGGCGAGCAAAAACCCAAGTCAAACACCCCCCCCCAATGACCACCTCACTGGCACCTACCCTAACACCTATTCCCAGCTCTGCCCCCCAAAAAAAAGGCTCCTTATTATCAAACACTAAAGAACAAGACGGAGATTTAAATACATTACCCCCTTTATTACAAAAAAGCTTTTCAAATGCTGTCACCAAAATTTTTCAAAAACAACAAATCCCCTGAATCCTCTACCTTCCCCCAATTTTCAAATCGAGGGTCACCCCGATACATAAAGGAAAATCAAACAGACCTGAATAACTATAAGCCAATATCTAACTTACCCCTTCTCTCTAAAATCTTTGAAAAATTATTTCATATGAAGATCTATTCCTGCCTCGTTTCTCACAACATACTCAACCCCTGTCAGTTTGGGTTCGGGCCCTAATAAAAACACAATTGATGCTATTATACACATGCTAGAACAGATATACCTGCACTCGAGAAAAAAGAAGTCCCATTGGGAATGTTCTTTGATCTACTTAAACTTTTGATACGTTGACCATGATTTATTGAAAATAAAACTATCACATTATGGTATAAGAGGGCACTCCCTCAACTACCTAAAGTCATATCTTAGCAACAGAAGCCAACAGTGTAAACAAATGGAGCTACCTCTTCCACATTATCAATAACAGTTGGTGTCCCACAGGGAAGTGTCCTTGGCCCATTTCTCTTTTTCATTTACATAAACGACCTACCAAATGCATCTCAACTACTCAAACCCATACTATTTGCAGATGACACTACATACGTCTTCTCTCACCCAAGCCCAGTCATACTAGCCAGTACTGAATTACAGAAAATATCTACCTGGATGATGATTAACAAGCTTACTCCCAGTATAGACAAAACCTATTTCATTCAATTTGGGAACAGAACTACGAATGTTCCCCTTAACGTAATGATAAACGGAACACCTATCACAGAACTCTCAGAGGGAAAATTCTTAGGAATCCACCTTGATAATAGCTTCAAATTTCAGACACATGTACAACAAATTTCCAAGAAAGTCTCCAAGACCGTAGACATACTATCAAAGATACGGTACTATGTTCCACTATCAGCTCTCCTTGCCCTGTATCACTCACTTATTTACCCCTATTTCACCTATGGAATCTGCACATGGGGCTCAACAACAATAAATCATCTCAGACCATTAATTACCCAGCAAAAGGCTGCAGTCAGAATGATAACAAATTCCCACTCCAGACAGCACACTCCACCAATATTCAAAAGTCTAAACTTACTCACTGTACAAAACATCCATACTTATTATTGTGCCTACTACATACATAGAACACTAAACTCAGATATAAACCCTCCCCTCAAACTTCTCCTTACCAATCTTAACAGAACACATGACCATAACACAAGACACAGATCACTCTTTGATGTTCCTCGTGTCCATCTCGCACTATGTAAAAACTCAATGCACGTAAAAGGCCCAAAAATTTGGAACTCATTACCAGTGCTTACCAAAGAATCACTGTCTGTATGTCAATTCAAAACTCTTCTAAAAAACCACCTACTCACCCAAAACTAATTACACAGTACTTAATTTAACTTTCCTACCCAGTTAATAAATCACTTTCTACTGCCACAAAATATCATTACTCACTGTGTAACTCCCTTAGCCTTTGGACCCCATAAATAAATACTCACAGATCAATAAATTTTCATATCTGATTTAATGCAAATATTGAATAATTTATAACCCAGTTGTATAATTAGAGAAACCTTACCAAACTATGTTATAGCATTACCTAGTAGAATAATTCATTCTCTTGAATGCACTGTAACTCATCTAATGATCATATGAACTGTTACTGCACTGCAGATCATTGATTTGATTTGATTAGATCTGATTAATAAATTGTATGACTACATATAATAAATTGATAATTTTGTTATGTTATGCATTGTAATGTTACAGAATTGTAAAACTATAATGCTTCAAAATTGAAATGTTCAAATTTCATTGTTTAAAATACTCAGTTGTACTTGATATTGTAAATTGTTTACTATAACTGTTCCATTAATCTTAAGTTAATTTTAAGCCTGCCCTTAATGCTCTGCATACAAGGGGCTTTTGATATGTACACCCAACTTTTATAATGCCTTGTACAACTATGTATCATGTCTTAATAAACTATTATTATTATTATTATTATTATTATTATTATTATTATTATTATTATTATTATTTATTATTATTATTATTATTATTATTATATAATATTATTAATATTATTAGCAGAGAGACAGAAAGATAAGCAGAGACAGATAGACAGAGAGCTAGACAGACAGACAGACATGTTTATGTGTAACAGTGAAAACAAATTGAGCCAAGTCAGTGCATGCTCATCAAAGGTCACCATTGCTGCACTGTCAGCAGTGGAGTGACTCGTCTTACACCATGCTTCAAGGAAGTTATTACTGTTATTGAGTGTACTGGTAAAGTGTATGGTGAGTAGTTATTGAAAGAATTAAGGTAAGATGGAGAGTGGATAGCGTGAACAAGGAGGCTTTAGGAAGTAGGGGGTGTTTGACCCGTTTTACAGTGAAA
>NC_069403.1:22715731-22749965 GCF_026875155.1 Cherax quadricarinatus
CCCCCCCAAAAAAAACGTTATTGTCAACCTAACCAGCCTAAAGAAAAGGGAAAAAAAAATTGTATTATGGAACGTTACCCAAACTTAGAGGTGATTAAAAAAGCCCTGGAAAACCCTATCAGAAATTCTGGGAAAAAAAATATATCAGAATAGCGAAATAAGTTTAGCAAAATCAGATAAACCCCCCAACTCCCACAACAGAAACAGCAAACAGACTCAATGATTTCTTTCCCCATATAGGACAAAACTTCCCAATAAAACCCCAAAGCTCAGATACCCCACCAAATGACTACCTCCCCGGCAACTACCGAAACACTGTTCCTAGCTTGACTAACCCTATGAAGTCTCCCTTATTATCAACACGCTAAAAAAAAGGCAGGAGTTTTTAAATACCTTACCCCCCTTTATATAAAAAAATTTCACAAGTGCTATCACCAATCATTGCAACACTCTTTAACAATCCTTTGAACCCTCCACCTTCCCTACAGTACCAAAATAAAGGGTCCCCCGTCCCAAAGGAGGAGACCAAACAAGTTAAATAACGTAGGCCAATATCCAACTTACCCCCTCCTCAAAAATCTTGGGAAAAAAATTAATTCATAAACGAATTATCCTACCTTACCCCCAAAAACATACTCAACCCCTGCCAATTTTGGTTCAGGCCTAATAAAAATACAAATGATGCTATTTACACATGCTAAAACATATTACACGCAATAAGAAAAAAGAAGTCCCACTGGGGTTTCATTGACTTATTTTTGCTTTTGATACAGTTGACCATGACTTGTCACTAAAATTGTCACACTAGGGTAAAAGGGGCACTCCTCAACTCCCTAAGTCATCCCTCGCAACAGAACCCAAATATGTGTACGAAAATGGGAAAACTCTTCTGAAACCAATTACAGTTGGTGTCCCACGGGAAGGTCCCCTTTGGCCCCCTTCTTTTCTCCTATACTAAATGCCTACCCAAAAGCTTCGCAATTACTCAAACCCACAATTTGCAGATGACCTACAAGTCTTCTCCCACCCGGCCCAGTCACGCTAGCCAATACTGAAAATACCGAATTACGAAAAATTCCCTATGGGGGACTAAAAAACTTACACTAAACATTGAAAAAAACCTACTTCATTCGTTTGGAAACAGAGCTCAATGTCCCTCTTAAAAAAATGAAAACAGTCACCTATCACAAAGTTAACAGGGGGAAAATTCTTGGGGAATCCACCTTGATAATAGATCAAATTTATACACATATAAAACAAATTTTTAAAAAATTTCCAAGCGAGGCATACTATCAAAGAACGGTACTATGCTCCACGTCACCCCCCGGCCCTTATCATCCTTTTTTACCCCTATCTCACCTAGGGAAAATTTGTGCAGGGGGCTCAACAACAAGAAACCCAAACCACTAATTACCCAAAAAAAAGGCTGCAGTTAAAGATAAAAAATTCTCATACAGCGCACACCCCACCAATATTCAATACACTAAACCCTACTACCATACAAAACATCCATACTTATTACGCCCTATTCAAAATAGAACACTTAACTCGAATTTACCCTCCCCTCAAACATTCCTTGAAAAACCTAAACAGAACCAGCCCATAACACAAGGCACAGATCCTCTTTGATGTTCCCGTGTCCATCCACACTATAAAAACTAAATGACAAAAAACCCCCAAAAATCTGGAATTCATTCCCTTTAAAATAAAAAAGAAACCTACCTGTTTAAAAATTAAAGTTTTCCCAAAGATACTTACCACCCAAAACCAAATAAATAGAAAAAACTGAACCTTATAAATTGTATATCTTAAATGTTTCACAAATTTTAAACACAAAATGTTAAACCTAAAACCCAATCTAACTTTTATTTTTTAAATACACTACCTAACAGAATACCCCAGACTGAATGTACAAAAAGAAAGAACCATTGACTGTCTTTTTAAAATCATTGTGCTTATAGTAAACTGTTTACATTAAAATTTTTCATTTATTTCATCATTGTTTGTTAATCTTAAATTTAAATTTTAAAACCAGCCTAAAGCTATGCTAGTATAAGTGGCTTTGGCATGTGCCTTATCTGTATTTTTTTTACCTCGTATGTGGCTCAAATTTTTAATAAATAAATAAAAAAAAAATAAATAAATAAATAAATACAGTTGTCTCAGGTACAACAGCTCAAAATGGGAAAAGTTTTGAAGTTATTTATTTAATGCTTTTGTAAGTGTATTTTTGGGGTTCTGAAATGGATTAATAAAATTTTTTATTGCTTATGGAACAAATTCATTTCGGTATCAGCACTGAAAGCCTTTGGAAGAAATAATTCGTACTCAAGGTACCCCTGTATTTGAAAAAAAAACCCCAGGACATCACACATCCTTTTCTAAGGGGCCCACTTTTTTCTGAAATAATTCCCCCTCCCTACATACTCTAACCTGAGCCTCACTATCCTCATAAAAACTCTTCACTGCTTTCAGTAACCTACCTCCTATTCCATACACCTGCAACATCTGCCACATTGCCCCCCTATCCACCCTGTCATATGCCTTTTCCAAACCCATAAATGCCACAAAAACCTCTTTACCCTTATCTAAATACTGTTCACCTATATGTTTCACTGTAAACACTTGGTCTACACACCCCCTATCTTTCCTAAAGCCTCCTTGTTCATCTGCTATCCTACTCTCCATCTTACTCTTAATTCTTTCAATAACTGACTCTACCATACACTTTACCAGGTACACTCAATAACAGTAATAAGCTTCCTTGAAGCATGGTGTAAGACGAGTCACTCCACTGCTGACAGTGCAGCAATGGTGACCTTTGATGAGCATGCACTGACTTGGCTCAATTTGTTTTCACTGTTACACATAAACATGTCTGTCTGTCTGTTAGCTCTGTCTATCTGTCTCTGCTATCTTTCTGGCTCTCTGTTAATAAAATTAAAATATTATATAATAATAATAATAATAAAAATTTTATAATAATAAATAATTATAATAATTAATATAATAATAATAATAATAATAATAGTTTATTAAACATATACATAGTTGTACAAGGCATTATAAAAGTTGGTGTACATATCAAAACCCCTTTGTATGCAGAGCATTAAGGGCAGGCTTAAAATTAACTTAAGATTAAGGAACAGTTATAGTAAACAATTTACAATTTTCAAGTACAACTGAGTATTTTAAACAATGAAATTTGAACATTTCAATTTTGAAGCATTATGTTTTACAATTCTGTAACATTACAATGCATAACATAACAAAATTATAAATTTTATTATATTTTAGTCATACAATTTTTTAAAATCAGATCTAATCAAATCAAATCAATGATCTGCAGTGCAGTAACAGTTCATATGATCATTAGTTTGAGTTTACAGTGCATTCAAGAGAATAAATTTTATTCTACTAGGTAATGCTATAACAAAAGTTTGGTAAGGTTTCTTTTAATTATACACTGGGTTATAATTATTCAATATTTGCATTAAATCAGATATGAAATTTATTGATCTGTGAGTATTTATTTATGGGGTCCAAAGGCTAAGGGGAGTTACACAGTGAGTAATGATATTTTGTGCAGTAGAAAGTGATTTATTTAACGGGGTAGGAAATTTAAATTAAGTACTGTGTAATTAGTTTTGGGTGAGTGGGTGGTTTTTTAGAAGAGTTTTGAATTGACATACGCCCAGTGATTCTTTGGTAAGCACTGGTTTAAAGGTTCCAAATTTTTTGGGGCCTTTTACGTGCATTGAGTTTTTACATAGTGCGAGATGGACCGAGGGAACATCAAAGAGTGATCTGTGTCTTGTGTTTATGGTCATGTGTTCTGTTAAGATTGGTAAGGAGAAGTTTGAGGGGAGGGTTTATATCTGAGTTAGTGTTCTATGTATGTAGTTAGGCACAATAATAAGTATGGATGTTTTGTACAGTGAGTAAGTTTAGACTTTTGAATATTGGTGGAGTGTGCTGTCTGGAGTGGGAATTTGTTATCATTCTGACTGCAGCCTTTTGCTGGGTAATTAATGGTCTGAGATGATTTATTGTTGTTGAGCCCCATGTTTCAGATTCCATAGGTGAAATAGGGGTAAAAAAAGTGAGTGATACAGGCAAGGGAGCTGATAGTGGAACATAGTACCGTATCTTTGATAGTATGTCTACGGTCTTGGAGACTTTCTTGGAATTTTTTGTACATGTGTCTGAAATTGAAGCTATTATCAAGGTGGATTCCTAAGAATTTTCCTCTGAGAGTTCTGTGATAGGTGTTCCGTTTATCATTACGTTAAGGGGAACATTCGTAGTTCTGTTCCCCAAAATTTAATGAAATAGGTTTTGTCTAAACTGGGGTAAGCTTGTTAATCATCATCCAGGTAGATATTTTCTGTAATTCAGTACTGGCTAGTATGACTGGGCTTGGGTGAGAGAAGACGTATGTAGTGTCATCTGCAAATAGTATGGGTTTGAGTAGTTGAGATGCATTTGGTAGGTCGTTTATGTAAATGAAAAAGAGAAATGGGCCAAGGACACTTCCCTGTGGGACACCAACTGTTATTGATAATGTGGAAGAGGTAGCTCCATTTGTTTACACTGTTGGCTTCTGTTGCTAAGATATGACTTTAGGTAGTTGAGGGAGTGCCCTCTTATACCATAATGTGATAGTTTTATGTTCAATAAATCATGGTCAACTGTATCAAAAGTTTTAAGTAGATCAATGAACATTCCCAATGGGACTTCTTTTTTCTCGAGTGCAGTGTATATCTGTTCTAGCATGTGTATAATAGCATCAATTGTGTTTTTATTAGGCCTGAACCCAAACTGACAGGGGTTGAGTATGTTGTGAGAAACGAGGCAGGAATAGATCTTCATATGAAATAATTTTTCAAAGATTTTAGAGAGAAGGGGTAAGTTAGATATTGGCTTATAGTTATTCAGGTCTGTTTGATCTCCTTTATGTATCGGGGTGACCCTCGCTATTTTGAGAATTGAGGGGAAGGTAGAGGATTCAGTGGATTTGTTAGTGTTGCAATAATTGGTGACAGCACTTGAGAAGCTTTTTTGTATATAAAGGGTGGTAATGTATTTAAATCTCCTGTCTTGTTCTTTAGTGTGTTGATAATAAGTGAGACCTCTGTTGGGCTGGGCAGAGCTAGGAATAGTGTGTTAGGGTAGGTGCCAGTGAGGTGGTCATTAGGTGGGGTGTTTGAGCTTGGGATTTTGCTCGCCCGGTTTTTTCCTATGGTAGAGAAGAAAGCAATGAGTCTGTTTGCAGTTTCAGTCAGTGGGAGTATGGGTTCATCTGGTTTCGTTAGTTTGATTGTTCTGTTTCCTGAAAACTTTTTAGTTCCTAAAGCTTGTCTCTCTGTCTCTCTGCTTCTGTCTCCGAGAGAGCCACTCATGAACCAACAGGTATTACACATGACTGCATTGTCACATCCGATTCCTGAGCAAGTGTAAATACATATTACTTGCCAGTCATGCTTACTATGCATTATATCTACAAGCACAGTATAGCACTTTCTCTTGAATTTTTGGGTTATCCTAGTTAATTTACACTATGTATAATTGTATTTATGTGTACCTGTGAGACAGAGATAGACAGAGAAAGATATAGATACAGATAGAGACAGAGACAGTCAAAGTCAATCAGTCAAGCCCAGCCCGCCCAGCCCAGCCCAGCCCAGCCCAGCCCAGCCCAGCCCAGCCCAGCCCAGCCCAGCCCAGCCCAGCCCAGCCCAGCCCAGCCCAGCCCAGCCCAGCCAGCCCGCCAGCCCAGCCCAGCCCAGCCCAGCCCAGCCCAGCCCAGCCCAGCCCAGCCCAGCCCAGCCCAGCCCAGCCCAGCCCAGCCAAGCCAAGCCAAGCCAAGCCAAGCCAAGCCAAGCCAAGCCAAGCCAAGCCAGCCAGCCAGCCAGCCAGCCAGCCAGCCAGCCAGCCAGCCAGCCAGCCAGCCAGCCAGCCAGCCAGCCAGCCAGCCAGCCAGCCTGCCTGCCTGCCTGCCTGCCTACCGAACGTGTATTGCACGTTCCACAAATGTTGCACATGGGTTATTATCGAGATTTTTTATATTTCCTCGACCACTTATGGCTACATCCACCTCAAAGCCGCTAAATTCGGGGTCAACATCACTTTCCTCTTAAAAAGGGAGTGTTAATACTACATGACATCAGTGAATCCCAGGTGTTTGCCACGCTATTTGCTCTAGCTGGCACTCAATAGAACTGGTGCTCCCACAAGGTACTAAGTGGTCCCAGATTTTTTTAATACTGTGCACACCGAGTGTGAAGACCCATTCTATGCTGACCAGGCATCTCAGGTCAATCATGCCAAATTTGGAAGCAGGAAAAATAAAACATAGATCTATGTTTCAAGCACTAGCAGTAAAAATGTAGATCTACATTTGGACAGTTAAGGGGTTAAAGCCAGTAAACCAGCAATCCGGGACAGCGATCTCACATCTACTTAGCCACCTCAGTGGACAAAAGAAAGGGTGATCGGAAACCCGCCATAAAGCATACTTCCTTTAGCCTCCACCTCTTGGAATCTGGCAGGCAGCCTCCAGAGATACACCTGTCACCTGCAAGACAATGAAAGAATACCATCCCTCTGTAGACCAGAGAGGAATCAGGATCTTTAGATGACCCAGATTCCACAGCAAACTACACAACCAACAAGGGCCTCAATGGAAGGAGATGGACCCCAGAATGCCTACTCAGGTCTAGGAACTACAAAGCCTAAGGGAACAACCTCAAAGACAGAAAGAGGAAAAGGAAAGTGGAGGGATGGGGAGAGGAGGAGGAAAGGGAAAGGGGTGATGGAGAGGATAGGATAGGGAAGGGGGGATTGGGGGGTAATTAGGTTCGGTTTGAGGAAGATAACCAAAAGGTCTAATTCCTCAGACTGAGCACTTCTTCACTGCACCAAGGAGGTCCCCTTGAAGAGTAAGAGATACATAACCTAGTAATAAAGTAAATCATAGTGCAATTTTGCTAATACTTTTCTTGGTTTCAACAGAAATGTGATGGACAGGAGACCTATATATGGTTGGAAATGTAACCAAGTTAAAGAATTACACTAAGCAATTAATCTTATTGAATTGTGTTATTTTTTCTTTTAACTGGCTTGATCAATTTAAATTATTATTATTATTATAATAAAAAAGAAGTGCTAAGCCACAAGGGCTATCAATTTAAATAATGTCATGATATGGGGAAAAAAAAAAATGCAAAGTAAGCCCATGCTTGGTGACTCATGTATTCCAAGAAAAGTGACCTTTAGACAAATTTATGGTAAGCAAATCCTAATTTCTTATAGCCACTTCATAATAAAAAATGCATTACAAGGAAAAGCTCAGTATTTAACCCTTTCAGTGGCCATCACCTAGAACTATGTCATGGAAGCCAGGGTCCCTCATGAAGTTGTATGTCACATAAGCTGTGAGAGGTAAATTTTGGCCAAGATATGAAAGAATGGGTCTATGCAGTGAGTTTGAACAACATAAAAAAAAATTCTGCCCCACACAGGGCATAATGAGAAAACCAAACTCCATCCATGTGTTTTGCCTAACCATTTCACTGTCGAGACCCCTGCTCACAAACTTGCTCTCAGTGTCGAAGAATTAAAAAAAATTAGTTTTTCTTAGGAAATGATAGAGAATCTTTTCCTGATGGTAATGACACCAAAAGTACAAAATGAGATGGAAAACTTATGGAATTACGCTCTCACAAAGTTAGCGGTCTCGGCAATATTTACGCATCAGCAATTTTGCCCACTTTGAGCCCTATTTTCGGCCAATTTCATTGCTCCAGTCAAACCAAACTCATAGCTATTTTGCTAGAACTCCTTTTGTTCTATTGACTGAGTGCAAGAAATCACTCATTTACTGATTTTGACTACCTAATAAAGTGATCAGAAATTGATAATTTGGCGAAATTCATAATAGGGTCCAGAATTAACAATGAAACATTCCTATCATTAAAATAAAATTTTTTCTGTTCATTAGTCATGTCCTCCAGGCCCCTCTTACATTACACTTGCTTTCCTTTTTAAATTTTTATTCCCCCCCCCAAAAAAAAAAAAGATTTACGTACTGTTATGCAGACTACTGCATTATAGGAAAACTGATATAAATAATATAAGGGCATGCAATGAAAGCATATTAGACCCACCAGTTGATGTGTATTGGATGTGTGACATGATTCTTTTACTCTTGAAGATCGGCAAAAATCGAACCTTTTTGCTACTTTGAGCTCAATGTCAAGGTACTTTTAGTCCATTAACCATTCAAAATCATCTCTATTTCTGTAATATATCTTCCATTCCATCAAATGAGACCATGAAAATGAGAATACAACTATAAATACTATATGAAAATACATTGCAAATTCACTGTTTAAAACCAAAAACATGGTTGGAGTTTTTTCTCATTATGCACTGTGTGCTGCAGGATTTTTTTTATACTGTGACACTGACCACTCAGACACATTCTTTCATATGTAGGCCTACCAGCTTTCTCCACAAGATTTGAAACCGCTAGAATTTTGGCACAGTATTACAGGACCAACACTGGCTTGCAAGACATAATATTAAGGGACCGGCAGTGAAAGGGTTAACCCTTAAACGGTCCAAACATATATATACGTTTTCTGTGCCATTCATTCAACATTGCCACAATAAGCCTAAGTCACCTAGTCATGAGAAAAATGGGTGTGCGCACTCACTGTGTGCCATATTAAAATATTGGGGATGCCTGGGTACCATATGCTCTTTTTTCCTTTTAAAAGAAAAGTTTTTTTTTTTCCTCAAAAAATTTGGGGCGCTACGCAAGTGAACGTATATATACGTTTGGACCATTTAAGGGTTAAAATAGCAACATTAAGAATTTGGGATGGTTTTATGGTTTTATTGACCGTTTCTTGATAATTCGTTTGACAGAGTGGAAGGCACACTACTGAAATAGAGATGAATTTAGATGGTTTCAGTACTGGAAGTAGCTTGAAATTGGGCTCAGTCACAAAAATATTTAATTTTTGCTTTTTTTTTTGTATGAGGATGGGTAAGCTTACTTATACCCACCAGTCTGTTTTATGGGTTTTTAATAGTTCTGATTGAATTACTGGGATACTGTAAACCCTGACTGATTATTAATGGTTATATTTTATTATCCATTAAATATACTAAATCTTCTATTTTTGTGATTTTGAATTCAAAATGGAAGGCAAGTGTAGTATAGGAGAGGCCTGAGGATGTGATTGATGAACAGAGGAAATGTTGTTTTAGTGCCACGAATGTCTACATTCTTTTTAAACTGGTATTTTTTTAATTTTGTGAAAAATTGGCCAAATTCTGTACACTACATAAGTAAGTTTATTCAGGTATACACAAATACAGTTACATAGAATTACAACATAGCAATATGTGTAGAAACCGGGGATAACCCAAAAATCAGACAGGTGATTTATTTCATTTGGGGTCCTTTTACCTTTTTATTATAATTAAAGGTTATAATTTTTTCTTTTTATTCATAATAAGATAACATCTTAACAACAAAAAAGGGGCTAGAAACCCCCTTCTCCTTATAAATTTACAAAAAAAGAGAAGAAGAAAAACTTTATAAAACTGGGTTGTTTAAAATTGCGGGGATGTAGTGCGGATGACAAAAACAAGATTGCTGTGTTATAAATGAAAAGAAGTTGGGATGCCGGCCCTAACAAACAAAGCTAAAGGGGGGTAGAAGTTTCAGGGGGGGGAAATAAAGGGGGATTAAATCGGGAGTATCTGAGAGAGTAGAGCAAAGGAAGGGGTAGCAGTAATTTAAAAAAACAGTTAGGGAAGGAGAAAAGAAAATATAAAATGTGTAAATTCAAGAATTATGTGGTTTAAAGAAAAGGGTTGGATGCGGAAGTGGTCATAATAAGCGTGTAGACCGGGAAAAGAGAGGAATGCAGAGGAGAGGAGAGATTTTGGGAGATGTTAAGTGAATTAAGGAGCCTTTAAACCCAAAGTGGAGAGTAATTGTGGTAGGGGACTTGAATGCTAAAAGGGGAAGAAACTTTTAGGGGGGGGTGGGGTAGGTAAGTTTGGGTGCCAGGTGTAAATGAAAGGGAGCCCTTGATTGAACTTTGTATAGAAAGGGGTTTAGTTATAGGTTTAAAAAATTTTTAAAAAAAAGAGGATAAATAAGTAACACGATATATTAGGGGGAAATGACGGGATTTGTTTTGGGTTTTTATTGGGGAATAAAAGACTTTGGTAGACTTCAGGGTGACTTTTATAGAGGGCCACAGATAATCAGTCACTTTCTATTTTTAGCTACACTGAAGTAAAAGGTAGATGGGATACAAGGAGAATAAAGCATCGGAAAGGAGGTGAAGGTTTATAACTAAAAGGGAGGGAGTTAGGGTAAAATATAAACGCTATTGGACGATAGATGGGGTAATGAAGCATAGGCAATGGGGCGAAGAGGTATGGGGTAGGTTTAAAAATGTATGTTAGATTTCAGCAGAAGTTTTTGGTTACAGGAAAGTGGGTGCAGGAGGGAAGAGGGGCGATTGGGGAATAGATGTAAAGAGAGTAGTAAGGGAGAAAAAGTTAGCTATGAAAAGTTTTTACAAAGTAGAAGTATCAAGGAGGGGAAACGTATATGGGGAAAAAAAAGGGGAAGTTAAAGGTGGTGAAGCAATGTAAAAAAGAGCAAATGAAGAGTGGGTGAAATGTTATCAACAAATTTTTGTTGAAAAAAAGAAAAAGTTTTTTGGGGGAATTAACAAGTTAAGAAAGCCTAAAAGAACAAATGGTTTCAGTTTAAAAAAAGGGAGGAGAGTAATTAAATGGAGAGTTAGAGGTATTGGGAAGATGGAAGGAATATTTTGAGGAATTTTTTAAATGTTGATGAAGATAGGGAAGCTGTGATTTCGTATAGGGCAAGGAGGAATAACATCTTGTAGGAGTGAGGAAGAGCCAGTTGTGAGTGTGGGGGAAGTTCGGAGGCAGTAGGTAAAATGAAAGGGGTAAGGCAGCCGGGATTGATGGGATAAAGATAGAAATGTTAAAAGCAGGTGGGGATATAGTTTTTGGAGTGGTTGGTGCAATTATTTAATAAATGTATGGAAGAGGGTAAGGTACCCAGGGATTGGCAGAGAGCATGCATAGTTTCCCTTTTTATAAAGGCAAAGGGGATAAAAGAGAGTGCAAAAATTATAGGGGGATAAGTCTGTTGAGTGTACCTGGTAAAGTGTATGGTAAGTTAAAAATTGAAAAAATTTAAAAGTAAGACGGAGAATAGGATAGCAGATGAACAAGGAGGCTTTAGGAAAGGTAGGGGGTGTGTGGACCAGGTGTTTACAGTGAACTATAAGTGAACAGTATTTAGATAAAGGCTAAAGAGGTCTTTGTGGCATTTATGGATTTGGAAAAGGCGTAAAGACAGGGTGGATAGGGGGGCAATGTGGCAGATGTTGCAAGTGTATGGTGTAGGAGGTAGGTTACTGAAAGCAGTGAAGAAGTTTTTACGAGGATAGTGAGCTCAAGTTAGAGTATGTAGGAAAGAGGGAAATTTTTTCCCAGTAAAAGTAGGGCCCTTTGACAAGGATGTGTGATGTCACCGTGGTTGTTTAATATATTTATAGATGGGGTTGTAAGGAAGTAAATGCGAGGGTCTTGGCAAGAGGCGTGGAGTTAAAAGATAAAGAATCACACACAAGTGGGAGTTGTCACAGCTGCTCTTTGCTGATGACACTGTGCTCTTTGGGAGATTCTGAAGAGAAGTTGCAGAGATTGGTGGATGAATTTGGTAGGGTGTGCAAAAGAAGAAAATTAAAGGTGAATACAGGAAAGAGTAAGGTTATGAGGATAACAAAAAGATTAGGTGATGAAAGATTGAATATCAGATTGGAGGGAGAGAGTATGGAGGAGGTGAACGTATTCAGATATTTGGGAGTGGACGTGTCAGCGGATGGGTCTATGAAAGATGAGTGAATCATAGAATTGATGAGGGAAAAAGAGTGAGTGGTGCACTTAGGAGTCTGTGGAGACAAAGAACTTTGTCCTTGGAGGCAAAGAGGGGAATGTATGAGAGTATAGTTTTACCAACGCTCTTATATGGGTGTGAAGCGTGGGTGATGAATGTTGCAGCGAGGAGAAGGCTGGAGGCAGTGGAGATGTCATGTCTGAGGGCAATGTGTGGTGTGAATATAATGCAGAGAATTCGTAGTTTGGAAGTTAGGAGGAGGTGCGGGATTACCAAAACTGTTGTCCAGAGGGCTGAGGAAGGGTTGTTGAGGTGGTTCGGACATGTAGAGAGAATGGAGCGAAACAGAATGACTTCAAGAGTGTATCAGTCTGTAGTGGAAGGAAGGCGGGGTAGGGGTCGGCCTAGGAAGGGTTGGAGGGAGGGGGTAAAGGAGGTTTTGTGTGCGAGGGGCTTGGACTTCCAGCAGGCATGCGTGAGCGTGTTTGATAGGAGTGAATGGAGACAAATGGTTTTTAATACTTGACGTGCTGTTGGAGTGTGAGCAAAGTAACATTTATGAAGGGATTCAGGGAAACCAGCAGGCCGGACTTGAGTCCTGGAGATGGGAAGTACAGTGCCTGCACTCTGAAGGAGGGGTGTTAATGTTGCAGTTTAAAAACTGTAGTGTAAAGCACCCTTCTGGCAAGACAGTGATGGAGTGAATGATGGTGAAAGTTTTTCTTTTTCGGGCCACCCTGCCTTGGTGGGAATCGGCCGGTGTGATAATAAAAAAAATAAAAAAATAAAAAGACTATCTACTACACGAGGGCCATTAAGACTATCTACAATATGAGGGTCATTACTAGGAATAAGGTAAAATTTACACATATGTTAGCTAAAAAATAGAAAATCATTCCCCTCCCTTTCTGTAGCTACATTCATCAGACATCTTTCGGCACTCTTCTTGAACTGGTTCATGCTATGACTGGCTTTGACATGTGCGGGTAGTCTGTTCCATTCCTTTATTGCTGTACAATAAAAGGTGTTTGAAGCCTGGCCAATGACTGTGGGTACTACAAAGTTGTGCTCTCTCCCCCTAGTACTATGATTGCTTTGGTTCTCAACCTTGACAAAATTGACAGCAAGATATTCTGGACACTGTTTGTGAGCAATTTTATAAACAAGATTTAGCTTCAGTTGTTTTACTCTGTCTTCAACATTCAGCATATCCAACTGCTGTAATTCATCCTGGCCTACATGTTCTCTTGGTCCCAGCCCCAGGATGAATCTTACGATTTTGTTCTGGGTGATTTGCAGTCTATCTTTCAGATTTTTTGTCAAGGCAGAGTAACATGAAGAGCAAGCGTAATCCATATGGCATTGTATAAGGGCTAGACATAGGGTCCTGCGAGCCTCAGTAGGTAGACACTGTGCTTGTCTATACAGGAACTTCAGTCTGGCATTTGCTTTCTTTACTACACTGTTCCCTATCAATTCTCCTGACATGCATGGGTCAAAAGGTAGTTGTAATAGCTGAATAGGTGGTTTCTTGTACTCAATTGATAGAATGGAAAGCATACTAGTAAAATAGCTAAGAATTTGGACCAATGGAGCAATGGAATCAATTTAAAATAGGACTCAAAGTGGGCGAAATCACCAATGCATATATTGCACCGAGACTGCTAACTTTGCACTTGTGTAATTCCGGAAGTTTTCCATCAAATTTCATACTTTTGGAGTCATTACCTTCAGAAAAAGATTTTCTACCATTTCATAACTAAAAAAAAAAAGTGCTCACTTGGATAATACAGTGGAACCTCAAATTTTAAACGTATCACTTATCGAACATTTAAAAAATAGAACCCTTTTTTCGAACCAATTTGTCCCTATTATCGAACGCGCCCCTATTTTCAGACCGCCGGGTACCAGACCTGTCAGCCAGCCTCCTCTGTCTGTGTCCCCATGCAGGCTCCATGAGCCAGTCTGGCTTTGTTGATGCTTGAGTGAACACTAACCTGCGCTCTCATTCAAACATTTTACGATTATTTCATTGTGTTTAGTGCTTGTGGGACTGTGAAATAAGCTACCATGGGCCCAAAGAAACTTGCTAGTGGTACCCCTGTGGTAAAGAAAGTGAGAAACACCATAGATGTGAAGAAGGAAATAATACAGAAGTATAAGAGGTGTGAGACTTGCTGACTTGCCAGGATGTATGGGAAAAACAAGTTGACCATCGGTTCTATCCTGGCAAAGAACAAATCAAGGAAGCTGATGTTGCAAAAGGTGTTAATATGCTAACCAAAAAAAGACCACAAATAGCTGAAGAGGTTGAGAAGTTGTTGCTGGTATGGATCAAGGATAAAGAGATGGCAGGTGATAGTGTTTCAGACGATTATTTGCGAAAAGGCAAGGAAGTTGCATGCCGATCTGGTACAGAAAACTCCTGGAACCAGTTCAGTGACAGAACCATGTTCCATTTTAGGGAAATGTTAAATTATTATTATTATTATTATTATTATAATAAAAAAGAAGTGCTAAACCACAAGGGCTATACAGAGTTGCAGGGCAGAGAAGGAAGCGAGGGTATCGGGCGGCAAAAGGGGGGAGGGATGATTAGTAGGTTACAGAAAACAGCGGGGAAGGGGATAGTGTGGGGGTAGAGGGTAGCAAGAGATTGAGGTAGAAAGGGTTGAGAGGAGTGCTAAAGGTATCATCATCAGAGTTTGTGGAGTAATTCAGTTGTTGTCAAAAAGCCAATGAGAGAGTCTGGATGAAAGGAGGGTCCATCAGCAAGAAGGGAAGGTAGAGAGGAGCAGAGTGAAGACGACTTTGGGAGGTAAATTCTGCATGCTCGTTGATAGAGTGGCCAGTCTAACAGAATGTGGCTGACCGATACTGGAACCTGACAATTCTCACAGAGAGGAGCAGGGCGTCTCTCCATGAGATATCCATGAGGGGAAACGAGCGTGGCCAATACGAAGGCGGGGGAGAGTAGTCTCCCAACCTCGAAACTGATGACAAGAAGACAGCCAGTAACCTATACAGTGGTCCCCAGGTTTTCGTAGTTCCCGGCAATCGTAAAATTCGCCAATCATAGGGGTATTTTCGTATAAACATGGACTCGCTTTTCATAGGTTGACTCGCGAGTCGTAGTTCGTCCGGGATGCATACGCACGGCTTGGGCCAGGGCAGCAGCCAGTCTGGCATTGTTTACCAGTGAGCGAAGGTCCCCTCGCGTGCTCCAGCAAAATATTTCATAATATTCCATTTATTTTAGTGCTTGCAAGTACTAAATAAGCTACCATGGCTCCAATGAAAGCTCTTAGTGCCAAGCCTGTGGTAAAGAAGGTGAGAAATACGATTGAATTTAAGAAAACCATCATTGAACAATATGAAAGTGGTACAAGTGTGGCCGAACTGTCCAGGATGTATAAGAAACCCTACACAACCTTATGTTCCATAGTGGCCAAGAAAAATTAAATAAAGGATGCTGTTGTTGCAAAGGGAGTAACTATGCTGACAAAAATGAAATCACCAGTACTGGAAGAGGTTGAGAAGTTATTATTGGTGTGGATAAATGAGAAACAATTAGCAGGAGATACTCTTATGACTTCATTTATTTGTGAAAAGGCTAGGCAGTTGCATGAAGATTTGGTAAAGAAATTGCCTGCAAATAGTGGTGAAGTGAGTGGATTTAAGGCCAGCAAAGGCTGGTTTGAGAGATTTAAGAACCGTACTGGCATACACAGTGTGGTAAGGCATGGTGAAGCTGCCAGTTCGGACCACAAGGCGGCTGAAAAATATGTGCATGAAATTCCAGGAGTACATAGAGGCTGAAGGACTGAAACCTGAACAAGTGTTCAATTGTGACGAAACAGGCCTCTTTTGGAAGAAAATGCCAGAGGACCTTCATTATACAAGAGGAAAAGGCAATGCCAGGACATAAGCCTATGAAAGACAGGCTGACGCTAATGTTCTGGCGCTAATGCTAGTGGGGATTTCAAAGTGAAGCCATTACTAGTGTACCATTCTGAAAATCCCAGAGTGTTCAGGAAAAACAATGTTATGAAGAGTAAATTGTGAGTGTTTTGGAAATCTAATAGTAAAGGCATGGGTTACGAGGGAAATTTTCATCGAGTGGTTCAGTGAAGTGTTTGGCCCTAGTGTGAAGGAGCATCTCCTGGAAAAGAAATTGGATCTCAAGTGCGTGCTAGTAATGGACAATGCGCCTGCTCATCCTCCAAACTTGGATGACCTAATTTTCGGAGGAGTTTGGGTTCATCACAGTAAAGTTCTTGCCCCCGAATACCACTCCTCTCCTCCAACCCATGGACCAGCAGGTTATTGCAAACTTTAAAAAACTCTACACAAAAGCAATGTTTCACAGGTGCTTGACTGTGACCACAGACACTCACTTGACCCTAAGGGAATTTTGGAGAGAACACTTCAGCATCCTCCACTGCATAACCCTTATAGGTATGGCTTGGGAGGGAGTGACTACCAGGACTTTGAACTCTGCCTGGAGAAAATTGTGGCCAGATTGTGTCGACAAGAGGGATTTTGAAGGATTTGGGACTGACCCTAATGAGCCTATGTCTGTTGTAAAATCAATTGTGGCACTGGGGAATTCCATGGGGTTGGATGTGAGTTTGGAGAGGTGGGAAGAATTGGTGGAAGACTACAATGAAGAGCTCACCACTGAGGAGCTGCAAGAGCTTCAGCAGGAAGAGCAACACATCGCAGCTCAGAATCTTGCTGCAGAGGAGGAGGAAGAGAGATGGAAGAAGGTGCCTTCTTCAGAAATTAAAGAGATTTTTACTATGTGGGTAAGATGGAAAGCTTTATGGAGAAACATCACCCTAACAAGGTTGTTGCAAGCCAGGTTGGCAACATGTACAGTGACAAAGTCTTGGGCCATTTTAGGGAAGTGTTAAAGAGACCCCAGAAACAGAGCTCTCTCCACAGTTTTTTGTGAGACAGGACTCCAGTGACTCTCAAGGTGGTCCTAGTGGCATAAGAAACAGAGAAGAGAAGCAACCCCAGAAAAGCAAATGGTACCTGAGGTGTTGATGGAAGGGGATTCCCCTTCCAAACTATAAACAATCCACTCTCTCTCCTCCTCCATCCCTCCCATACACTAAGAAGAATCTCCAATAAAGGTAAGTGTTATGCTGTTAATGTTTCATTCATCATTTCCCATTGTATTGTTATGTACTACATGTATTTTCATGTTAAATTTTTTTTGTTTTAATACTTCTGGGTGTCAGGAACGGATTAATTGTATTTACATTATTTCTTATGGGGAAAATTGATTCGTAAATCGTAAATTTCGTTTATAGTAACGGCTCCAGGAACGGATTAATTACGAACAACAAGGGACCACTGTACTCGGTTTAATAGAACAAAGTTTGTTATTGAGCAGAGCAGACCAACGTTGTTGCCAACGGGTGTGAAGGTGGGTAGCTATAACAGCAAAATAGTCTGTGAATGGAACACCTCTATATGAAATTGGAAGGTAATGTGTTGCTGACCGCGCAGCAGTGTCTGCCTGTTCATTTCCCTATACGTCAACATGACCAGGGACCCAACAAAAAAACAATATCTTTATGCTTGGTAGATATACGGCATAACCAAAGCTGGATATGGAGAACTAGGGGGTGAGGTGTATCAAATTTTTGTACAGCCTGTAAAGCACTAAGGGAGTCTGAAACAACCACAAATGATGACACAAGCAAAGATGCAATACGGATAAGTGCTGTAAGAATGGCATACAATTCAGAAGTAAAAATGCTAGCCGAAGACAGTAAATGCCCTCGCACGACGCTGTCCGGAAACACTGCTGCGAATCCGACACCATCAGAAGACTTAGAGTCATCTGTGAAACTCTGCGATGGCATGAGAATGAGAGTGGAAGTGGTCTAGAAAAAGAGAGCAGGAAGCTACCGTAGGCAGTTGGGCTTTTGAGCAAGGGAGTGAGAAAGAACAGACTTGAACAGCTGGAACTTCCCAGGGGGTTAGGGAAAAGTGAGATGCTACATGAACATAGAAAGGTGGGAACTGAAGGGAAGACAAGAGCAAATGTAGGCAAAGAGAAAAGGGATGGAGCAAACACGGGTGGCGAACAAATAAAGAATGTCTACTAATATCAGTGACTATTCTATAAATGGAAGGATTGCGGAGATCATGAGAGCGTACATAGTAGCGAAGGCAATGGGCATCATGACGATCGGACAAGGATGGAACATTCGCTTCTGCATAGAGGCTCTCAACAGGGGAAGAGTGAAAAGCACCAAGGCATAAACGTAATCCCTGATGATGGATGGAATTAAGGCTAGAGAGAGTAGCAGGAGAGGCTGCTGAATAGATCTGGTCACCATAATCGAGTTTCGATAAAATGAGGGCTGAATGTAGGTGAAGGAGAGTTTGACGATCAGCTCCCCATGAAAGATGAGCAAGGGTTTTAATTAAGAAGGTTCAGCCAGCTGTGACAAGTTGCCTTCAGAGAGGTAATGTGAGGTTTCCAGGATAACCTACAGTCAAAGAGAAGGCCTAGAAACCTGGCTGTATCGCATTCAGGGATACGCAAGCCATAAAGGTACAAAGGATGATCGGAAATGACAGAGTGTCCAGTAAAAGTAATTTGGTGAGTTTTGGTACTGGAAAATTTAAACCCATGCGTGGTGGCCCAATTAGAAACACGGTCGACTGCATGCTGGAGAGAAACTGTAATGAGGTGACAGTCAGCGCCTGCACAAGCAATAGCGAAGTCATCAACATAAAATGACGACCAAATATCGGATGGAAGAAGAGGCCAAATTTTTTAGCAAGGGGGAAAAAATTGTTGGGGTCAAAAACACACCCTGGGGGACCCTTCACCCTTTAGAAAAAAGGTCCGGGGGGGGAGACCCACATTTTTTAAGCCAAAACAGGGAAAATGTCTGCCCAATTTAAAAAGTTCTTAAGGAAGGAGGGTAGATTGCCTGGGAAAAGGCCCTTAAGGAGGGGTTTGGGGCCCAAATTTTATTTTACCTCCAATTTGTGTCAATGCCTTAAAAAGGGGTAAAAAAAATATGGCAATAACTGATTTGGTTATTCGAAAAGGGAAATTATAAACAAAAAGTATCTAAGCATAGTAAGGGGTCTATGGTAGAACGGCTTTTCGAAAGCCATATTGAGGGGTGGGAAAAAGGGGTGTTGTGTGTCTCTAAAAAACCACATTAAAAAGTCGGGAAAATTTCCCGTGTTTTTTGGGGGGTTTAGGACCAACCCTGTATTTTTTAAAGTAAAAAAGTTACTATATATACCTTAAATTAAAAATTTTAATTGATGGGGACCCTTTTCTCTAAAAAGTCAGGGAAAGACTTTATCAGCCTTATGACTGAGAGGAGTGGGTCAAACCCCATTTTTTCAATATAAAGGTTATTTCTATAGACACATTTAAAAAACCCCCCCAAATTTTAAAAAAGTTTTATAAAGTTTTTTATTTTTTTTTTGTAAAAGTAAAATTAAGGGGGGGTGGTAGAAAATTTGGTAATGGAGAAGTGTGCTTGGGGAAAAAGTCTTTTGGGTTTTTGGGGGGAGGGGGTTAGGTAGGGTTCTCTCTCTCTCCCCCTTTAAAAAACTCTCTTCTTGGGCTGACCTTCAAAACCCGGCAGGATTTCTGGGTCCTTCTCCTATCTTTTGGGGCCCTCCCTGTGTGCTCCGGGGTGGGTTTTTATAATTTGTTTTGGGGGCCCCCATACCCAGGGTGACTTTTGTGTGTCAAAACACTGGTTAGCCCCGAGTTAAAGTCAAGGAGAGAGAAGGAAAGGGTTTGGAAACACCCCTGTGGAGCACAGGAGGGGGTGTGTAGATTTGTTTTTTTAAAAAGGGGCTGGATTGTATTTTCTGTACTTCTTTTAGAAACTTATATTTTTATTAGTATTTACAAAACCTGTGAAGGGGGCTGGTAAAAAGGGTTTTTCAAGACACTAAAGCGATCAGCCATGATTAAGATTACCCCTAGACAAAAAGGCCATTAAGTAAAAGTACCCCACATAGAACTGTAGTGAAACCTTACTATCAAAGTAAAAGGAAAAAACCAACGAAACAGGGGGAGCTTGCCCGGGGAGAGTTATTTGCTGCAAAAAAAACTCAAAAATTTTTTGAACTATATGTGTGGTAGGGGTAATAATTGCATTTTTCTGTAAAGTTTTACCAAGGGGGGTCAGGGGAATTTTTTTTTTCTAATTATTTTACAGGTTTTTTTTTCCCTAAGGTGGGAGAAAGGGTTGTAACACATTTGTTTTGGGGTTATGGTAATGCAAAGTTGTTTACTTCTTTGTGTTATTTTTTGCCGTGGAAAACTTTGTCCACGATAGTAAGAGGGAAGAAAGTGTTAAAGATAAAACTATGTCAAAGTGAGTCTTCATTTTTTTGGGTTTCGGGGAAAAAGGGTAAAAATTCATCAGTAAACACCCTGTTAAAGTGAAGATGAGGAATCACCTACCCCAGGTGATATGGAAATGGAAGAAGAGACTAAAATTTAGTTTACTGAGGCTGAAATAAAATTAATGAAAGCTAAGAGAAGACGTAAAAGGTTAGGAGGCAGAACAAGAGCCGACTATTTTTAACAAATAAAGCGAAAATTTTTGCCCCCAATTTACGAGAGTGACCCAGATAGGTATTTTTTTTTTTTTGAAAAGACTGTTTTGGAGAAAGGATGCCCAAAGAAGTGGGCACCCTATTCGCACACAATTGTAGGTAAAGGGATTCCAAAGATAAGATCGGGAGGGCAAGATTTTTCTGATTATGATAAGATTAAAGAGGAAGTTTTGCTTCCCCTCCCAAAATGATACCAAAAATATAAAAAAAGTTCAGAATAAAAAATTTCGGGAGGGGCAGACCTTAACGAGTTGGAATGATAACTTTTCCCTTTTTTAAGAAATGGGTTTGTTCAAAAGATTAATAAAGATATAAAAAATTTAGTAGATCTTGGTTCATGGGGAAATTTGTAAAATACAATCCCTGTTGACCTCAGAAATATTGGAGGAAAAAAAAACCAGAAAATTTTTTTCAGAAGCACTGGATCAGGTGACCGTTTCGTCGCGGGGAAATTGGTAAGTAAAAACATCTTTCTGCTTCTGAAAATTTCCCCACTCGTTCTAAACCTTTTTCCAAAGTCCTTGGTCAAAAGGTAAGGGGACAAGAATTTTGGGGACAATGAAGGCTGGGGTCCCTCTAAAATAAAGAAAAGGTAAGTCACGGAGTTCAAATTTACTAGACAATCAATAATTTTTCAGTCCTCGGTAAACGTACCATCCTCCCCAAATTTGGTAAAAATACCTTTAAGAGTTTATCTTTACACTGTAAAAAAACTGGACACACTCAAAAGTTTTGCGGTCAAGGGGGCGAGATCAGAAGGGGGGAACCACCCCAGAGGCCTAACTGCAAGATACATCCAGTCCCCCTGTTAGGCCCTTAAGGGAAAGGTAGGGGAAACCCTTTGGATCTAGACCCGGGTGTGTAATTTTCTAGAGGTCCCATTGGTTTCAAAAAAATGTGGAGATTTGAGAACAATTGCCCTTGAAGATATGTGCACCTACTCTTTGCACGTGTGGAGTCCCCAGTCTAAGGGAAACCCTATACTGGGTAGTATTTTTTTGAAGGGTTAACGGGTTCAACCAAAAGGACACCGGTACAAAAATATGGTAGAATCTACATCCCAAATTTTGGCTATCTCCCTGTGGGATCTGGGATGAAATTCCCTTCAAAGGGGTCGACCTTTATTAGGGAATAATGTTATGGGTCTTTTAAACAGTGGGGAACAATAGTTGGGGGGAAAACCAAATCCCAAATGTTGGGGGGAAAAAGGCTAGGAAAACCCTGCCGACCTTTCCCTGTGGTTCCCCCCATGAGAAGTATGGCTCAATCTGCTCCCAAACAGCTTCATGTATTCTCAGAGGATGTGGGGGGCTTAATTTTTGGTAAAATTTCCGTTTTTGATGTTGAACTGCATCAACTGAAGAAAAGGATGTTCCGCCCAGGCTGAGCATGTTGGAGAATGGACAGTTAAATATGGAGAGAGGCTGCACCTCTGGGTCAATTAATTCTGTGCAAAAATGTCCCGTTGCTGAGGAGGATTTTACATTAAAAGGTTTTTTTTTTCAGGAGGAAACTTTACAAAAATTCCCCTCTGTTTGCAGTATCGAGGAAAAAAAAAGGGTTTTGTCCCCAATGGTGATGCCCAAAGGGTTTTTCCAGGCTTTTTCTTCTGGTCCAGCTGCGGGAGACTGTCAAGAGAAATGAACCTGTCATGTTTTTTTTCAATTTAAGGGAAAACCTAGTCAAAAGTTTTAAACCCTGTTCCCCTTCGGGGCTTTTTCAGCACCGGGTGAACTCTTCAGCAAGCTGGTAGTAATGACTTGGTCCATTCCCCAAGGGCCCAAAAACTGGAAATGATTTTTAATCACAAATTTTTGCCCCACTACCGGGTACCGGGAAAGCAGTCCCCCTGCATAAATAACTGCTCATGTAGTCTTAAGGGGTTTTTGATAAATTTTCTTTTTTCATGTTGGTTTTCCTAAAGCAGCCAAACAATCAAGGGCCTAACTTTCCCCAAAATTTTTAAAAGTTTTGAAGGGACAAAAGTAAGCCTCAGTTTTTCAACTTGTATCACTCTCCATCAAAAGGGGGGAAATAGAAAAATTACATCAAACCCCAAGACATGATGCAAGCCTAGGGTTTAGAAAATAAAAACAATGGGATGAGATACCCCCTTTCTTTATTTTGCTGATGGGAAGACTTGGAATCTCTAAGCTTTGGTTGGGGATGATGGTGATGCCCCCCCTGGGACTTTTTCTCATTTCAAAATTGTTTGGCTCGATGAGGTGGATGGGACCAGGGAAAGTGCCCACAAAACCCGACCAGGGTATGATTGGGACCATATATGGCCATGATCCTGGAGGCGGAGAGGGAAATGCTGATACGGAGCCATTCATGGAAAAATGTATAGCAAGTTGCTGTGAGCGAAAATTTTGGGGGGGAAATTCCCCGGGGTTAGATATAAAAACCCACCCCCCCCAACAAAAAAAGAAGAGATAGTGTACCAATAAACCGGGTTTAAAGGGGTTTAAGTTATGTCAAAATTTAGAGAGACCAATGTTTTTTTAAAGGAAGTAAAGGGGTGCAAAACAATAAATTTTATAAATACCAAAAAGTGTATTTAAAAATAACATGTGGGAAAAAATTTTTTTGGGAAATGCATCTTGTTTTAAAAAAAATTTGGAGATTGGGTCCCGCCACCTTGGAACTTTTAAAAGTTGGGATTCAGTAAGGGGAAAAATTAAACTCCAGAAAAAATTTTTAAGGAAGCGAAAAAAAAACCAATTAACAATTTTTTTGGTGGGAAAAAAATTTAGAAAAATTGGAGTGGAGGAAAAAGTAAATTCTTCCAACGCCCGTTTGTGTGCTTTTGTGAGAGTCATGGGGATTCCCCTGCTTCATGTTCCCAAATTAATGGCACCTGGGCATAAACACGACTACCACAAATACATTTAACAACTAAGGGTTTACAGGGGTTTGAAAAAATTTATATTATGATAAAAGATGCAAACATTTAAAAAAGCTAAAACGGGGAAAATGTGATTCCTGGCGTGTTCCAGTACCATTTTAATGTGTGTAAAGCAAATTGTGTTCATTTTGGCTTAAAATTTTTGTGTGAGATGGGGAAAGTGATGTACTGTGTAAAAATTAATGTATCCAACCTGGGGGCAAAGAGATTCTTTGGTTTTTGTTTTGCCTGCGAGAGGTTGCAGAATGTTTCTATCAATGAGCAACCTTCTAAATTTAAAAATCCATTTTACCACAGGGAAAAAATTTTCTTTTGGGGCTGGCTATTCAATTTGTACATGTCCAGGATCTCTTATCCCGTTCCTGTATAGGACTAAAATCAGATCTTAAAATGGCTTTGTTCCTACGCCTTTTAATTTTGGGAAATCAAATAAAAAAAGGCTCAAGAATGTGTTTCTGATGCTCTTTAATTTTTGTAGATTGGTGCGACTTGTCAAGGTTTGTCTTGTGCTGACCTTTTTTTTTTGCAGTGGTGAACTCTCGCGAGCCGGGTTTTCTCCTACCCCTCGCTGGGAAGGGGTCGAGCGGGCCCAAAAATGTGACGAGGGGCGGGGTTCGAAATGTGGTTGAGGCAGGGGCCAACCCCGGGAACTGAGACGTTCGGAAGGACGGATTTGTTTGGGGGTGTCTAATACAAAACGGCCCCGGGGTTTTCCTTTGTGGGCCCCTGGCCCCCCATTTCTATGTCAGCCCCTCTCCCTAATTTTTGGGGGATCGTGGGATGGGACCCGGAAGTGGGGTTTAATGCCCGACCATGTTAAGGATCGTGAGGTTGACTGGAATCTCCTTTTGGTTCGGGGCCACCAAATGAAAAGACCCTTGACATGTTTTTGTGAATTTCCGCCTGGGGTACACCTGACTGCCGGGGTTTGGGTCTACCTGTCTCCTGATCAGGAAAATGCCCCCCTGGGGTACCATTGCTTTCTGGATTACCGTAGCAGGGCACAGGCCTGTTGGTGCGGGCTTTCCGTGGGCTTGTTGCAAAATTTTTTCATTGTAATGTGTATTGTTTAAAAGCACTAAAATTGTAAATAGTTTTCACCCTTGAGTATATGGGTATGGTTTTAAAAAGCTTTTTTAAAAAAAACGCATCTGTTTAAATAACAGTAAAGTGAGGGTATTATGGGCAGGAAAAATTTTGCATTTCTATAGTCTTGTTTTTCCCCTTCAAATTGCAATATACTTTTTACTAGCCGATCCCGAGGACACGGGTAGCTTTTGTGGACTTTGTCGGAGGTGGGGTGTTTATGGGGGTTAAAACCCAACATGTTTTTAAATAACATTACATAATAAAACCTAATTATATTGAAATTTATGGGGACTTTTCTCTAAAAGCAGAAGGCTGATCAACCATGACTGAGAGGCAGCTGGGTAAACCTATTTTTCTCAATATAATAGGTTATACTATAACACTGAACACACAATTTTAAAAAAGTAGTTTTTAAAGTTTTTTTCTTTTGTAAAAGTAAAATTAAGGGGGGGTAAATTGTGGGAAAATGGAGAAATGTGTTTGGGAAATCTTTTTGTTTTGGGGGGGAGGAGCTTAGGTAGGCTTCTCTCTCTCTCCCTCACTGACTCCTCTCTCTGGGCTGACCTTAACCTGGCGGATCCCCTGGGTTTCCCTTTTCCCCATCTTTTGGGCATCATGTGTGCTCCGGGGTGAGTTTTTAAATTTAATTTTGGCCCCAACCCAGGGTGACTAAAGTGTGTAAAACACTGGTTAGCCCAGAGTTATGTCAAGGGGAAAAGGAAGAGTGTTGGGAACACCCATGTGGGGCACAGGATGGGGTGTGAGATTTGTTTTGAAAATGGAGGCTGTGATTTTTTTTCTGTACATATCTATTGGAATACAGTTTTTTTTTATGTATGTTTACAAACCTGGAAGAGGGGTGGTGAAAAAATATCAGAGACACTCAAGATACAGCCATGTGTAAGTATTACCCCCAACAAAAAAGGCCTTTTAAGTAAAAGCTCCCCACACTAAACATTAGGGAACCCTTTCAATCAAAATAATAAGGGACAAACCAACGTAACAACCAATGTTCCCTCACTTTTCAAACGCACGGTAAAGCAATGGGACGATAGTGGGAGGCTCATGTCCCGTAGTACCCGGGTTTTCGGAAAGGAGAAAAATGGGAGATTTCCCCCAGCTGGGGAAGAACTCCGTGTGACCCAAAAAAATTGAAGAGGTTAGAGGCTGCAAGGGCTGACTTATGTAAATGTTGTAACATCGAACATGAATGTTGTCAGGCCCACTGCCAAAGCAGCAAGCTGAGAGTGTACCTCCGTTCTTTAAATGTAAAAGGGACTTTTCGGTTCTTCTTTGAGAGAAGAAAAATCCAAGGGGCAACTCTCTGGCAGACTTTGAGGAAAGAAACGAAGGCAAGATGGAGAAAGGCCAAATGATTTTCCAATTTCAATGGCAAAAATCAAAGGGTTTTTCTCTATCAACTGGCAACTCACAAACAGGGGCCGGGGGCAGGAGGTATTTCCACTCAAAATTTCCGCCTTTTTTTCCCGAGCACTCACAAGGGAAACAAGGTGTGGTGGAAACTAATTGCCGCAAGTGGTTTAGCTATGAAGACACGTGACGCCGAAAAGCTTTTGTTTAAATCAAGATGTCTCACAGCAGTTAATTGTACCAGTACCGCCCCTGCAGCACGTTTCAAACGTACTGCACGAGCAAAAGCAGGAGACTACATAGGCATGCACTTTGAGAATGCCTGCCCGAGGTTTGGGGTATAGAATGAGAAGCTGTGGTTAAAACTGAGGACAAGAAGAAGTGTAAAAGCTCATCAATGGAGGACGAAGAAGGAACCTCACTAAAGTAGTTGGCTGTGAGTAAAGGTCCCAGTTTGCCTGATCAAATTGCCAGCATGGGCTACGGAGAGGTGGTGAATATGAAGAAGTAAGAATGATTGGAAAATGATCGCTGTCATGTAAGTCCGGGAGAATAGACCAGGTGAAGTCTAGTGTGGAAGAGGAAGAGCAGGCTGAGAGATCAATGCAAGAGAGAGTATGAGTACGAGGATCAAAATGGGTTGGAGTGCCTGTATTTAAAACATGGAGGGGATGAGAAGCAAGAAAAGCCCCCAAAACTGAATCCCACGGAATCACAGTGAGAATCCCCCAGAGGAAATGATGGGCATTAAAATTGACAAGTAACGGAAGTGGTTGCGGTAAGGACGAAACAAGAAAGGCAACTTCCGGGATAGATAATGCTCGAGAAGGAGAGAGATGCAAAGAACAGAGTGTATACCACATATGCAAGTGGATACGGGCTGCTGTGTAATGCAGCGAAGTACGAACAAATAGCTGATGGTACGGAATATCAGTGCGTAGAAGAAGGGCACTTTCATTAAAGGTCCCATCACTAAAAGGATCCGAAGAATACCTACGGGTACCTACGGACTAGAGGGGTTAGAAAAGTTCACATGCGCGGGGGTAGCGGAAAACGTTCAAGCAGCAAAGGAATAGTGCACTTCAAAGAAAGGAGTTGCGCAGATGGAGGAGAGGAAAGAGAAGGAACAGGGGGTAGATCAGTGTCCATTGATGGTTTGGTCTCTGCAATATATTCAGAGATAGCTTCAAATGTTTCGGAATTCAAAGACGTCGCCAGAAGACAGCCAACACAGGAGCCAACAGCAAGCTCTCTGTTGTTGTACTCTGGCAGCTGTAGCCTTCACAAGGACATTATTCTCTCATTCATACCTTGTAATTATTACAGTTACAGAGAAGCACTAAATCTGAAGTGTCACAGAGTTCCTGGGAAATCAAGGTTGATCATTTATTTATTTACTTATTTATTTATTAATTTGAACATGATACAGTGAAGTACAAAAGAATACAGTAAAATGCAGCATGCCAAAGCCACTTGAATGCATAGCATTATGGGCAGGCTTAAATTTAACTTAAGATTAACTAAGCAATGATATATTCAGTGGTACAGAAATTATTGTAAAACAGATAACAATTTAGTACAAATGAGTATTACAAAGACAGGTCATATGGTCATTTACTGTGTTGCTGTGTAATCAGTAGAATGGAGTATTCTGTTAGGTAATGAAGATAAATAGTAACAAAGTCTGATTGGGTCACAGGTTGACATTTATGAGATACAATAATGAGATACATATATGAGATACAATTTATGAGATACAATTATTCAGTATTTATTTAGTTGTGGGTGAGTAAGTGATTTTTGAGAAGAGACTTGAGTTTATAAACAGTGTTTCTTTTATATTCACAGGTAATGAATTCCAGATTTTAGGGCCTTTTATGTGCATTGGGTTTTGCATATTGTGAGATGGACACGAGGAACATCAAAGAGTGATCTGTGTCTTGTGTTATGGTCATGTGTTCTGTTGAGGTTGGTAAGGAGATGTTTGAGGGGAGGGTTTATGTCAGAGTTAGGTGTTCTATGTATGTAGTAGGTGCAGTAATAAGTATGGATGTTTTGTATTGTGAGTAGGTTTAGAGTTTTGAATACAATTGGTGGAGTGTGCTGTCTGTAGTAGGAATTTGTTATCATTCTGACTGCAGCCTTTTGTTGGGTGATTAGTGGTCTGAGATGGTTTATTGTTGTTGAGCCCCATGCACAAATTCCATAGGTGAGATAGGGGTAAATAAGTGAGTGATATAGGGCCAGGAGGGCTGACTGTGGAACATAGTATCGTATCTTCGATAGTATGCCTACGGTCTTGGAAATTTTCTTAGAAATTTGTTGTATATGTGTTTGAAATTTGAGTCTATTATCAAGGTGGATTCCTAGGAATTTTCCCTCTTTGAGTTTTGTGATAGGTGATCCATTTATCATTATGTTAAGAGACACATCTGCAGCTCTGTTACCAAACTGAATGTAGTAGGTTTTGTCAATGTTTAGAGTAAGTTTGTTGGTCCTCATCCAGGTTGATATTTTCTGTAATTCGGTATTTACAGTATTGGCTAGCATGACTGGGCTCGGGTGGGAGTAGACATATGTAGTGTCATCTGCAAATAGTGTGGGTTTGAGTAGTTGTGATGCACTGGGTAGGTCATTTATGTATATGAGAAAGAGAAGAGGGCCTAGGACACTTCCCTGTGGGACACCAACTGCAATTGGCTGTGCTGAAGAGTTTGCCCCCATTTGTGTACACATATTGGCTTCTGTTGCTGAGGTATGACTTTAGGTAGTTGAGGGAGTGCCCTCTTATACCATAGTGCGACAATTTTATGTGGAGCAAGTCGTGGTCAACTGTATCGAAAGCTTTACGTAAGTCAATGAAGATCCCCAGTGGGACTTCTTTTTTCTCTATTGCTGTATAAATATGTTCTAGCATGTGGATAATAGCATCATTAGTATTTTTATTAGGCCTGAACCCAAATTGACAGGGGTTGAGTATGTTGTGGGAGATGAGGTAGGAATAGATACGCTTATGGATTAATTTTTCAAAGATTTTAGAGAGAGGGTGTAGGTTGGATATTGGCCTATAGTTATTCAAGTCTGTGTGGTCTCCTCCTTTATGGATCAGGGTGACCCTTGCTATTTTGAGAACTGTAGGAAAGGTAGAGGATTCAATGGATTTGTTAAAGAGTGTTGCAATGATTGGTGATAGCACCTGTGACACTCTTTTGTATACAATGGGTGGTAAGGTATTTAAATCTCCTGTCTTGTTTTTTTAGTTTGTTGATAATAAGGGAGACTTCAGTTGGGTTAGTCGGAGCTAGGAACAGTGTGTTCGGGTAGTTGCCAGTGAGGTAGTCATTGGGTGGGGTATCTGAGCTTGGGATTTTATTGTTAAGGTTTTTTCCTATAGTGGAGAAGAAATCATTGAGTCTGTTTGCTGTTTCAGCAGGTGGGAATTGGGGTTCATCTGGTTTTGTAAATTCAATTTCGCTATTTCGTGTTATCTTTTTTGTTCCTAGTATTTCTGATAGGGTTTTCCAGGTCTTTTTTATGTCACCTCGTAAGTTGGATAATCTGTTCTCATAATACAATTTTTTACCCCTTCTTATTAGGCTGGTTAGGATTGACGAGTAACATTTTGTTTGGTCTCTGGTTATGTGGCCCATTCTGTACTGTTTTTTGTATAGGTGCTTTGTATTTATGGATTTGAGGATACTGGGTGTTAGCCAGGGACTGTTCAGCCTCTTTGCAGTCATCTGTTTAGTTTTTTTTAGGGCAGTGCTTGTTATAGAGGTATTGGGTCTTTTTTTAGAAAATTATTAATACATTCGTCAATATCTGTATAGATTTCTAGCTCAGTGTGCCAGTCAGTTTGTCACTGCTGCTGTGAAGTTATTGATAGCTGCCTCATTGTGAAGTCTGAAAGTGACTTTAGTAGTGTCTAGGGGTAATTTGCCAAGGTTTGTTATGAGGAAGGTAGGGTAATGATCTGTGGTATTATCTGTGATTATGCCTGATCTTAAGGGGGATATGGTGTTGGTCCAGATGTGGTCTAGTAGGGAAACACTAGTCTCTGTAACTCTTGTAGGTTTTGTTACTGTTGGTAGCAACATGCAGTTACTCATTGTGTTTGTGAATTCAGTAACGTGTTGGTCCTGATCTTGTAGGAGATTTATATTGAAGTCACCTGAGAGTAGTAAGTGATCTTTGTTCATGCGTGCATCAGTTCAGGACTTGTATGACAAATACTGCAATGACAATAAGTTTTCACAATATGCAGTTATTAGATAACTTCAATAATTTAATGAAAGTTCACAACCCACTGTTGACTCCCACTTCATCCTCTTACCAACCACCAGGCCACGGTGCCCCGTGGCCTGGTGGCTAAAGCTCTCGCTTCACAAGGTGTGGGTCTGGGTTCAATTCCAGGGAGGGTAGAAACACTGCGCGTGTTTCTTTACACGTGTTGTCTATATTCCCAATTAGTAAAATGGGCACCTGGGAGTCAGTCGACTGGTGTGGGTTGCATCATGGGACACAACTGACCTAATTAGACCAAATTTCTCTGCATAACAAGCAACTTTCTATATAGTACTATGTCACTAATGTCAGCTAGGCCTGTATACCATGTGCATGTACTTGTAGTAAATAAAGATATTATTATTATTACTATTATTATTATTATTATTATTATATAAGCTAGCAGATTACATATAATAAATATATATTGCTAGGGTAAAGCTTGTAACAAGAGGTGAGGTGAATAAAGATGCTTAAATTATAAAATTAATGCAAGAAGTATGAGCCAAACCCCCATAGAACATGCAAATATAGGAAGGGATAGAGAGGGACAGGAAGGGGAGGTTAGGTAGGTGGTGAATAAGCAATAACAGTGCTGGTATGTGCAGACCTTAATAGGTTCCATACATATATACAAAATGGCAAGTGAAAGGTCTATCTCATGTGTCAACTACCATACTCTATATTTTGAGAGTTTTTGTGTTGTAGTAACTTTTGTGGGTGCTCTGTCCTGTCAACCTGCTGAATAGTAAGTGTAAAGTGTATTAATTATACTACACAATACTAGTTAACAATATACCAAACCAAATAATGCCTTTTAAACCATCACCATAACTTTCATCTGCCTCCATCTTCCATATCTGGCTCCATCACCTCCATCTGACACCACCATCCCTACCTGCTGGCTCCATTTGACACCACCATCACTACCTGCTGGCTCCATCTGACACCACCATCCCTACCTGCTGGCTCCATCTGACACCACCATCCCTGCCTGCTGACTCCATCCAATACCATCATCACCACATACTGGCTCCATCTGACACCACCATCCCTGCCTGCTGACTCCATCTGACACCATCATCGCCACATACTGGCTCCATCTGACACCACCATCCCTACCTGCTGGCTCCATCTGACACCACCATCCCTGCCTGCTGACTCCATCTGACACCATCATTGCCACATACTGGCTCCATCTGACACCACCATCCCTGCCTGCTGACTCCATCTGACACTGGCATTCTTGCCTGCTCACCCCATCATTTCCATCTGGTTCCATCACCTCCATCTGATTTCATCATCCATATCTGGCTCCATCACATCTGCCTAGGCTCATCATTTCCATCTGGCTCCTCTGTCATCTCCCTGGCCACCAAGTGCCTGTTAATACTACACTATACTGTACCTAATGTACAGTATGAAGTCCTGTAAAACTATACCCCATTCTAAGGTGAGTAAATTTTTAAGAAATTATGTACAGTACAGTATAAATGACTACGGTGATGTTCAAAATCTATGGTAGTGAAATATACCAGATATAAGCATACACTACTGTTTCTGCATAAGATGGATTCTACTTTAAAGAATAGCACTGTTATTTCCATAAAAATGAATACCTTGCATCTTAAAAATAAAATTTGCCCAGTTCTCCCTTTAAGAGAAAAAAAATGCTCTAGCACCCAAAAAAAGACGATTATTTTATGTATTGCAATAATTTGGTAAGTCCCTTAAATGTATAAGAAATTTAAATCCTATTTTCCCCTTATGGTTCTTTGGTTTGATTGTCACATAAACATGAGAGAAAAGGGAAAACAGCCCTTGAACAAAACTCTTACAAGGCATTATGCCATACTCAAATTTAAAATAGTATGTAGTGTGCAGTATTATACCACAAATGTACAAATGAAAAAAATTAAAATTTTTAAAAAAAAGGGCAATGTTTCATAAAGCTAAAAATACTGTACATGGGACCCGAGTTTTGAACAGCTCCCAACTCAAACAATTATGTAAGTGTATTTTTGAAAGTGCTTTTTTAAAATGTTTTCTTTGGGGTCTTTAAAGGACTAATCTAATTTTCATTATTCCCCATGGGGAACAAAAATTTGTTTTTTACGGCACTCAAAAAAGCCTTTTGGAAAAGAATTAGGTTCTTTAAATTGAGGTTTTTTATGTACATTTGAAGCTTGGGGTTCCTTTAGTAACTGGTAACATTTGTTTGCTACATAAACATACATTTATTGCAACACAATCTTTTAAAAAGAAAACCCTTTAAAGAATTTTTCCTCCCCCCCCCCAAAAAAAAAAAAAAAAAAAAAAACTCAGGGGCTATAGGAATCCCCTTTTTGGGTTATACCTAAAAATAAAAATGTCATTTTTTTTTCTGGTCCCCCTTTGGCATCCTTTTGATGAGCAAAAACATCACAAAAAGTAAGAACTTTAAGAATTTTCTGATTTGTCTGAAATTTTTATAACAGGTCTGTATTTTCAATGTATATGAAAAAGGGTTTTTTTTAAACCCTATTTTAGGGATTTATCCCCTTGGGAAAAATCAAACCCAAAATGATAAATATTTAAAACAACAAAAACCCTAAACCCACAACTGCACACCCAAAAAATTTAGGTTTACTGTTTTTATTAAAAACCAGTATTGAAGAGAAAAAAATTTTAAGTAAGCTTCACAACAGTAGTGTGTTCCTTTTTTTGTGCATAGATGCATTCCAGGCACTAAGGTTGTAAGCTCAGTCAGGCCAAAGCATTAATTCCAAAAATTTGAAAATCTTAATATGTTTGAACTGCCCTAATTATATAGTGGCGTAGTTGTTCACAGGAATTATGACAGAAATAGGACACGATAATCCCAAAATTAGAAAAAAACCCAAAACAATTTTTTTTTAAATTACATACAATGATTACTTTATTGTTACATAAAATTTTTAACATTTATGAATATTTTTTGTGAATACTTTAATGTCCTCTTAAAATATTTTAATGTTTATTGCCGTGTAGCTTAGTTAGGTTTAGTTGCTGAAATGTTCACAATAAACCCTAGCTTTCACATGATTTTCAAGTGTCATCCATTTTGTACAAAGTATCTGTGGAAATAAATTCTGGGAAATTTGAAAAAAAAGGTGAAGGGGGAAAAATTTTACAAAATATTTGGTTTAAAGAAAAAACACGGCCGGGACCCAAACAAACACTAGCAAGCTATAAAACTAAAATTTTTTTATTTTTGAATATTAGTAAGTTTTTGTTTCCCCGTAGAAACCAAAATTTTAATTTTTTTGGTTTGCAGAATGATTCTCTTGTAATATAATAACATTTTTTTTTTTTGAAGGTTTTACTAAGTGTAATGCAAAAGAAAACCCAAAGGGCCCAAAACTATGATGGAAAAATCCAGTGCTCCCTTTCTTGTGATAGTTCAATTTTTTTCAAAAATTTTAATTTTTGATGGTGCTTTATAAAAAAGGGAAGTCATAACTTGTATCATTTATTTATTTTCAATAATATGGTATTTTTTTATCACAGTTATTATTTTTTTTTTACTTATTCAGTGAAGTAGTTATTTATTTGTTTGTTTTGTATACATAATCATATTTCCTTACAATATTTTCATCTTACGATGGGTTGGGGGGGTAATGCCATTGTAAGTCAAAGGGGATGTGTAACAAAAGCTCGCACATGGGAAAGAAACTTTATGGATGTTGGTTGGCCTTATCTGTCACACTAAAAAATGAAGAAAAAGCCAAAAAACCCTCCGTTTTTTCTCCTCTCTTTGGGTTTTTTGTGTAGTGATGTAAAAGCAGCTTGGATTTATTTACCATTTACTTGCCAATGTACATAAGGGGGATGGGAAACTCTAAAATTTTTACGTTTAGCAAATTTTTATGCTTTTTTATATGTCCGTGACCTTGGTCTTTTGAACAAGTTTATTTATTTAAAGAATGAAAATTTTCCAATTAATTAAAGCTTGAATACATACTTCCCAA
>NC_069403.1:22750465-22811833 GCF_026875155.1 Cherax quadricarinatus
TAACAGTATCAGGAAACGATTGACACCTATAATGTCACAAAAACCAGGAGTTGAAATCAGGCATTCTGTTGCCTAGTATGTGGTGACAGTTGTGATTATACACATGTGGCATAAACATTATTGTGGCAAAAAACAGGTACATCTCTGCCACAGTTGTCTCCTTCCACTTGTGTAGCCGTGATTTTGGTGAGGAATTGTATTTTGCCATGGTGTAATCACGTATTTTGTTTGTTTCCCTGAATGATGTCCATCAGGGGTTCATCGAAGATAAACTCAAAGCAGTCCAGTTCACTGGCATTGTTCCCAAGTGGACATGATGGCTTTATTCCCACTTTGTGTTTCATTAAAGTCATGGGGACGGGGAACAAATTCGTCACCATCCTGCCAATCCCAGATGCATTTCTGCTGGGGGGTCTGGATATTGTACCATGGTTGTGGTTGTGCAGGTTGTGGTTTGTGCAGGTTGTGGGGAGTGCAGGTTGTGGGAGTGTGGGGGGTCGGGTGAGGCTGGTTGTTATGCAGAGTCAGCAGCGTAGTGGGTTAGCGTGGCCCACTGATGGTGCCACATGGGCCATGCCACCCTCACTATCACCCCCACTCCCTGCTCCTCACTCACATCATTCATCCCCATCGTTAAAATTTATCGTCATCTTCACTATCAGGTCGTGGTGTAGGGCCACGGGATGTGCTCCCAGAGTTTCTCCTTCCCCTTGGAACAACATATGAAACACTACCAGACCGCATGTTTAGGGTCGTACATATTTGCCGCTTCAGGGGAATATTCACCCTCACTGTCACTAGAATTTGCTTTCAATGCCCTTTAAAATTTCACTATCACTATCACATTCACTGCTATCATCTGGGTGTTGTACACGACCAAATAGTTTCCTTTTTCCGTCTGGTACAGGCGAACGTGAACGTGAAAAAGCCGGCCCAGCACCAGAGGTGGAAGGTTGTGGGTCATCTGGGTTTTCATCACTAATTACGTTATCCTGGGCACTTTTTTCCGGTAACACTCACTTCAAAACCCGGGAAATTCACTGTCACTGACATTTTCATCGCTGTTAGAGCTATCACTTGGGAACAAAAGACATCCAATCTGCCGGGGGAGTGAGGAACTTCTTACCGAGAGGCATGGTGAAAAATGGACTAACAAGATGGCTTTTCCCACAATGAAACCGCTGGGTCCCAGATTTTTTTCACAGGGTGCACACCGACCACTGAGACCCATTCTTTTCCCTCTTTGTAGGCCTACCGGGCCCTTTTTCCCGCTTGATTTGCAGCTGCTAGAATTTGTGCATATAAATACGTCAGAAACATTGGCTTTGTGAGACGTATTTAAAACGTCGTAAACATCAAAGGGTTAAGTATGAGCCCGGGAAAACTGGCTGTTAAGCCATTACATGTACGGGACTGACCCTGAAAGGGTTAATGTAGGGTGAAAGGTGATTAAAACAACATAAAAGCAAATTTAAACAAGAGAGAGAAGACGAGCCACAGAATATGTAAACTAACAGACGAACTCATTGGTTTTGGTTGATACACGTTCATTCCCCTGTCTGTGAATCCTATACCATAATACAAACACCTTACATTTGTACAAGTTGTCTCCACTTTTGGTTAAAGTAGAATAAATAAAGACCAACACTCCCATCCTCATGTAACACTTTTTTTTAGAAGAATAGTGCTCTGAATGAAGGCATACAAAAGGAAAATTTTCTAGTTACCCACAGTAATACTGTTGTGTACATATTTTTTTTTTGTGTTGAACTAGAGAAAAGACAACTGGGAAAAAAACATCTCTATTTATGTTAATTTATTCTACTTTTTGGGGGTATATATCATGTTTATATGTTACTTAACATGTTCATTATATAATTTTGAAAAAATATCCCTAGATGGGTTAATGAAAATGTTTATATTAACTTAATATCCAACATTTAATGAATCTCAGAATGATTATTATTATTATTATTAATATGGCATCTTCAAAACTAATAAACCACACTTTTTGATTTTAGCATGTACCTGTATGCCAGCACAATGTGTAAGTTTATTTAGGTACAGGTACACAAGTATAATTATTTAGAGTATATAAAATATGAAAACTTTAAAACACTTGAAATTTTGGGGAAAGTTTCTAGCAATATATGGAGAGTCGTGCTTGCAGAGAAGTAAAACACACAGGGTAGGGCATGGCAACCATGTTAGAAAGTCAGGTGGAGGGAGCCGTATAGAGAGTTTTGGTCATAATTTGAAATGTCCGTATTAGCAAGAATGCCATTAAGGTTGAAGCGCCATAAAGCATGGCCCTACTGTATGTGCCTATTAGGTAGAGCATGCTGGAAAAAATCACAACAGAAAATGTGCAAACATGTTGAGAAAGAGAAAGTGTCGCTTTGACAAAGAGTACAGGTACTTCCAAACCCGTGATGTGCAAAGCTTCAACACAGTTCAGAGATTGTTATGACCTGAACTGCCCAGACCATCATGTAAAAGGAACGTGGCCCTACAGAGAAAGCAGAGAAAGGGAAAATGAACAGCAATCTTTTTTTTAGGGCGTAAAGAGAAACGATCGAAAAAAAGAAAGAGGCCAAAACAGAGAAATGCTACAGATGTGCAGCACAATGGGGGCATACCAACCAGGCATCAGCCCTCTGGGCCAAATACCATTGTACTAGAGACCTTAAAGAGTGCAGACATAGCTGCCCTGCATAAGGGAGGTAATAGAGCACTAGCTAAAATTACATACCAGTAGCCCTAACTTTTCACACCATAAAAAATCTTCAAACAGAAATGATGAGACAGCAGATTACAAATTTCATGGATCAGCATAACCTGAACCAGCATAGTTATAAAAAGGGAAAATCATGCTTGTTTAAAGCTGCTGAATCAATTTTGGGCAGAATTACGGAGGCATTGGAAAATGACCAAAAACGCAGATGTGATTTACACAGATTTTTGCAAAGGCATTTGACAAATGCGTCATGGAGTGATTTAAAGCACAAAATGAGGGCCATGGGCATTATGGGGAAGGTAGGCAGATGGATTTTTGGTTTCCTAACACACCGAGCACAAAAAATAATAGTTAAAAAAGCAAGATTCAGCATCAGCGAGGTAAAAAGCTCAGTGCCCCCAAGGCCACCTGTCCTGGCACCTCTGCTGTTTATCATCTTCATAGCAGACACTACTGAAAACACCCATCACACTTTTGTATCATCATTTGCAGATGAAACTAAAATAAGCATGAAGGTTACTGCAGTAGAGGCACTGAAAAATTACAGGAAAAACATAAGCAGGATTTTCCAGTGGGCAGCAGAGAACAACATGACATTCAATGGTGAAAAAGTTCCAGCAGCTTAGGTATGGAAAGAATGGGGAACTCAAAAGGAACACTATATACAAAACTCAGGGGGGTCACCAAATAGAAGGAAACAAACTCATAAAAGATCTGGATAATTATGTAAAACTAACCTTTCTTTTAAAGACCTTAACATGAAAAAAATCATGACAGACAGGAAGATGATGGGGTGAGTATTTAGAACTTTCAAAACAAGGGAAATAATCCCACTGGTGACACTTAAAAATCTCTAGTGCTCTTCATTTAGAATATGACTCTGCTGATGGCCCTGTTCAAAACGGGGAAAATATCAGAGCGGAACAAATACGAGATCGTTTATGGCTCACATTGAGCCAGTAAAGCACTTAAATTACTGGGAATGCCTTAAAGTCTTGAACATGTACTCATTGGAGTGGAGGAGAGAGAGATACATGAAAATATATACAGTGGAACCTCAAAAATTGAACGTATCACATATCGAACGTTTCGAAAATAAGACCATTTATTCGGACAAAACTGTGTCACTATTATCGAAGCACCCTATTTTTGGACCGCCGGGTACGGGACCTGTCCGCTGGCCCACTCTGTCCCCATCCCCGCACAGGCACCGTAAGCAGTCTGCTTTGTTTATGCTTGAGTGAACACTAACCTGTGATCTCATTCACACATTTTACGATTATTTAATTGTGTTTAGTGCTTGTGGGGCTGTGAAATAAGCTGCCATGGGCCCAAAGAAACTTGCTAGTGGTACCCCTGTGGTAAAGAAAGTGAGAAACACCATAGATGTGAAGAAGGAAATAATACAGAAGTATGGATTGGAGTGGGGACTTGTTGAGCTTGCCAGGATGTACAGAGGACTGTGGACAGTTATTTGTGAGACAGAAAGAGACAGCTGTGGACAGTTATTTTGTGAGACAGAAACAGGGCGACTGTGGAAATTATTTTGTGAGACAAACAGACGATTGTGGACAGTTATTTTGTGAGACAGAAACAAACAACTGTGGAGTTATTTTGTGAGACAAACAGACGATTGTGGACAGTTATTCTGTGAGACAAACAAACAACTGTTTGGGCAGTTATTTTGTGAGACAGAAACAGACGACTGTGGACAGTTACTTTGTGAGACAGAAAACAGACGACTGTGGAGTTATTTTGTGAGACAAACAGACGACTGTGGATAGTTTTTTTTGTGAGACAGAAACAGAGGACTGTAGACAGATTTTTTGTGAGGACTGGGGTCCAATGACTCTCAGGTGGTCCTAGTGGCATTAAAATACAGAGAAGGGAAGCAACCCCCGAGAGGGCTTTGATACCGGAAGTCCTCATGGAGGGGGATTCCCCTTTCCCAAAACAATAACCCCAACTCCGTTTTCTCCCCCTTTCCCTATTTCCGATGCCATAACCAATCTTCAAAAAGGGAAAAGTAAAAAATGCTTTTTTTATTTTAAACTATCAAAATTTAAAAAAAAAAGACTATAGCATTTTTGTGTGTAGGGAAAAACTGAAAATTAAAACCCTTTTTTAAAATGAAATTTTTTTTTTTTTGTGAATTTTTTTTGGGTTTCGGGAAAACGGTTTTAATTGTTTTCCTTTAAATTTTTAGGGAAAAATTTTGCTTCAAATTTTCCGACTTTTCAAATTTAAAAACTAGCTCCGGGAACAAATTTAAGTTCGAAATTTGGGGTTTTCCCCTGTCCCTGGAAAGTACAAGAGTTTTGGGTTTCCCAAAACCTTCACACGCCAAAAAAACATTTTGGGGAGTGAAGGTTGGGGGGGACATGAAAAATTTAAACCCATTTTGAGGAACGGGATTTTGGTGGGGACAAAAAAGGGAAACCAACTCTATCAAAAAATTAAACGATCCCAGCCCTATTCAACATCTTCCCGGGAAGATAGGTTCAGAAAAAAGGGCCCTGGAACAAGTAAAGAACCCCTTTCAAGAGGAAATGGCCCAAGTATCTTCATCGGGTGCCAAAATCCCCCCCGGGCTGTGAGGGTTTTGTGGGGGGGCAGCGGCCCCCAGCAGAAACCCGGCCTATTTTTGCCCGGGGCAAGCCCCAGATGACCCCGGGCCCATGGCGGGGCCCTCCGAAAGTAGTGAAACTCTAAAAAACTTCAAAGGTATATAAAAGGGGTAAAGTTTTAACGTTTTACAAGTTGAAATTTTTGGGATTTTAGGGATTCCAAAAATTTTCCCAAAACATCCGTTTGGCCTCCCCCTTTTCCCTCCCCCAAACTCTGTCCTGCTACATGATGCCCTATGCTCCCCACCCTCCCTTACCTGCCCTTTTGGGCCCTTTGTCGGGTCACGGGGGGGTGTACCTGCGGGCCCTTGCCTCCCTGCCTGGTGGCTGGTTGCCTCCCTCCCTTTTTGGGCGGGTGGTCTGTCAGCCTCCCTTGTTTCCCCCCTGGCTGCATGCTTGTTTAAAATGACAAAGGGCCCTTTGTCTTTGATCATTAAAATAAAGCCTTTAAAAATTTTTTGGAAAAATATATGAGTAAAAAAAGGTTAAAAATATGAGGGGGAAACTTCCTATTTTTGGGGCCAGGAGCCCCTACGCAGTGCTCCTTTTTTCTTATGCTTTTTACCTCCCTTTTTAAATTTTTTTTTTTTTGGGGGAGGGGATGGGAAATTGAACCATGAGATGCAGATTATAACTAGGCATATTTATTTAGAAAATATGCAACCATGGCCAGTAATTTTAAGGTTTTAAAACCAAAAAAATTGAAATGCCCTTTTTTAAAAGTTTTTTTCCAGTTTTAAAATTTTATATATAGGAGAGTTTAACATATTGTTAGATAAAAAATTCCCCCGGGAAAACGGGGACAGCGGTTTCCTGTTGTCAGTAAATTTTTTTGTCTTTTGAGGGAACCCCGCTACTGGAGTTTTGGGGTCATAGGGACTGGGGCCCCTTTTCACGGGGCTTACCAGTCCCCCCCTTTTTAATTTAAAACTTTTGTTCACAGGAAATTTTTTTTATTAAAGGTAAGGGTTTAGTAGTTATAGTATTATGTATTTTTACAAACTTTGCTTTTTTAATGGGGTAAAAAATGCACTTTAAAAAAGGGTTTATTTATTTAAAAATTACATTGTACATTATTTAGATTAAAAGTTATTTCCTTTTTGAGAGTACATATTTACAGAAGTGATTCAGTCTTTCTTATTTCAAAAAGGGAAAGGAAGGCGGGTTGTGCAAGTTGGTAAGTACTTTACACCAAAAAAAAATATACTTTTTTAAACATGTGACCCTTTAACTATTGCCTTTAAAAAATGTAATTTATAAAGTATCTTTTTATCAAATGGTTTAAATCTTTTCTGATCTGAAGCTTCTCTTCTTGTAAGTGCGCCTTAATCGTCACTGGTTTAAAGATTTCAAACCTTTCCTTCCACTAATCCAAGAATATTTCCCCACTTTTCAACTTTTGTATCATGTTGAAATTTGAAACAAGTTCAAATCATAGCAAATCATACTCATAGTCCCTTCTCTTAAAAACTTTCTACATTTAGAACATTTTTATAAACTAGTGTTTTTAAAAAAGAAAATTGTGTTTTTATCTTAATTTTGAGGTACAGTCATTTTTAACTTTTTTAAAATTTTAAAATATTGATATTTTTTAAAGAGGTGTGTGTTTAAAAAAGAGTTCTAAAAATGAGAGTACTCCACAATGAAATTGAAATTTTTAACCTAATAGATGCAACACTTGCACCCCCAAGTTTGGAGCTTGAGTATGTATTTCCCAAACTTTAAATTTAATTTTGGGATAATTTTATTTCATTAATAAATAAAAATTGGGTTTTGATGATCCAAGGTCCCCAGGGGTATAAAATAAAGGGATCAAAAATTTTTCTATACATTTCAACTTAAGGTTTCCCAAACTCACCCCCCTTGGTTTCATTGGGCAAGTAATTTTTGGTAAAAAAAAATCCCGGCGTGCATTTACTACACTACACAAATTTAAACCCAAAAAGAGGAGAAAAAAAACGTGAGGATTTTTTTGGGTCTTTTTTTTTTTCAAGTGTTAGTGTGACTAGATAATGGGTTTAACGCAAAATCATCATAAAATTTCTTTCTCCCATGTGCGACCCAATTTTTGTACACATGCTCCCTTGGGCTTACAATGGCATTTTCCCCCCAACCCCTCGTAAATTGAAAAAATGGGAAGGAAATATGATTATGATATTTCTAAAAAAACAAAAAAAATAACTACTGGGGGATGAATAAGTAAATAAAAATAATAAAGTGACTAAAAAAATACCAGTTTTATTGAAAAGTAAATAAATTTTAGTTCAAGTTATGGAAATTCCGGGGGTTTTTTGAAAGCCCCATCATTTAAAATTGATATATTTAAATTGAACTTTTCCAAGTCAAGGGGGCACCCGGGATTGGGTTTCCCGTCATAGTAAATTGGGGCCTTTGTGTTCTTTTTGCATTTAAAACTCTATCTACCAAACACCCAAAATAAAAAATTTTTATTATATTACAAGAGGGGTTTATTCTGCAATGGGCCTTAAAATTTAAAAGTGGGTTCTACAGTGGAAACAACAACTTGAACTTAAAAAGTGTCATAAAATAAAAAAAATTTGCTTTTATTTTGATATTTCTTCTTTGTGTTTTTTTTGGGGTTCCCCAAGTGCTCTTTTGTTTTCTTTAAACCTGAAAATTTTGTAAAAGTTTTTCCCCTTTACTTTTTTCAAATTTTAGTTTTTTTTTCCACAGGTACATTGTACAGAAAAATTTGGGTGGCAATTTATAAATTTCATGAGAAAGCTCATGGTTTTTGGAGAACCTTTTTAGGCCCAAATTTGCCTAACTTTTAAAATACACAAGGGAATAAAAACTTTTTAAAATATGTATATGAGGGCAAATTTAAAAGGGATTCACAAAAAAATTGATTTTAATTTAAATTTTGTAATGAATGTTTATGGGAAGCAGTTTAAAATATTTTCTTTTTTGTAATTATAAAAAAAAAATTGTTTTTGGGGTTTTTCTAAAAAATTGGGATTATGCGATGTCCCAAATTTGTCAGTAAATTTCCTTGTGAACAATTCCCCGCTCACTATATATAGTTTGGGCAGTTTTTGCAAAAAAAATATTAAAATTCTCATTTTTGTGGAATTTTTGTGCTTATGGGCCCGACTGAGCTTAGCTTTGCCTTATGTGCCTGGAAGCAACTTTTAGCACAAAACAAGGAAAAACATTTTACTGTGGGTGAAACAATTTTCTGTTTAAATTTTTTTTCTCTTCAATTACATTGGTGTTGTATATAAAGACAGGAAGGGCTCTAAGTATTCTGGTTTTGAGTTTTTAGGGATGGTTTTTTGTTTTTTTAAATTATCAAATTGTTTGCATCTTCCAAAAGGGGGAATAAACCCTTTAAAAAAGGGATTAAAAAATTAAAAAATTATTGCTTAACATTGAGGGAAATACTACCTGTTTGTTTATATGTTTTTCCCCGACTATCATAATTCTTAATAGTTCTTACATTTTTGATGTATTTGCTCAGGTCTAAAGGGTTCCCGAGAGGCCAGACTCTAATGATCATCTTTTTATTTAGGTTTTACCCTAAAGGGATTACCTATTTTTTTTCCCGAGTTTTTTTTTTTTTTTTTTTTTTTTTGGGGGGGGGAGGATAACTTCTTCAGTTCTTTTTCAAAGATTGTAGTTGCAATCATGTATGTTTATGTGAGCATAACAAGATGTTACCAGTTACTAAGAGGAAGCCAAGCTTCAAATGTACAGTGATACCTCAGTTATGAACCTAATTCATTCCAAAAGGCTGTTTGAGTGCCGTTACCAAACGAATTTGTTGCCATGAGGAATAATGTAAATTAGATTAGTCCATTTCAGACCCCCAAAGATACACTTACAAAAGCACTTTCAAAAATACACTTACATAATTGTTTGAGTTGGGAGCTGTTCAAAACTCGAGGTACCACTGTATCAGTAGTTTAGCTTTAGCACAGTGTCTTTTTGTTAAAATATGAATACTTTTCATTTGTACATATTGTGGTATTATATACTGCAGCACTACATACTATGTATATTAGAGTATGTGCATATATGCCTTGTAAGAGTTTGTTCAAGGGCTGTTCCTTTGCTCTCATGTTTATGTGACAATCAATCCAAAGAACCATAGGGAAGATAGGTATTGAAATTTGCTTATACATTACTGCACTTACCAGTATTATTGCAATACTATACATAATGCAGTCTTTTTTGGCTGCTAGAGCATTTTTTTTCTCTTAAAGGTAGAACTGGTCAAATTTTATTTTTAAGATGCAAGGTATTCATTTTTATGGAAATAACAGTGCTATTCTTTAAAGTAGAATCCATCTTATGCAGAAACAGTAGTGTATGCTTATATCTGGTATATTTCACTACCATAGATTTTGAACATCACCGTAGTCATTTATACTGTACTGTACATAATTTCTTAAAAATTTACTCACCTTAGAATGGGGTATAGTTTTACAGGACTTCATACTGTACATTAGGTACAGTATAGTGTAGTATTAACAGGCACTTGGTGGCCAGGGAGATGACGAGAGGAGCCAGATGGAAATGATGAGCCTAGGCAGATGTGATGGAGCCAGATATGGATGATGAAATCAGATGGAGGTGATGGAACCAGATGGAAATGATGGGGTGTGAGCAGGCAAGAATGCCAGTGTCAGATGGAGTCAGCAGGCAGGGATGGTGGTGTCAGATGGAGCCAGTATGTGGCAATGATGGTGTCAGATGGAGTCAGCAGGCAGGGATGGTGGTGTCAGATGGAGCCAGCAGGTAGGGATGGTGGTGTCAGATGGAGCCAGTATGTGGCGATGATGGTGTCAGATGGAGTCAGCAGGCAGGGATGGTGGTGTCAGATGGAGCCAGTATGTGGTGATGATGGTATTGGATGGAGTCAGCAGGCAGGGATGGTGGTGTCAGATGGAGCCAGCAGGTAGGGATGGTGGTGTCAGATGGAGCCAGCAGGTAGTGATGGTGGTGTCAAATGGAGCCAGCAGGTAGGGATGGTGGTGTCAGATGGAGGTGATGGAGCCAGATATGGAAGATGGAGGCAGATGAAAGTTATGGTGATGGTTTAAAAGGCATTATTTGGTTTGGTATATTGTTAACTAGTATTGTGTAGTATAATTAATACACTTTACACTTACTATTCAGCAGGTTGACAGGACAGAGCACCCACAAAAGTTACTACAACACAAAAACTCTCAAAATATAGAGTATGGTAGTTGACACATGAGATAGACCTTTCACTTGCCATTTTGTATATATGTATGGAACCTATTAAGGTCTGCACATACCAGCACTGTTATTGCTTATTCACCACTACCTAACCTCCCCTTCCTGTCCCTCTCTATCCCTTCCTATATTTGCATGTTCTTATGGGGGTTTGGCTCATACTTCTTGCATTAATTTTATAATTTAAGCATCTTTATTCACCTCACCTCTTGTTACAAGCTTTACCCTAGCAATATATATTTATTATATGTAATCTGCTAGCTTATATAATAATAATAATAATAATAATAGTAATAATAATAATATCTTTATTTACTACAAGTACATGCACATGGTATACAGGCCTAGCTGACATTAGTGACATAGTACTATATAGAAAGTTGCTTGTTATGCAGAGAAATTTGGTCTAATTAGGTCAGTTGTGTCCCATGATGCAACACCACACCAGTCGACTGACTCCCAGGTGCCCATTTTACTAATTGGGAATATAGACAACACGTGTAAAGAAACACGCGCAGTGTTTCTACCCTCCCTGGGAATTGAACCCAGACCCACACCTTGTGAAGCGAGAGCTTTAGCCACCAGGCCACGGGGCACCGTGGCCTGGTGGTTGGTAAGAGGATGAAGTGGGAGTCAACAGTGGGTTGTGAACTTTCATTAAATTATTGAAGTTATCTAATAACTGCATATTGTGAAAAACTTATTGTCATTGCAGTATTTGTCATACAAGTCCTGAACTGATGCACGCATGAACAAAGATCACTTACTACTCTCAGGTGACTTCAATATAAATCTCCTACAAGACCAGGACCAACACGTTACTGAATTCACAAACACAATGAGTAACTGCATGTTGCTACCAACAGTAACAAAACCTACAAGAGTTACAGAGACTAGTGTTTCCCTACTAGACCACATCTGGACCAACACCATATCCCCCTTAAGATCAGGCATAATCACAGATAATACCACAGATCATTTACCCTACCTTCCTCATAACAAACCTTGGCAAATTACCCTAGACACTACTAAAGTCACTTTCAGACTTCACAATGAGGCAGCTATCAATAACTTCACAGCAGCAGTGACAAACTGACTGGCACACTGAGCTAGAAATCTATACAGATATTGACGAATGTATTAATAATTTTCTAAAAAAGACCCAATACCTCTATAACAAGCACTGCCCTAAAAAAACTAAACAGATGACTGCAAAGAGACTGAACAGTCCCTGGCTAACACCCAGTATCCTCAAATCCATAAATACAAAGCACCTATACAAAAAACAGTACAGAATGGGCCACATATAACCAGAGACCAAACAAAATGTTACTCGTCAATCCTAACCAGCCTAATAGAAGGGGTAAAAAATTGTATATGAGAACAGATTATCCAACTTACGAGGTGACATAAAAAAGACCTGGAAAAACCCTATCAGAAATACTAGGAACAAAAAAGATAACACGAAATAGCGAAATTGAATTAACAAAACCAGATGAACCCAATTCCCACCTGCTGAAACAGCAAACAGACTCAATGATTTCTTCTCCACTATAGGAAAAAACCTTAACAATATAAAATCCCAAGCTCAGATACCCCACCCAATGACTACCTCACTGGCAACTACCCGAACACACTGTTCCTAGCTCCGACTAACCCAACTGAAGTCTCCCTTATTATCAACAAACTAAAAAACAAGACAGGAGATTTAAATACCTTACCACCCATTGTATACAAAAGAGTGTCACAGGTGCTATCACCAATCATTGCAACACTCTTTAACAAATCCATTGAATCCTCTACCTTTCCTACAGTTCTCAAAATAGCAAGGGTCACCCTGATCCATAAAGGAGGAGACCACACAGACTTGAATAACTTTAGGCCAATATCCAACCTACACCCTCTCTCTAAAATCTTTGAAAAATTAATCCATAAGCGTATCTATTCCTACCTCATCTCCCACAACATACTCAACCCCTGTCAATTGGGTTCAGGCTAATAAAAATACTAATGATGCTATTATCCACATGCTAGAACATATTTATACAGCAATAGAGAAAAAGAAGTCCCACTGGGGACTTCATTGACTTACGTAAAGCTTTCGATACAGTTGACACGACTTTGCTCCACATAAAATTGTCGCACTATGGTATAAGAGGGCACGTCCCTCAATACCTAAAGTCATACCTCAGCAACAGAAGCCAATATGTGTACACAAATGGGGGCAAACTCTTCAGCACAGCCAATTGCAGTTGGTGTCCCACAGGGAAGTGTCCTAGGCCCTCTTCTCTTTCTCATATACATAAATGACCTACCAGTGCATCACAAACTACTCAAACCCACACTATTTGCAGATGACACTACATATGTCTACTCCCACCCGAGCCCAGTCATGCTAGCCAATACTGTAAATACCGAATTACAGAAAATATCAACCTGGATGAGGACCAACAAACTTACTCTAAACATTGACAAAAACCTACTACATTCAGTTTGGTAACAGAGCTGCAGATGTGTCTCTTAACATAATGATAAATGGATCACCTATCACAAAACTCAAAGAGGGAAAATTCCTAGGAATCCACCTTGATAATAGACTCAAATTTCAAACACATATACAACAAATTTCTAAGAAAATTTCCAAGACGTAGGCATACTATCGAAGATACGATACTATGTTCCACAGTCAGCCCTCCTGGCCCTATATCACTCACTTATTTACCCCTATCTCACCTATGGAATTTGTGCATGGGGCTCAACAACAATAAACCATCTCAGACCACTAATCACCAACAAAAGGCTGCAGTCAGAATGATAACAAATTCCTACTACAGACAGCACACTCCACCCACCATTGTATTCAAAACTCTAAACCTACTCACAATACAAAACATCCATACTTATTACTGCACCTACTACATACATAGAACACCTAACTCTGACATAAACCCTCCCTCAAACATCTCCTTACCACCTCAACAGAACACATGACCATAACACAAGACACAGATCACTCTTTGATGTTCCTCGTGTCCATCTCACAATATGCAAAACCCAATGCACATAAAAGGCCCTAAAATCTGGAATTCATTACCTGTGAATATAAAAAGAAACACTGTTTATTAAACTCAAGTCTCTTCTCAAAATCACTTACTCACCCACAACTAAATAAATACTGATATATTGTATCTCATAAATTGTATCTCATATATGTATCTCATTATTGTATCTCATAAATGTCAACCTGTGACCCAATCAGACTTTGTTACTATTTATCTTCATTACTAACAGAATACTCCATTCTACTGATTACACAGCAACACAGTAAATGACCATATGACCTGTCTTTGTAATACTCATTTGTACTAAATTGTTATCTGTTTTACAATAATTTCTGTACCACTGAATATATCATTGCTTAGTTAATCTTAAGTTAAATTTAAGCCTGCCCATAATGCTATGCATTCAAGTGGCTTTGGCATGCTGCATTTTACTGTATTCTTTTGTACTTCACTGTATCATGTTCAAATTAATAAATAAATAAGTAAATAAATAAATGATCAACCTTGATTTCCCAGGAACTCTGTGACACTTCAGATTTAGTGCTTCTCTGTAACTGTAATAATTACAAGGTATGAATGAGAGAATAATGTCCTTGTGAAGGCTACAGCTGCCAGAGTACAACAACAGAGAGCTTGCTGTTGGCTCCTGTGTTGGCTGTCTTCTGGCGACGTCTTTGAATTCCGAAACATTTGAAGCTATCTCTGAATTATTTGCAGAGACCAAACCATCAATGGACACTGATCTACCCCTGTTCCTTCTCTTTCCTCTCCTCCATCTGCGCAACTCCTTTCTTTGAAGTGCACTATTCCTTTGCTGCTTGAACGTTTTCCGCTACCGCCGCATGTGAACTTTTCTAACCCCTCTAGTCCGTAGGTACCCGTAGGTATTCTTCGGATCCTTTTAGTGATGGGACCTTTAATGAAAGTGCCCTTCTTCTACGCACTGATATTCCGTACCATCAGCTATTTGTTCGTACTTCGCTGCATTACACAGCAGCCCGTATCCACTTGCATATGTGGTATACACTCTGTTCTTTGCATCTCTCTCCTTCTCGAGCATTATCTATCCCGGAAGTTGCCTTTCTTGTTTCGTCCTTACCGCAACCACTTCCGTTACTTGTCAATTTTAATGCCCATCATTTCCTCTGGGGGATTCTCACTGTGATTCCGTGGCATTCAGTTGGAGGCTTTCTTGCTTCTCATCCCTCCATGTTTTAAATACAGGCACTCCAACCCATTTTGATCCTCGTACTCATACTCTCTCTTGCATTGATCTCTCAGCCTGCTCTTCCTCTTCCACACTAGACTTCACCTGGTCTATTCTTCCCGGACTTACATGACAGCGATCATTTTCCAATCATTCTTACTTCTTCATATTCACCACCTCTCCGTAGCCCATGCTGGCAATTTGATAGGCAAACGGGGCCTTTACTCCAGAAACTTTTTTAGTAGGTTTCCCCTTCTTCGCCCCCTTTGATGAGTTTTTTACACTTTCTTGTCCTCAGTTTTAACCACGCTTCTCATTCTTACCCCAAACCCGGGGGCAGGCTTCTAAAGGGCATGCTATGAGCCCCTGCTTTTGCTGTGCAGTACTTTGAAACGTGCGCTGGGGCGGGGACGGTAAATAAACTGCTGTGAACATCTTGGTTTAAACAAAGCGTGGGTCGTCACTGTGTCATTCTGATTAAACACACTTGCTGGAAAAGATTATTTTTCCCCATCCCCTCTGCTTCCTCTGGAGTGCATTTGGGAAAAAAAGGCGGAAATTGAGTGGAAAATACTCTCCTGACCCGGCTCCTGTTTTTGGGGTTTTGGCCGAATTGATAGGTAAACCCCTTGATTTTGCCCATTGAAATTGGAAATCATCTGGCCCGTATTTCTCCATCTATCCCCTTCGTTTTTCTTTCCTAAAAGTTGCCGGGAGAGTTAGCACCCTTGGACTTTTTTTCCCTTAAAAGAAAAACCCGTATAATGTGCCTTTTACATTTAAAAAATGGAGGTACACTCTCATTTTCTGATCATTGGCAGCTGGGCCCTTACAAATTCATGTTCGGATTTTACAACATTTCATAAGTACCCCTTCAGTCCTCTTACACCCTTCAATCTTATTTGGTACAGGGGAAAGTTCTTCCCCAGCTGTGGAAATCTGCCTTTGTTCCCCCCCGTTCCGCAAACCGGTACTACGGGACATGTGCCTCCCACTATCGTCCCCTTGCTCTTCCAGTGCATTTTGCAAAGTGATGGAACACTGGTTTTTACTTTGGTTTGCCCCTTATTACTTTGATTTTAAGGTTCTCAACATGTTCTAGGGGGGGGTAGTTTTTATTAAGGGCCCTTATTTTTTGGGGGGTAATATTACATCATGGTATCATCTTGGTGTCTCTGATACCTTTTCACCAGCCTTTTCACAGGTTAGTAAACTACTACTATAAAAATTAACGTATTCTAAATAGATATGTACGTTTATAAATCACACCCTCCTTTTTAAAAACCAAATCTCACACTCCACCCGTGCTCCACATGGTGTGTTCCAAAACTTTCCTTCTCTCTCCTGACAAAACTTGGGCAAACCCCAGTGTTTTAACACTTTAGTCACCGGGTTGGTGGCCAAATTTAAATTAAAAAAACTCCCCCTGGACACACATGTGCCCCAAAAGATGGAGAAGGCCCCAGAGATCCTCCCGGGTTGAAGGCAGCCCCCAAGAGGAGATCGTAGAGGGAGAGAGAAGAAGCCACTAAGCTCCTCCCACCAAAAAAAAAGCCCGTTGCAACACATTCTCCGACCACATCCCCACCCCTTAAATTTTTACTTTTACAAAAAAAATACAACTTTATAAACTACTTATTTAAATTGGTGTTTGTGTCTTAGTATAACCTTTTATATTGAAAAAATAGGTTTGCCCCGCTGCCTCTCAGTAAAAGGTTGATCAGCCCTTTTGGACTTTTTAGAGAAAAGCCCCCCATCAATTAATATAATTAGGTATTAATAGTAACTTTTACTTATAAATACATGTGGGTCCTATATCCCCATAACCCCCCCACCTCCAGGAATCTCAAAAAAAAGTACCCGTGCCCTCAGGATACGGCTAGTAAAAAGTATTTTGCTTAAGTCTAAAGGCGGTAAAAAAAGACTATAAAAATGTACTATTTCCTACCCCAAACTACCCTATTTTTCTGTTATTTACAACGATTGCAGAATTTTTTTTAAAAAAGCATTTTAACCATACCCATTACTAAAGGGGGTTAACTATTTAAAATTTTTAGTGATTTTTTTAACAATCACTTTTAAAAGAAAAATTTTGCACAAAATCCCCACTGTGAAGCCCGCCCAAACGGGCCTGTGCCTTGCTAGGTAACCCAGAAAAGCAATGGACTCCAGGGTGCATTTCCTGATCGGGAGACAAAGGTAGAGCCAAACCCAAGCGTCGGTGTCCCCCAGGCAGGAAACTTCCCCAAAACATGTAAAGGGTGTCCTCACTTGGTGGCCAAACCCAAAAACAGTGGACTTCCCAGCAACACTCCGACCCCTTAACATGGCAGGCAATTAACCCATTTTCCCGGGGTCCCCCCCACACAGACCCTCCAACTTATGGGAGGGGGCTACATAGAATATGGGGGGTCCGGGGGGACCACAAAGGAAACCCCGGGGCGTTTTGTATTAGAGCACCCCAAGCAAAAAATCCGCCCTTCCTAAACGTCTCATGTTACCAAAAGGTTGTCAACCACGCCTCAATCCATTTAGTACCCCTGCCCCTCGTCACCTTTTGTTGATCGACCCTTCAAGTCAGATGGTGGTAGGAGTATAGGCTCGCTGAGATTTCACCATGCAAAACAAGGTCAGCACAAGACAAACACTAGTCAAAGTAGACCATGTTACATGAAACTTTAAGAGGAGCTCACAACCACTTTTCTCGACCCCTTTTTTTTTTTTTATTCCAAAAAAAAAGGTGTAGGAACAAACCCCATTTTAAGGTCTGATTTTAGTCCTATTCACAGAACAGGATGAAGAGATCCTGAGACATGTACAAATGCTGAAGCCACCCCCCCAAAATGAAAATTTTTTCCCTGGGGGAAAAATGTTGACATTTAAATTTAGAAGGTTGCTCATTGAAGTAACTTCTGCAACCTCTGCAGTGCAACAACAACAAAAAGAATCTTTGCACCCAGGTTGGATAATTAAGTTTACCAGATCCACACGTTCCATCCACACACAAATTTTAAGCACACAATGAACACAATTTGCTTTTACAAACATTTAAAATGGTACGGAAAAAAGACCGGGGGAAAACACATTTTCCCAGTTTAGCTTTTTTAAAATGTTTGCTCTTTTAGTGCATAAGTATCAATCTTTCTAACCGTAAACCTTAGTTGTTAAATGTATTTTGTGGTAGTCAGTGTTTATCCCCAGGGTGCCATCAAATTTTGGAACCATGAAGCAGGGGAAATTCCCACGACTCTCATAAGCACTAAAAAAATGGCGTTGGAAAAATTTCACTTCTTCCTCCACCCAATTTTTCATCAGATTTTTCCCACACAAAAATTGTTGAATTTGGCTCAGTTTTCCTTAACAATTTCTTCAGGGGTTTTTCAACTTTCCCCATTACTGACCCCCAAAACTTTTAAAAAGTTCAAGGGGGGGCTGAGCCAACTCCCAACTTTTTTCTCTTTAAAAACCAAGCAGCTTTTCCCAAAATCTTTACACAATGTTATTTTTAAATACACTTTTGGTATTTCATACAGATTTTGTTTTGCACCCCCTTTACTTCCATTAAAAAACATTGGTCTCTCAAATTTTTGACTAATTTAAAACCTTTAACCGGGTTTATTGGTACATATACTCATTCTTTTCTGCTTGGGGGTGTGGGTTTTATATTAACCCCTGGGAACTTCCCCCAAACATGTTCACCACGCAACTTGCTTTTACAGATTTCACAAATTGGCTCCCAATCAGCACTTCCTCCCCAGCTCCGGTATCATGGCATATTATGGTCCACTCATTCCTGGCTGGTTGATGGGCCGTTTTTGGTACCATCCACCCCAACAGCCAAACAGTACTGAAAATGAGAAAAAAAACTCCGAGGGGGGGATCACCCTCATCCCCAAGCCAAAGCTTAGAGATTCCAGAGGGTTCCCCCCTCAGCAAAAAAAAAAAGGGGTCTCCATCCCGTTTTGTTTGTTAACCTAGGCTTGCATCATTGTCTTGAGGGTTGATGAAATTTTTTCATTTCCCCTTTAGATGGAGGTGATACACAGTTGAACATGAGGCCTACTTTTAGTCCCCTTTAAAAAAATTTCTAAAAAGACTTGAGGTAAAGTTAGGCCCTTGATCTGTTTGTGCTGTTGAGGAAAAAAACTGAAAAAAAAAACTTCATCAAACCTTAGATAAAGAGCAGTTATCTTTTAGAGGGACTGCTTCCAGGTACCTGGTTGTGGAGCAAATATTTGGAGTAAATAATCATTTCCCGTTTGGTCCTTTTGGATGGACCCAAGCATTACTACAGTTCTGAAGGTTCACCTGGTGTGAATGCCGAAGGGGAACAGGGTTAATACTTCGACTAGGTTTCCCTATAAAGAAAGCATGACAGGTCTCAATATACTCTCTCAGTCTCCCCCCAGCTGGACCCGAAGAAATGCCTGGGAAACCCTTGGACATCACCATCTGGGACAAAACCCTTTTCCCTTCCATCGATACGAAAAGAGGTGAATTCTTTGAAAAGTTTTCCCCCCGAAATGAAAACACTTTTTTAACTGTAAAATTCCCCTTCCTCAGCAACGCGAATTTTTTGACAAAAATTAATTGAAACCCTAGCAGGTGCACTCTCTCACACATTTAATGATCCATTCTCCAATCTGCTAGCTTGGCTGGAACATCCTTTTCTTCGTTGACTGCGTTTTAACACGAAAACGGGGTTACCAAACTTTAACCCTCACCATCTCATGAGAAATTATGAAGACTGTTTGGGGCATGATCATGACCCTATTCTCAGGTGGAACCATCAGGGAGAAGGTCTGGCAGGGTTTCCTAGCCATTTCCCCCCAAATTTGGGGGTTTGGGTTTTCCCCCCAACTAGTTTTCCCACTGTCTAAAAAAACCCCTAACATTTTTCCCTAATAAGAGGGGACCCCTTTAAAGGGTTTCTCCGGATACCTACAGGGAGATAGCCAATTGGTTGTAGATTCTACCCAAATTTGTGTACCCGGTTTTCCCCTTTTGGTTTAACCCCTAATACCCTTCAAATTATCTACCCCCTAAGGTATCCTTAGACACTGGGAGCATCCAGGTAGCAAAGGTAGGTGCTACATCCATCTTCAAGGACAATATGTTCTCAACCTTTCCACATTCTTTTGCAAAACCCAAATGTGGACTCAAAATATACACATCCCGGGATCAGATCCAAAGGTTCTCCCTCCCTTGCCTTGAAGACCCAAAGCAGGCAAATGGATGTATTCTGCAGTTAGGTCCCCTTTGGGGGGGTTCCTCCCTTTCCCGATCTCGCCGCCTTGACCGCAAAAATTTTGAGTGTGTCCCGTTTTTTTACAGTGTAACAGATAAAAATCTTAAAGGTATTTTTACCATTGGTGTAGGATGGTACTGTTTACCGAGGCCTGAAACATTATCTGATTGTTAGGTTAAACTTTTAACTCATGACTTAACCCTTTTTCCCTTTATTTAGAGGGCACCCCACCTTCATTTTTTCCCTAAAATTTTTTGTCCCCCTTACTTTATGACCATAACTTTGGGAAAAGGTTTTAAAAGAGTGGGGAAATTTTTGAAGCAGCATGCTGTTTTTATTACCAATTCCCCGCGAGCCAAGAACGGGGCCCTAATCCCGTGCTTCTGAAAAATTTTCTGGGTTTTTGTCCTCCAAAAATTTTCTGAGGGGAACAGGGATTGTTTGTACAATTCCCCATGAACCCCTCAGATCTACTAAATTTTTTTTAGTCTTTTTTAATCTTTAGAACAAACCCATTTTTTAAAAAGGAAAAGTTTTTCATTCCCAAACTCAGTTAAAGGGCTGCCATCCGAAATTTTTTATTTCTGAACTTTTGCTATATTTTTTTAGTATCATTTGGTAGCAAGCAAAAACTTCCTTTTAATCTTATAAAAAATCAGAAAAATCTTGCCCCTCAAGTCTCTACTTTTGGGAAACCTTTACCCAAAAGTTTTGTGCGAATAGGGTGCCCACTTCTGTTTGGGGCCCTCCTTTCTCCAAAGCAGTTTCTCAAAAAAAAAAAAATACCTATTGGGGACTCTCTGTAAACTTAGGGACAAAAATTTTCAGCTTTAGTTATGTTAAAGTACTGCTCAGGGTCTTGTTCTGAACCTCCTAACCTTTTTCGTTCTTTTCTCTTGCTTTCTTAATTTTATTTCAGCCCCTTACAGCTAATTTTAGTCTCATTCTTCCTTTCCATACAATGGGGTTGATTCCCACTTCCTATTTAACAGGCTGTTTTATGTGAATTTTACCTTTTTCCCCGAAGCCAAAAAATCGAAGACCCTTCTGCAAGTTTTATCTTTAAACACTTTTTCCCTTTACAGTCGTGGACAAAGTTTTCCCCAGGCCATAAAAACCAAAATTTAAAGTAAAATTTGCACATACATTACCATAAACCCCAACCAAATGTGTACTTAAAACCCTTTCTCCCCCTTAGGAGAAAAACAAACCCGTAAACAATATATGAAAACAACCTTCCCCCTGACCCACCTTGGGAAATCTTTTACCAGAAACATGAACTGTTTTTACCCCCAAAAAGCACATATAGTTTAAAAAATGTTTTTGGGTTTTTTTAGCAGCAAATAACTCTCCCGGTCAAGCTCCCATGTTACGTTGGTTTGTCCTTATTACTTTTTTAGTAAGGTTCTCCTCATGTTCTATGTGGGGTAGCTTTTACTTAAAGGCCTTTTTTTTTTGGGGGTAATACTTACATCGGTGATCGCTTTAGTGTCTCTGATACCCTTTTTACCAGCCTCTTCACAGGTTATGTAAAAAATTACTTAAAAATATAACTGTTTCTCAAAAGTATTACAGAATATACAATCACGCCTCCCTTTCAAAAAAATCTCACACTCCATCCTGTGTCCCATGGGTGTTCCCAAAATCTTCCTTCTTCTCCTTTACATAATCTGGGTAACCATGTTTTGGACAAAAAAATTTAGTCACCCCGGGGATGGTGGCCCCAAAAATTAAATTATAAAAAATCACCCCCGGGCACACATGATGCCCCCAAAAAATAGGAGAAGGGACCCAGGATCCTGCCCGGTTAAGGACCAAAGAGAAGAGGTCAGTGAGAGGAGGGAAAAAGAGAAGCCTACCCAAACTCTCCCCCCAAACAAAAGCTGTTTCCCAAAACATTCTAGTTACCACAATTTACCCCACCTTTTTTTTTTTAAAAAAAAAATACAACTTTATAAATACTTTTTTAAAAATTTTTGGGGTTTATGTGTTCTAATATAACCTATTATATTTAGAAAAAAAGGGTTTTACCCCGCTGCCCCTCAGCTAAGGTGATCAGTCATTCTGACATTGAGCAAAGTCCCATCAATTCAATATAATAGGTATTTTTTTATTATGTTACTTATAAATACATGTTGGGTCCTATATCCCCATAACACTGGTAAATCGACATTTAATGTGGTATTTAGAGACACACAACAGTCTCTCCACTCATCAATATGGCTTTCGTAAGAGCCGTTCTACCATAGACCCCTTACTATGCTTAGATACGTATGTTCATAATGCCTTTGCGAATAACCACTCAGTTATTGCCATATTTTTTGACCTTGAGAAGGCATATGACACAACTTGGAGGTAAAATACTTTGGCCCAAGCCCACTCCTTAGGCCTCCGAGGCAATCTACCATCCTTCCTTAAGAACTTTTTAATGACAGACATTTCCGTGTTCGGCTTAATAATGTGCTCTCCCCGGACTTTGTCTAAGCTGAAGGTGTCCCCCAGGGATGTGTTCTGAGCACAACACTTTTTCTCCTTGCTATAAATGATTGGCCTCTAGTCTTCCATCCGATATTTGGTGTCACTCTATGTTGATGACTTCGCTATTGCTTGTGCAGGCGCTGACTGTCACCTCATTACAGTTTCTCTCCAGCATGCAGTCGACCGTGTTTCTAATTGGGCCACCACGCATGGGTTTAAATTTTCCAGTACCAAAACTCACCAAATTACTTTTACTGGACACTCTGTCATTTCCGATCATCCTTTGTACCTTTATGGCTTGCGTATCCCTGAATGCGATACAGCCAGGTTTCTAGGGCCCTTTTCTTTGACTGTAGGTTATCCTGGAAACCTCACATTACCTCTCTGAAGGCAACTTGTCACAGCTGGCTGAACCTTCTTAATTAAAACCCTTGCTCATCTTTCATGGGGAGCTGATCGTCAAACTCTCCTTCACCTACATTCAGCCCTCATTTTATCGAAACTCGATTATGGTGACCAGATCTATTCAGCAGCCTCTCCTGCTACTCTCTCTAGCCTTAATTCCATCCATCATCAGGGATTACGTTTATGCCTTGGTGCTTTTCACTCTTCCCCTGTTGAGAGCCTCTATGCAGAAGCGAATTTTCCCCATCCTTGTCCGATCGTCATGATGCCCATTGCCTTCGCTACTATGTACGCTCTCATGATCTCCGCAATCCTCCATTTATAGAATAGTCACTGATATTAGTAGACATTCTTTATTTTTCGCCACCCGTGTTTGCTCCATCCCTTTTCTCTTTGCCTACATTTGCTCTTGTCTTCCCTTCAGTTCCCACCTTTCTATGTTCAGTAGCATCTCATTTTTCCCAAAACCCCCTGGGAAGTTTCAGCTGTTCAAGTCTGTTCTTTCTCACTCCTTGCTCAAAAGCCCAACTGCCTACGGTAGTTTCCCTGCTCTCTTTTCTAGACACTTCCACTCTCTTTTCTCATGCCATCGCAGAGTACACAGATGACTCTAAGTCTTCTGATGGTGTCGGATTCGCAGCAGTGTTTCCGGACAGCGTCGTGCGAGGGCATTTACTGTCTTCGGCTAGCATTTTTACTTCTGAATTGTATGCCATTCTTACAGCACTTACCCGTATTGCATCTTTGCTTGTGTCATCATTTGTGGTTGTTTCAGACTCCCTTAGTGCTTTACAGGCTGTAAAAAAATTTTGATACCCCTACCCCTAGTTCCCCATATCCAGCTTTGGTTATGCCGTATATCTACCAAGCATAAAGATATTGTTTTTTTTTTGGGCCCTGGTCATGTTGACGTATAGGGAAATGAACAGGCAGACACTGCTGCGCGGTCAGCAAACATTTCCTTCCAATTTCATATAGAGGTGTTCCATTCACAGACTATTTTTCTGTTATAGCTACCCACCTTCAACCCGTGGCAAACAACGTTGGTCTGCTTGCTCAATAACAAACTTGTTCTATTTTAAAACCCAGTACAGTGGTCCCTTGTTTGTTCGTAATTAATCCGTTCCTGGAGCCGTTACTATAACGAAATTTTCGATTTACGAATCAATTTTCCCATAAGAAATAATGTAAATACAATTAATCCGTTCCTGACACCCAGAAGTATTAAAACAAAAAAAATTTAACATGAAATATACATGTAGTACATAAACAATTTCAATGGGGGAAATGATGAATGAAACATTTAACAGCATAACACTTACCTTTATTGGAGTTTTCTTAGTGTATGGGAGACTGGAGGAGGAGAGAGAGTGGATTTGTTTATAGTTTGGAAGGGGAATCCCCTTCCATCAACACCTCAGGTACCATTTGCTTTTCTGGGGTTGCTTCCTCTTCTCTGTTTCTTAATGCACTAGGACCACCTTTAGAGTCATGGAGTCCTGTCTCACAAATAAAATGTGGAGAGAGCTCTGTTTTGGCGTCTCTTTAACCTTCCCTAAAATGGCCCAAGACTTTGTCACTGTACATGTTGCCAACCCGGCTTGCAACAACCTTGTTAGGGTGTGTTTCTCCATAAAGCTTTCCATCTTACCCCACATAGCAAAAATCTCTTTAATTTCTGAAGAAGGCACCTTCTTCCATCTCTCTTCCTCCTCCTCTGCAGCAAGATTCTGAGCTGCGATGTGTTGCTCTTCCTGCTGAAGCTCTTGCAGCTCCTCAGTGGTGGAGCTCTTCATTGTGTCTTCCACCAATTCTTCCACATCCTCCAAACTCACATCCAACCCCATGGAATTCCCAGTGCCATAATTGATTTTACAACAGACATAGGCTCATTAGGGTCAGTCCCAAATCCTTCAAAATCCCTCTTGTCGACACAATCTGGCCACAATTTTCTCCAGGCAGAGTTCAAAGTCCTGGTAGTCACTCCCTCCCAAGCCATACTATAAGGGTTTATGCAGTGGAGGATGCTGAAGTGTTCTCTCCAAAATTCCCTTAGGGTCAAGTGAGTGTCTGTGGTCACAGTCAAGCACCTGTGAAACATTGCTTTTGTTGTAGAGTTTTTTAAAGTTTGCAATAACCTGCTGGTCCATGGGTTGGAGGAGAGGAGTGGTATTCGGGGGCAAGAACTTTACTGTGATGAACCCAAACTCCCCCGAAAATTAGGTCATCCAAGTTTGGAGGATGAGCAGGCGCATTGTCCATTACTAGCACGCACTTGAGATCCAATTTCTTTTCCAGGAGATGCTCCTTCACACTAGGGCCAAACACTTCACTGAACCACTCGATGAAAATTTCCCTCGTAACCCATGCCTTACTATTAGATTTCCAAAACACTCACAATTTACTCTTCATAACATTGTTTTTTCTGAACACTCTGGGATTTTCAGAATGGTACACTAGTAATGATTCACTTTGAAATCCCCACTAGCATTAGCGCAGAAACATTAGCGTCAGCCTGTCTTTCATAGGCTTATGTCCTGGCATTGCCTTTTCCTCTTGTATAATGAAGGTCCTCTTTGGCATTTCTTCCAAAAGAGGCCTGTTTCGTCACAATTGAACACTTGTTCAGGTTTCAGTCCTTCAGCCTCTATGTACTCCTGGAATTCATGCACATATTTTTCAGCCGCCTTGTGGTCCGAACTGGCAGCTTCACCATGCCTTACCACACTGTGTATGCCAGTACGGTTCTTAAATCTCTCAAACCAGCCTTTGCTGGCCTTAAATCCACTCACTGTCACCACTATTTGCAGGCCAATTTCTTTACCAAATCTTCATGCAACTGCCTAGCCTTTTCACAAATAAATGAAGTCATAAGAGTATCTCCTGCTAATGTTTCTCATTTATCCACACCAATAATAACTTCTCAACCTCTTCCAGTACTGGTGATTTCATTTTTGTCAGCATAGTTACTCCCTTTGCAACAACAGCATCCTTTATTTAATTTTTCTTGGCCACTATGGAACATAAGGTGTTAGGGTTTCTTTAATCCGGGGACAGTTGGGCCACATTTGGTACCACTTTCATATTTTTCCAATGATGTTTTTTTTTAAAAATTCAATCGTTTTTTCTCCCCTTTTTACAAGGCTTGGCCCCCAAAGGAGCTTTAGGGGGACCCCCATGGTGGGTTATTTAGATTGCAAGCACTAAAAAAAGGAATATTATGAAATTTTTTTTGCTGGAGCAGGAGGGGACCTTCGCTAAATGGTAAAAAATCCCAAAGATGGCTGCTCCCCTCCCCCAAAGCCTTTGGTATGCTCCCCGGAAAATACGACTCGCGAGTCAACTTGAAAAGCGAATCCATTTTTTTACAAAAAATCCCCTATGTTTGGCAAAATTTTTGATTGGGGAAACTACAAAAACCCGGGGGGGAAACCTTTTATGGTTATGGCTGTCTTCTTGTCTCTTTTCGGGTTTGGGGAGACTATTTCCCCCGTTTTCGTTTTTGGGAAAAACGCTCTTTCTCACTCATGGATTTCTCATGGAGGGGACCCCCTGCCCCTCTCTGGGGAAATTGTCGGGTTTTCCAGTATCGGCCCAGCCACATTTTTTTTTGCCGGGCCCACTCTAACAACGGAGGCAAAATTTTCTCCAAATGTTTTCCCTTCACCCCTGTCCTCTCCCCTTTCCCCTTCTTGCTTGATGGCCCCCCTTTTTCCGGACTCTCTCTTTGGGTTTTTTGACAAAAATTTAAAATTTACCCCAAACTCTGAGGGATGTTTACCTTTAGCATCCTCTAAACCCCTTTTAAACCTAAATCTCTTGCTACCCTTTTCCCCCACACTATCCCCTTCCCCGGTTTTCTGTAACCTACTAATCACCCCTCCCCCTTTTGCCGCCGATCCCCTGTTTCCCTTTCTCTCCCCGAAACTCTGTTTACCCCTTTGGGGGTTTTTTGCATTTTCTTTTTTTTTATAAAAATAATAATAAAAAATAAAATTTAACTTTTCCCCTTTAAAAATGGAACTTTGGTTCTGTCACTGAAGGGGTTTCCAGGGGGGTTTTCTGTACCAGACCCGGCTTTGCAATTCCTTCCCTTTTCGCAAAAAATCGTTAAAAACACTATACCTGCCATCTTTTTATTTGACCTACCGAAACCCAAACTTCTAAAACCTCTTCAGTATTTGGGGTCTTTTTTTTGGGGTTTTGCAAAATTAACCCCTTTTGGGCAAATCACCCTTCCTTGATTTGTTCTTTGCCAGGATAAAACCCCGATGGTAAAACTTTTTTTTCCCATACTTTTCCCGGGAAAAAGCTAAAGAAAGTCTCACACCACTCTTTTACTTCTGTATTATTTCCTTCTTACATCTATGGTTTTTTCTCACTTTCTTTACCACGGGGTACCATTTGAAGTTTTTTTTGGGGCCCCTTGGTAGCTTATTTCCCCGGGCCCCACAAGCACTAAACCAATGAAAAAATTGTAAAATGTTTGTATGGGGAGGCAGGTTAGTGTTCACTCAAGCATAAAACCAAACCCAGACTGGCTCTTGGAGCCTGCATGGGGACACGACAGAGGAGGCGGGCTGACAGGTCTGGTCCCCGGCGGTCTAAAAAGGGGGGGCCGGTTCAAATAAAGGGACAAATTGGTTCAAAAAAAAAGGGTTCTATTTTTTTAAATTTTTTATAAAATGATACGTTTTAAAATTTGAGGTTCCACTTTATTATCCCAAATGAAAACACTTTTTTTTTTTTTGTTTTGGGAAAAGGGTTGGAAAAAATTTTTTTTGAAAGGTTTAAGACTTTCCAAAAATATGAAATTTGATGGAAAACTTCCGGGGAATTTTCACCCCGTGGGAAAGTTAGGGGAAATCTCGGTGAATATTGCATTTGGGTGAAATTTTGCCCCCCTTTGTGTCCTTTTTTAATTGATTTTCCCTTGCTCCCTTGGTTTCCAAAATTTTTAGCTTTTTTTTCTTGTATGTTTCCAAATTTTATTTAATTGATACAAGGGAAAAACCCAAACAGCTATTACAAATACCTTTTGACCCATTTCTGTCAGGGGGAATTGATAGGGGGAAAAAAGTGTAGTAAAAAAAAGCAAATTTCCAGACTGAAGGGTTTCCCGTATAGCAAGGACAGTTTTCTACCCACTGAGGCTCGCAGGACCCTATGTCTAGCCCTTTACAATGCCCCCTGGATTTCGCTTGCTCCATGGGTTTCTTGCCTTTTGACCAAAAAAAACTTGGGAAAAATTGGGGCTGCAAATTTACCAGAACCCAAAAATGTAAGATTCATCCTGGGGCTGGGGCCCAAAAAGAACATGTAGGCCCGGATGAATTTAAAACGTTGGGTATGTGAATGTTGAAAAACAGGTAAAACAACTGAAGCTAAAAACTTGTTTATAAAATTGTCACAAACAGTGTCCCAGGGAAAATCTTGCTGTTTAATTTTGTCAAGGTTTTAGAAACCCAAAACAATCATTTTTAGGGGGAGAGAGCACAACTTTGTAGTCCCCCCAGTCATTGGCCAGGCTTCAAAAACCCTTTTTTTGTACAGCAATTAAGGAAAAGGGAAAAAGGACTACCCGCACATGTCAAAAAACCCAGTAAGCATGAAAACCCGTTTCAAGAAAAAGTCCGAAAGATGTTGGGTGAATGTAGCTACGAAAGGGAGGGAAAGATTTTTAATTTTTTTTGTAACTATGTGTTAAAATTTTTCATTATTCCTAGTAAAGGCCCCCCTATTGTAGATAGGCTTAATGGCCCCCCGTTGTAGTAGATAGTCTTTTTTTTTTTTTATTTTTTTTTTATCACACCCGGGGATTCCCCCAAGGAGGGTGGCCCAAAAAAAAAAAAATTTTAAACCCCAAAATTTACTCCAAACACCCGTCTTGAAAAAGGGTGCTTTACACTACAGTTTTTAAACTGCAACTTTTAACCCCTTTCAGAGTGCAGGCCTGTATTCCCCATCTCCGGACTCAACCCGGCCTGCTGGTTTCCCTAAATCCCTTCATAAATGTTACTTTGCTCACACCCAACAGCAGTCAAGTTTAAAACCATTTGTCCCCATACCCCTATCAAACACGCTCACGCATCCCCGCTGGAAGCCCCAAGCCCCTCGCACAAAAAAACCCTCCTTTACCCCCTCCCCCAAAACCCTTCTAGGCGGCCCCCTACCCCGTTTCCCTTCCACTACAGACTGATACCTCTTAAAAGTATTCTTTTTCCCCCTCCATTCTCTATGCCCGAACCACCTAAACAACCCTTCCTAGCCCTCGGGAAAAAACATTTTGGTAATCCCGCCCTCCTCCTAATTTCCAACTACAAATTCTCTGCTTTATTTCCACCACACTTTTGCCCTCAGACTGACATTCCACTCCTCCAGCCTTTCCTCGCTGAAAACATTCATCACCCACGCTTAACCCCCTATAGAGCTTTGGGTTTAAAAAACTCTCATACTTCCCTCTTTCCTCCAAGGACAAAGTTTTTTTGTTCACATCCAAAGGCACAATCTTTTTCCCCCCATCAATTCTATGATTCACCTCTCTTTCTGACCCTCCGTGACAGCCACTCCCAAAAAAAAAACTGAATCGTTTACCTCCTCCCTTTTCCTCCCTCCCCTCTGATATTCAATCTTTTATCCCTAATTTTTTGTTTTCCCCATAACCTTACCTTTCCGTTTTCACCTTTAATTTTTTTCTTTTGCCACCCTTCCAATTCATCCCCCAATCTCGCACTTCCTTGAATCCCAAGGCACAGTGTCATCAGCAAGGCAGCTGTGACAACTCCACTTTGTGTGTTTCTTTTTTTTTTAACTCCCGCCCCTTTTCCAAGCCCTCGATTTACTTCTCTTACAAACCCCCTCTTTTAAATATATTAAAAAACCACGGTGACATCACACCCTTGTTAAGGCCTACTTTTAGGGAAAAAATTTTTCCTTTTCCTACATACTCTAATTGAGCCCCACTACCCCGTAAAAAAATCTTCACTCTTTCAGTAACCTACCCCCTACACCATACACTTGCAAACTGCCACATTGCCCCTTCCCACCCGTCATACCCTTTTCCAAATCCAAACCACAAAGCCCTCTTTACCCTTATCAAAATACTGTTATTATATTTTCATGTAAACACTGGTCCACACACCCCCTCCCTTTCCTAAACCTCCTTTTTTCTCTGCTACCTATTCCCGTCTTATAAAAAATTTTTCATTAAACTCTACCAAACTTTACCAGGTACACTCAAAGACTTATCCCCTTTAAAATTTTTGCACTCTTTTTCCCCCTTTTCCCTTTATAAAAAGGAAAATTTTGTGCTCTCTGCCAACCCCAGGTACCTTCCCTCTTCCATCATTTTTTAAAAAATTTGCCCCAACCACCCCAAAACTTTCCCCCACCTGTTTTAACATTTTATCTTTATCCCATCAATCCCGGTGCCTTACCCCCTTTCTTTTTAACCTACTGCCTCAGAACTTCCCCCACACTCACAACGGGCTTTTCCTCACTCCTAAAAGGTTATTCCCCCTTGCCCTATACACAAATCAGCTTCCCTATTTTTCATCAACTTTTAAAAATTTCCCTCAAAATTTTCCTTCCATTTTCCCAATACCTTAACTCTCCATTTAATTCTCCCCTTTCCCTTTTTTTTAACTGAAAATCCATTTGTTCTCTAGGCTTTCTTAACTTGTTAATCTCACCCCAAAAACTTTTTCTTATTTTTCAAAAAAATTTGTTGATAAATTCACCCACTCTTCATTTTGTCTCTTTTTACATTGCTTCACCACTCTCTTAACTTCTCTCTTTTTCCCCAATTACGTTTCCCCCTTCATCACTTCTACTTTGTAAAACTTTCATTGCAAAACTTTTTCTCCCTTACTACTCTCTTTACATCTCTTCCACCAATCGCTCCTTCCCTCCTGCACCACTTTCCCGTAACCACAAAAAATTTGCTGAAAAACTCTAACACTACATTTTTAAACCTACCCCATACCTCTTCGACCCATTTCCTATCTTCCATTAGCCCATCATCGTCCCCTACGTTTATATCTTCCCCAACTGCCCCTTTTTAGTTTATAAACCTTACCCTCTCTTCCTATGCTTCTATCTCCTTGTATCCCCTCTACCTTTTCTCCGGGTTAGCACAACTAAAAAGTGATCTGATATATCTGTGGCCCCTTATAAACATGTAATCCTGAAGTTACTCAACAGTCTTTTATCTCCCAATCATAACCCAACAAACTACGTCATTTCGCCCTACATCATATGTGTTACTTTTTTTACCCTTTTTTCTTAAAATAGTTTTACCTAAACAAAACCCCCTTTTATACAAGTTCAATCAAAGGGCTCCCATTACTTTACCCGGGGCCCCCCAAAACTTCCCTACCCACCTCTCAAAAAGTTTCTCCCTTTACATTCAAGCCCTACCAAATTTCCTCCTGGTTCAAAGGCTCATACATTCACTTAACTTTCCCCCAAAATCTCTCTCCCCCTGCTTCCCTTTCTTCCCGGTGCAAAAGCTTTTTATGACCCATTCTCGACCCAACCTTTATTTTAAATCCACATAATTCTTGATTTTACACTTCTATTCTCTTTTCTCCTTCCATAATGATCATTTAAATTACTTACCCCTTCCTTTGCTCTAACTCTCTCAATATCCAGATTAATCCCTTATTTCCCCCCCACTGAAACTTCCTCCCCCCCTTTCAGCTTTTTTTCGCTTGGGGGCCAGGACAAACTTTCTTTTCATTCTAACATCAGTCATCTTTCTTGTCTCCGCACACACCCACGCATTTTTAAGAAACCCCAGTTTTTTTAAATTTTTTCTTTTCTCTTTTTTTATAATTGTATACAGGAGAAGGGGGTTCACCCCATTTTATAGATAATAAGATGTTATTTTTCTTATGAATAAAAAGAAAAATTAAACCTTTATATTTTAAAAATAAGGAAAAAGGACCCCAATGGAAAAAAGTCACCTGTCTGATTTTTTTGGGGTTTACCCGGGTTCTCACACTATGGCTATGTATGAAAATTCTATGAAACTGTATTTGTGTTACCTGATAAACTTACTTATTAGTGTACAGAATTTGGCCTTTTTTCACAAATAAAAAAAATACCATTTAAAAAAAGAATGTAAAATTTCGTGGCACTAAAACAATTTTTCCTCTGTTCATCAATCCATCCTCGGGCCTTCCTTATACACTTGCCTTCTTTTTGAATTTTAAAAATCAAAAAAAATGAAGATTTATATTTTAATGGAAAATAAAAATAACCTTAAAAATCGTCGGGTTTACAGTATCCCAGAAATTCAATCAGAACTTTTAAAAAACCCAAAAAAACAGACTGGTGGGTATAAGTAAGCTTACCCATCCTCATACAAAAAAAAAAAAAAAAAATTTAAAAATTTTTGTGATGGCCCCCAATTTTAAACTATTCCATACTGAAACCATTAAATTTATCTCTATTTTTAGTAGGTGCCCTTTCCCCTCTGTAAACGAATTTTCAAGAAACGGTCAATAAAAACCCAAAAAACCCCCCAAAAATTTTTAAGTTGCTATTTTAACCCCTTTAAAAGGTTTCCAAAAGATATTACGTTCACTTTGGGACGCCCCAAATTTTTTGAGGAAAAAAAAAAACTTTTCTTTTTTAAAAAGGGAAAAAAAAGCATATGGTACCAGGGATCCCAATTTTTTAATATGGCACCAGTGAGTGCGCACACCCTTCTCTCTGATAGGTGACTTAGGCTTTTGTGGCAATTTTAATGAATGCACAGAAAAAAAGTTTATATTGTTTGGACCCTTTTTTAAGGGTAACCTTTTACTGCCGGGGCCCTTAATATTAGTCTTGCAAGCCCGTGTTGGTCCCGTAATACGTGCCAAAAATTCTAGCGTTTTTAAAACTTGTGGGAGAAAGTGGTAGGCCACTTGAAAGAAAGTTCTGAGTGGTCAGGGCACAGTATAAAAAAAAACCTCAGCACACAGTGCATAATAGAAAAAACTCCAAACCCCCTTTTTGGTTTTAAAAAAGTGAATTTGCAATGTTTTCTATAGTATTTTGTTGTTTTCATTTTCTGGGTTTTTTGTGGAAATTGGGAAATTATTACAGAAAAAGAGATATTTTTAATGGTTAATGGATAAAAGTACCTTGACATTACTCAAATAGCAAAAAGGGCGATTTTGCCGATCTTCAAGAGTAAAAGAATCATGTCACACATCCAATACACATCAACTGGTGGGTCTAATATGCTTTCATGCAGCCCTTATATTATTTATATCAGTTTTCCTATAATGCAGTAGTCTGCATAACAGTACGTAAATCTTTTTTTTTTTTTGGGGGGGGGGAATAAAAATTTAAATGGAAAGCAAGTGTAATGTAAGAGGGGCCTGGAGACATGACAAAATGAAACAAAAAAATTTTATTTTAATGATAGGAATGTTTCATTGTTAATTCTGGACCCTATTATGAATTTCGCCAAATTATCAATTTCTGTCACTTTATTAGGTAGTCAAATCAGTAAATGAGTGATTTCTTGCACTCAGTCAATAGAACAAAAAGGAGTTTAGCAAAATAGCTATGAGTTGGTTGACTGGAGCAATAAAATTTGGGCCGAAAATAGGGCTCAAAGTGGGCAAAATTGCTGATGCGTAAATATTGCCGAGACCGCTAACTTTGTGAGAGCGTAAATTCCATAAGTTTTCCATTCATTTTGTACTTTTGGTGTCATTACCCTCAGGAAAAGATTCTCTATCATTTCCTAAGAAAAACTAATTTTTTTTAAATTTTTCGACACTGGAAACAAGTTTGTGAGCAGGGGTCTCGACAGTGAAATGGTTAGGCAAAAACACATGGATGGAGTTTGGTTTTCTCATTATGCCCTGTGTGGGGCAGAATTTTTTTTTATGTTGTTCAAATCACTGCATAGACCCATTCTTTCATATCTTGGCCAAAATTTACCTCTTTACAGCTTATGTGACATACAACTTCATGAGGGACCCTGGCTTCCATGACATGTTCTAGGTGATGGGGCCCCTGAAAGGGTTAAATACTGAGCTTTTCTTGTAATGCATTTTTTATTATGAAGTGGCTATAAGAAATTAGGATTTGCTTACCATAAATTTGTCTAAAGGTCACTTTTCTTGGAATCATGAGTCACCCAAACATGGGCTACTTTGCATTTTTTTTTTTCCCCATATCATGACATTATTTAAATTGTAGCCCTTGGGGCTTAGCACTTTTTTTTTTTAAATAATAATAATAATTTTAAATTTTGATCAAGCCTTTAAAAAAGAAAAAAATAAACAATTAAATAAGATTAAATTGCTTAGTGTAATTCTTTAATTTGGTTACTTTTCCCAACCATATATAGGTTCCTGTCCTCACATTTTGTTGAAACCAAAAAAAGTATTAGCAAAATTGCCTAGGGAGTTTATTTTATTACTAGGGTTATGTATTCTCTTACTCAAGGGGCCCCTTGGTGCTTGAAGAAGGCCGTTGGGGAATTGTTTTTTGGTTATCTTCCTCAAACCAAACCCAAATTTACCCCCAATCCCCCTTCCCTACCCTATCCTCCCCTCACCCTTTCCCCTTTTCCTCCTCCTCTCCCCACCCCCCCACTTTCCTTTTCCCTTTCTGTTTTTGGGTTTGTTCCTTAGGTTTTGTATTTCCTAGCCCTGAGTAGGCTTCTGGGCCCATCTCCTTCCTTTGGGGCCCCTTGTTGGTTGTGTAGTTTGCTGTGGAAATGGGCATCTAAAGACCCTGATTCCTTTGGTTAAGAGGATGGTATTCTTTATTGTCTTGCGGTGACAGGTTATCTTGGAGGGCTGCCTGCCAGTTTCCCAAGAGGTGGGGAAAAAGGAAGTATGCTTTAGGCGGGTTTCCGACACCCTTTCTTTTGCCCACTGAGGTGGTAAGTAGATGTGAGATCGCGTCCCGGATTGCGGGTTTTTTATGGTTTTAAACCCCCTTAACTGTCCAAAGTAGATCTACATTTTTACTGCTAGTGCTTGAAACATAATCTATGTTTTATTTTTCCTGCTTCCAAAAGGCATGATTGCCCCGGAGATCCCTGGTCAGTTTGAGGGTTTAAAACCTCGGTGTGCACAGTTTTAAAAAAAATCGGGGACCCTTTGTACCTTGTGGGAGCACATTTCTATTGAGTGCCAGCTAGAGAAAATTAGGGGCAAAAAATGGGATTCACTGATGTTGTATATTAAACACCCCCTTTTTAAGAGGAAAGTAAATTTGCCCCCAAATTTGCGGCTTTGGGTGGATGAGCCATAAAATGGCGAGGAAAATAAAAAAAACTCGATAAAACCATGTGCAACATTTGTGGAACGTGCAATACACGTTTTGGAGGCAGGCAGGCAGGCGGCAGGGGGGGCTGGCTGGCTGGCCGGCTGGTGGGGCTGGCTGGTGGCTGGCTGGCTGGTGGCGGCTGGCTGGCTGGCTGGCCTTTTGGGTTTGGGTTTGGGTGGTTTGGGGGGGGCTTTGGGGGCTGGGGTGGGCTGGGGGGGGGGCGGGCTGGGTGGGCTGGGTGGGTGGGTGGGGGGTGGGCTGGGCTGGGCTGGGCTGGGCTGGGTGGGCTGGGGTGGGCGGGGGGGGGCTGGGCGGGGGGCTGGGTGGGGTGGGGGTGGGGGGGGGGGGGCTGGGCGGGGGTGGGTTGATGATTGACTTTGGGCTGTCTCTGTCTCTTTTTGTATCTTATCTTTCTCTGTCTATCTTGTTCACAGGGACATAAATACAATTTACTGTGTAAAAATTTAATAGGGTAAACCCAAAAAATTCAAGAGAAAAAATGCTATATGTGCTTGTAGAATTTAAAGCTGTAAACATGACTGGCAAGTAATATGTATTTTTACTTGCTCAGGAAACGGATGTGACAATGCAGCATGGGTAATACCCGTTGGTTCTGAGGGCTCTCTCGGGACAGAAGCAGGAGACGGAAAGGGCAAGCTTTAGGAAATAAAAAATTTTCAGGAAACGAACTCAAAAATAACAAACCGATGAACCCATACTCCCACTGACTGAAACTGCAAAAAGACTCATTTCTTTCTTCCTCCCTGGAAAAAAAAACCGGGGGCGAGCAAAATCCCAGCTCAAACCCCCCCTAATGACCACCCCCTGGCCTACCCCAAACCCCCTTTCTAGCTCTGCCCCGCCCAAAAGGGTCCATTATTTTCAACCCTAAGACAAGAAAGGAGATTTAAATCATTACCACCCCTTTTTATACAAAAAAGTTTAAGTGTGTCACCCAAATTTTGCAAAACTAAAAATCCCCCTGAACCTTTCCTTCCTCAATTCTAAAAAAAGCGGGGTCACCCCCAACTAAAGGGATCAAACAGACCTGAATACTTAGCCAAAAATCTAACTTACCCCCTTTTCTCTAAAATCTTTGAAAAATTTTTCTTTGAGATCTTTCCTGCCTCGTTTTTTCACAACTATCAACCCTGTCAGTTTGGGTTCAGGCTAATAAAACCAATTGATGGATTTACACTGGCACTGAGAAAAAAGAGTCCCCTTGGGAATGTTCATTGATTACTTAAAATTTTGATACAGTTGACCCTGATTTATTGAACTAAAACTATCACATTTGGAAAAAGAGGGCACTCCCTTTAATACCCAAAAATATTTAGCAACAGAAGCCAACAGTTTTAACAATGGGCTACCTCTTCCACTTTTCAATAACGTTGGTGTCCCCGGGGAAATTTCCTTTGGCCCCTTTCTCTTTTTATTTACATAAAACGACCTACCAAATGCATCTCAACTACTGCAAACCTACTATTTGCAGATGACACTACATACGTCCTTCTCTCACCCATGCCCTGTCATACTAGCCAGTACGTTACAGAAAAATATCCTACTGGATGATGATGATTAACAAGCTTACTCCCAGTTTAGACAAAACCTATTTCTTCAATTTGGGACCAGAACTACGAATGTTCCCCTTAAACGTAATGATAAACGGAAAACTATCACAGAACTCTCAGAGGGAAAATTATAGGAATCCACCTTGATAATATCTTTCAAAATTTTCAGGGGGACACATGTACAAACAAATTTCAAGTAAGGTATCCAAGACGTAGACATACTATCAAAGATTCGGTACTGATGTTCCACTATCAGCTCTCCTTGCCCTGTATCACTCACTGATTTACCATTATTTCACTATGGATCTGCACCTGAGGACCTCCCTCAACAACAATAATCATCTCAGTCCATTAATTACCCAGCAAAAGGCTGCAGTCAAGGAATGATTAACATATTCCCACTCAGACAGCTCCACGCCACCAATATTCAAAGTCTAAACTTACTCTACTGTACAAAACACATACTTTTATTGTGCCTACTACATACATAGAACACTAAACTCAGATATAAACCCTCCCCTCAAACTTCTCCGTACCAATCTTAACAGAAAACACATGACCATAACACAAGACACAGATCACTACGTGATGTTCTCTTTGTCCATCTCGCACTTATGTAAATAACTCATGCACGTAAAGGCCCCAAAAATTTGGAACTCCATTACCAGTGTACCCAAATGAATTCACTGTCTGTTAGGTCAATTCAAAAAAACTCTTCGAAAAAAAACCACCTACTCACCCAAATACTAATTACACAGTACTTTATTTAACTTTATCCTACCAGTTAATAAATCACTTTCTACTGCCACAAAATATCATTATCACTGTGTAACTCCCCTAGGCCTTTGGACCCCATAAAAAATATCACAGATCAATTAATTTTTCATATCTGATTTAATGCAAATATGAAATAATATAACCTGTAGTATATTAGAGGAACCTTACCAAACTATGTTATAGCATTTCCTAGTAGATTAATTCATTCTCTTGAATGCACTGTAACTCATATAATGATCATATGAACTGTTTACTGCACTGCAGATCATAGATGTGATTTGATTAGATCGATTAATAAATTGTATGACTACATATAATAAATTGATTATTTTGTTATGCTTATGCATTGTTAATGTTTACGAATTGTTAAAACTAAATGTTCAAAATTGAAATGTCCAAATTTCATTGTTTAAACTACTCAGTGGTGTACTTGATAATTGTAAATTGTTTACTATAACTGTTCCATTAATCTTAAGTTAATTTTAAAGCCTGCCTTATTGCTCTGATACAAGGGGCTTTTGATATGTACACCCAACTTTAGATGCCGTGTACAACTATGTATCATGTCTTAATAAACTATTATTATTATTATTATATTATTATTATTTTATTATTAGTATCTATTATTATTATTTATTATTAATATTATTATATATAATATTATTAATATTATTAGCAGAGAGACAGAAAGATAACAGAGGTACAGATAGACAGAGAGCTAGACAGACAGAAAGACATGTTATGTGTAACAGTGAAACAAATTGAGCCAAGTCAGTGCATGCTCATCAAAGGTCACCCAATGTGCTGCCACTGTCAGCAGGGGAGTGACTCGTATTACGCATGCTTCAAGGAAGCTTATTTGTGATTGAGTGACCTGGTAAGTGTATGGTAGAGTCAGTATTGAAAGAATTAAGAGTAAGATGGTGAGAGTTTAGGGATAGCAGGATGAACAAGGAGGCTTTAGGGAAAGATAGGGGTTGTGTTGTCCAAGTGTTTTACTGTGAAACATAATAGTGTGAACAGTATTTAGATAAGGGGTTTAAAGAGGTTTTTTGTGGCATTTATGGGGTTTGGAAAAAAGGAATATTGACAGGTTTGGATATGGGGCAATGTGGCAGGATGTTGCAGGGTGTATGGAAATAGGAAGTAGGTTATGAAGCAGTGAAGAGTTTTAAGAGGATAGTGAGGCTCAGGTTAGAGTATGTAGGAGATGGATGAGGGTGATGATTTCCAGTCTAAAAAAGTAGGCCTTAGGACAAGGATGTGTGAATGTCACTGTGGTTGTTCAATATCCAGTGGTACCTTGAGATACGAACTTATTTCATTCCAGAAGGCTGTTCGAGTGCTGTTACCGATTGATTTTGTTCCCTAAGCAATAATGTTGAAAATTGTTTAATCCAATTTCCAGAACACCATAAATACAAGTACATAAAGCACTTAAATAATACTCTTACCATAAATGTTCGGCATTTTGAGCTGCTGCCGTTTCCTGAGGTTACTAACTGTATTTATTTATTTATTTATTTATTTATTTATTTATTTAGTACAATTTGAGCCACATACAGAGGTACAAAAAAATACAGATAAGAGCAGCATGCCAAAGCCACTAATTACTATGCATAGCATTACGGGATGGCTTAAAATTAACTTAAGATTAACTAAGCAATGATGAAATCAATGATTTAAAACATTAATGTAAAACAGATTACTATAAAGCACAAGGGAGTTTACAAAGACAGGTCATATGGTTGCATGCTTTGTTGTACATTCAGTCGTATGGAGTAGTATTCTGTAGGTAGTGTATTTAAAAAATAATAAAGTTAGATTGGGTTTAGTGTTTATCATTTATGTGATTATAATTGTGAGAAGAAACATTTAAGATTATACAATTTATACGGTTCAGTTTATTCAGTATTTATTTTGGTTTTGGGTGGAGTATGTGTTCTTTGAGAAGAGACTTGAATTTATAAACAGGTAGTGTTTCTTTTATATTTACAGGTAATGAATTCCCAGAATTTTAGGGCTCGTTTATGGCATTGAGTTTTTGCATAGTGTTGAGATGGACACGAGGAAACATCAAGAGTGATCTGTGCCTGGTGTTTGGTTAATGTGTTCTGTTGAGGTTGGCAAGGAGATGTTTAGGGAGGGTTAATATCTGATTTTAAGTGTTCTATGTATGTAATAGGGAATGTGCAGTAATAAAGTATGGATGTTTTGTATGGTGAGTTGGGTTTGGTGTATTGAAAAAAAATTTTATTGGTGGAGTGTGCTGCCTGTAGTGAGAAATTTGTTATATTCTAACTGCAGCCTTTTTGTTGGGTAATTAGTGGTCTGAGATGGTTACTTGTTGTTGAGCCCATGCACAAATTCCATAGGTGGTAGGGGGTAAATATGAGAAGTGATTAGGGCCAGGTGGGCTGACTGTGGACGCATAGTACGTCTTGCCATCTTCGATAGTATGCTACATTCTTGGAATTTATTAGAAATTTGTTGTATATGTGTTTGAAATTTGAGTCTATTATCAAGGTGGTTTCCTAAGGAATTTTCCCTCTGTTACTTTGTTGTTAGGTGATCTGTTTTTCATATGTTAAGAGGGACATCTGTAGCTCTGTTACCAAACTGAATGAAGTAGGTTTTGTCAATGTTTAGTGTAAGTTTGTTAGTCCTCATCCAGGTAGATATTTTCTGTAATTCGGTATTTACAGTATTGGCTAGCGTGACTGGGCTCGGGTGGGAGAAGACGTATGTAGTGTCATCTGCAAATAGTGTGGGTTTGAGTAATTGCGAAGCATTTGGTAGGTCATTTATGTATAGGAGAAAGAGAAGAGGGCCAAGGACACTTCCCTGTGGGACACCAACTGTAATTGGTTGTGCAGAAGAGTTTGCCCCATTTGCGTACACATATTGGCTTCTGTTGCTGAGGTATGACTTGAGGTAGTTGAGGGAGTGCCCTCTTATACCATAGTGTGACAATTTTACGTGGAGCAAGTCATGGTCAACTGTATCAAAAGCTTTACGTAAGTCAATGAAGATCCCCAGTGGGACTTCTTTTTTCTCTATTGCAGTGTATATATGTTCTAGCATGTGTATAATAGCATCATTAGTATTTTTATTAGGCCTGAATCCAAATTGGCAGGGGTTGAGTATGTTTTGGGAGATAAGGTAGGAGTAGATTCGTTTATGAATTAATTTTTCGAAGATTTTTGAGAGAGGGTGTAAGTTGGATATTGGCCTATAGTTATTCAACTCTGTTTGGTCTCCTCCTTTGTGGATCGGGGTGACCCTTGCTATTTTGAGTACTGTAGGGAAGGTGGAGGATTCAATGGATTTGTTAAAGAGTGTTGCAATGATTGGTGATAGCACTTGTGACACTTTTTTGTATATAAAGGGTGGTAAGGTATTTAAATCTCCTGCCTTGTTTTTTAGTGTGTTGATAATAAGGGAGACTTCGTATGGGTTAGTCGGAGCTAGGAACAGTGTGTTCGGGTAGTTGCCGGTGAGGTAGTCATTTGGTGGGGGATTGAGCTTGGGATTTTATTGGCAAGGTTTTGTCCTATAGTGGAGAAGAAATCATTGAGTCTGTTTGCTGTTTCTGTTGGTGGGAGTTGGGGTTCATCTGATTTTGCTAATTTTATTTCGCTATTTCGTGATATCTTTTTTTGTCCCAGAATTTCTGATAGGGTTTTCCAGGTCTTTTTTATATCACCTCGTAAGTTGGATAATCTGTTCTCATAATACAATTTTTTTGCCCTTCTTATCAGGCTGGTTAGGATTGACGAGTAACGTTTTGTTTGGTCTCTGGTTATGTGACCCATTCTGTACTGTTTTTCATATTGGTGTTTTGTATTTATGGATTTGAGAATGCTGGGTGTTAGCCAGGGACTGTTCAGTCTCTTAGCTGTCATCTGTTTAGTTTTTTTAGGGCAGTGCTTGTTATAGAGGTATTGGGTCTTTTTTAGAAAATTATTAATACATTCGTCAATATCTGTATAGATTTCTAGCTCAGTGTGCCAGTCAATGTTTGCTACTGCTGTTGTGAAGTTATTAATGGCTGCCTCATTGTGAAGTCTGAAGGTGACTTTAGTAGTGTCTTGGGGTATTTACCAAGAGTTGTTATGAGGAAAGTAGGGTAGTGGTCTGTGGTATTATCTGTAATTATGCCTGATTTTAAAGGGGATATGGTGTTGGTCCAGATGTGGTCAAGTAGGGAAACACTAGTCTCTGTAACTCTTGTAGGTTTTGTTACTGTTGGTAGCAACATACAGTTACTCATTGTGTTTGTGAATTCAGTAACGTGTGGGTCCTGGTCTTGCAGGAGATTTATATTGAAGTCACCTGAGAGTAGTAAGTGATCTTTGTTCATGCGTGCATCAGTTATCATACTTCCTAGGTTTTGACTAAATTGGCTAATGTTTGACTGTGGAACTCTGTAGATGTTTATCAATGTGAGAGGTTTTTGTAGGTATTTGGATTTGAATTTGGCTATTATATATTCCCCATGTTCATCCCTTGTGCAAGTATTAGTGATACATTCTAGTTGGTCTGAGTAGTATATGGCTGTGCCACCCCCTTGTTGGTCTGGCCTACAGTTGTGTATGGCTGTGTAACCAGGAATGGCATAGACATCTGTACTATCAGGCTTTAGCCAGGTTTCAGTTAGTGTAATGATGGACATATTGGCATGTAAGGAATTTAGTAATGCTATGAGGTCATCGTAATGCTTGCTTAAAGATCTGATATTGTAGTTAAAGATAGTTATGTTGTTGTTGGCACTGAGAAGTGCCTTTGATTGTTCTGCAGTGTAGTAATTACAGTAACTGTTTGATTCATTTAAGTCATTAAATAAGAGGTTGGTATCAGGATCAATGCTTGTAATCATAAGATTTGTAGTGAATCTATAGTTAGAATTAAGTATAAAACAAAGTAAATAGTCTTAAGCTAAAAAATAGCACCTGAATTATTTAACAAATGTAAAATAATGAGCTAAGGTAGTTTTTTTTTTTTTTTTAAGCTAAAATAAAGGAGACAATATAAAAGGGACTAATACAAATAAAGTGATGATCAAATAATGGAGCTTGGGAATATGATAGTAGGTAGTACTATAAAGGTAATTCTTTAAAGTTAGAATTATAGTATAAAATTATAATATAAAAGGGACTAATATAAGTTGTGGTGAACAATAAAGTGGTAATCAAATAAATGAGCTTTGGAATATAATGGCAAAATTGTGAACTTATTCTACTTTAGCACCTGAGAATAGCACCTTGATTATTTTAACAATTGTGAATATATAAACTAGGGTAGTTATATAAAGCTAAAATAAAGGAGAAAATATATAAGGGACTAAAATTAAGTAATGGTAAACAAAGTTAAATGGACAGATGGTCACTATGAAATAATATTGGTTTAGGAGTAAGATCTGATTTGTAATATTAAATAAATTGAGCAGTTTATTGCACAATAAAAAGTAAAAAAAAATGAGGTAGTTGGTACTAGCTAGCAAAAGATAGTTTTGGTACTTGCAAAAAAGTAATTGGAATATACACTAATTGCATACACAATGAAAAGTGACTAAAAAAACAAGTAGTGATAAACAAAATTAAATGGACAGGTAAGAATAATGAATATTATTAATTTGGAGTAAGATTTGACTTGTAATTTAAAATTATGAGCAATTAATAGCAGTAAGAAAGAAGTATAGAGTATTGGAGGTAGTTGGCATTAGCTAGTGATGAAAAATAATAAAAATAATAATGCACAATATAATAGTAACGTACACTATATGCACCACACGTATATATGTATTAAGGGCACTTATCTAATCTGTTACAGAAATGTCAGCTTTTCTAAGGAAGGTAGAGAAATCATGTTCGTTTGAGATGGTATATTGTTGTCCTGTTGATGTTTTCCTTACTAGTATTTTCCCATCTCGCGTGAAACACTGATGTATTTTGTTTTCCTGTTTAAGTTTTCTCAGCCTGAACAGAAGGTTTTGACGTTTTTTTGTTAGACACTCATTTATGTACACTCCATTTTTCATTGTAATTGCTGATTTAATTAGGTCCTTTCTTTTATCGTATGAATGAAGTCGGATCATTATACTGTGTTTACTTCCTGTTTTTCCTAGCAAACGTGTTTCTTTGATTTCATTGTTTTGCACGATGACTTGTACGTGGTTCTGTATTATCCTGATAGCAGTTTCTTTGCACTGTGCTTGTGTTTTGTCACTAGGGAATGTGTTGATGTTTATTATAACTGCATCAGAAAACTTATCTTGTTTAGTTTTGTCGTCTTGGAAATCAAGGTATTCATTTAGTCGAGTGTGCATGTTCTGATTCCAGTGATCTTGATGAGGGAATTACTAGTGATATCAGCAAATTCGCCGATGACACAAAGATAGGTAGGATAATTGATTCAAACGTAGATGTTATGGAACTTCAGGAGGATTTAAACAAACTCTATTCTTGGTCAGAAAAGTGGCAGATGCAGTTCAATGTAGATAAATGCAAGGTTCTGAAGCTTGGGAGTGCCCATAACCCTAGTACATATAAGTTAAATGATGTAGAACTTAGCCATACAGATTGCGAAAAGGACTTGGGGGTTATGGTGAGCAGCAACCTTAAACCAAGACAGCAATGCCTAATGCGTACGTAATAAGACCAAATAGATTACTGGGATTTATATCAAGTGTGTAAGCAACAGAATCCAGAGGTCATACTGCAGCTTTATACATCATTAGTAAGGCCTCACTAGTTATAGCAGCCGCAGTTCTGGTACTCCGTATTACAAAATGGATATAAATTGTTAGAAAACATTCAGCGTCTAGGATGACTAAATTAATAAATAGCATTAGAAATTCTTTTTTATGAAGAAAGATTGAAGTCTCTTAAGTTACATTCACTTGTTAGATGAAGAATGAGGGGAGACCTGATCGAAGTGTATAAGTGGAAGAAAGGTATTAATTAAGGGGCATAATAATAAGGTCTTGAGGATGTCTCTCCAAGAGAGAACCCGCAGAATGGATTGATCTTAAATTTATGTAAGTTTAGTATTTAGAAAGACATAGGAAAGTATTGGTTTGGAAATAGGGTAGTTGTAGGCGTGGAACAGGTTCTACCTAGTTGGGTTATTGAGGCTGGGACTTTGGGTAGTTTCAAATCTAGGTTGGATAAGTACATGAGTGGGAGGGGTTGGATTTGAGTGGGACTTTCACATCAGAGCTTATTTCTGGGTTTGGAATTGAAAATGGGTTGGGCCAAATGTTTTGTTAGTGGGATGAATTGTAAAGGACCTGCTAGTATGGGCCAGCGGCATCCTGCAGTGTTCCTCTTCTTTATGTTCTTATGTTTATGTAAGTGGGGAATAAGGTGGACCGAGACAGTTCAAAATACAAAGGGGAGCACTGCAAAGAGAGCTAGAGTGCACACAGAGGGAGAGCAAGCGCACAGAGGTGCGTAAAAGGGGGAGGAAGTGGTGAAATAAAATGAAGAAGGAAACAGAAACACGAGACAGAAGAGAGAAAGACAACCCAGAGGAGGGAAAAATGAAAGCTGGAAAGGGGAAGAGGGGAGAAAGAAGAAAAAAGAAAAAGAAAAAAATGAGGAGTAAGGTTTTAAAGTCTAGTGTGTTCTGAAGTTTGGAGCATTTTACAATGTAGTGGGATGAGGAAGGGCATCTACATGAGATTGAAGCCAGGGCTATTATTCATACAAGGAAAGTTATGTATTAGAGAGGATTACTAGACGGCGATGTTCGGGAGTTGGAAGTAGGGGGAAGAAGTTTTAGCAGATAGACCATCATAGGATGGCTATTGATCTATGACGATGACAAGAAAAGAGCATTGTTTGTTGCGGAAGCCTAACACTATTTTTGTGCTTCCTATGTCTGTCAGAAAGTGGATAGACCAGTTTCTCCGAAGTATTGAAGAGGACAGGAGGAGCAAGAAAATAGAGTAGACAACAGAGTAGTGCGAAAGTGATTAGTATGGAGGTAGTTATGCTTGATGTCTATGGGGGGACGGGAGAGGAATTGTTGAGATTGATAGTCGGAAATGTAGGGAAGGCTGAGGATAGAAGGTTCCAAGGAGTAGAGAGTTTGGGAAGATAAGAAAGAGAAAATTGCGTTTAGCACGTGAGAGGGAGAGTTGATGAAATGGGAAGGGTATACAAAGACGGGAAAACGATTTTGAATGAATGGAAATTTCTGCGGAAGGAAACTGCGGCATCACAGATGCAGAGAGCATGGAGAAAGAGGTAGATAAGAAAACACTTTTCTTGAAGGGGAAGCATGATAGGAAAAGTCATGAATGTACATGCCATGTGCATAGGTTTTCGGTTAAAGGAAAAGGGGAAAAGCCTGTGATCTGACCGGTGGACTGGACATCAAGGAAAGGAAGCAAGGGAATTAGTTCCCATCAGGCTTTTAAGACTTAATGGAAGGGGCATGATTATTAAGAGTTTCAAGAAAAGGTTGGAGCGGGGAATGGAGTCACTGGAGGCATCAGAGCAAAGATGTCATTCCACTTGGCGGAGCCAGAGTGAAGGTTGCACATCGAGGGTAGGGAGAAGAACAGTCTCGATGTATTCCATGTAACGATTAGCAAGGAAAAAGGAGAGAGAGGAGACCACACAGTGACACCGAATGTTTGAGATTATTTCCCTTGGAAGGGAAAAGGAGTTAGAGCCTACACAGAGGGCAGATAAGATCAAGAAAGACATCAGTAGTATAGGGAGATGGAGAAACCCTTCATGGGCTTATCTCTAAGGAAATAAGGACTCATCAAGAGGACATTGGTGGAAGAGGGACTCAACATCAAGAATAAGCCATCTTATGGGTTGGGAGTGAGTGAACCCGCTTCAATGAAGTCTTGAGAGTGACGGAGGTGGGCAGGATGGGGAAAAAGTACAAGAAAGGGGTGAGGGGTTTTTGACCAAGCCAGAAGCAAGAGAATAAAGACAGAAACTCTAGCGGATATTGATAGGATGAAGAGGAATATCAGGTTTATGAGTTTTGGGAAGGCCACAGAAATAGGGAACAGAGCGGTCAGATGACACGAAAACGTTGAACAAGGTCAAAGTCAGGAGGAACAGAGTCAGAGAGAGTCCTTAGTTTCTTGTTGAGAGTTCTATAGTGCGATAAAGGGGTTGGAAAAGAGGAGGAGTGTAGGTACGTGAGTCAGAGAACAAGGACATCAGCTTTATGGAGGTAATCCTCGCTATTCCAGGATAACTACCGAATTACCTTTGTCAGAAGATAGTATGACAATGTTAGTGTTGATTTAAGAGAAGAAAGGGAAGTGGTAACGGCATGGAAGGTGGTTGATTTTTAGAAACAGAATAACAAGTGCAGGAAGGGAGAGTGCACGGAAAACGTGGACAAGTCAGGAAGATTACGGGATCGAGATTGACGAAAGGAATCACAAGAACTAATCAGGGCAATACCAGCACAAGGAGTAGCGAAATGCAAAAGGAAAGGCCAACAACCCACAAACCCAAGACAAGTTTCACGCTCAGACTGAGAAAGTGAGACAGAAGACAGGTTAGTAACACAGCCAGTGAGGGGAATTTAGTCCAAGGGCTAGCTGAGATGAGAGGTTGAAGTTTATTCTGTAAGTGGAGCAGACAGCTATATAGTGGCTGGAAGGGTGCGTGGTTGGTGGTGGGTGGTGGTGGTGGTGGTGGTGGTGGTGGTGGTGGTAGTAGTAGTAGTCGTAGTAGTAGTAGTAGTAGTATGTAGTAGTTGTTGTAGTAGTAGTAGTAGTAGTAGTAGTAGATGAATGGTATATAATATGACAAGATGAAATTAGACACATGCACAAACACCCGGGCATCCCTATCGTAAGATGTTTCGCCAATCCAGCCAGCCACTGGATGCGAAACGTCCATTACAAAGACAACAGACCACTGGCACATATGTCTTAATTTCATCTTGTCGTATTAGATATATAACATTCTTGTACTACTACTTTACTACGGACCACCACCTCTTCTGACTATATATATGGACGTCCTGCTCCACTTATGGTGTAGTGTGACTTTGTAAATGGGGTCCTAGTTGGGACTGAAAACGTCATTGTAAGCTTCTCTCTTTATGTGCGGGTTATTTTGTGTATCGTTCCAGTCACGGTATTGTTGTCTTTTTTTTGTTATTTATGGAAACCCGCAGTTAAGCGTTCATATTTTACCAACTTTTTTTAATGTTCTTCCCTGTTTTAAAACCTCCATCTTTCTATCTTATGAGGGCTGCTCTTATTGTACCAGGCGTCGTTAGAAAAACAGCTTCGGCTTCCTACGTGACTGTCTTGATGAAACAAGTTCTGCCCCCCTTCCTTCTCCACTTCCTGAAAACCAAACCCATGGGCACTCCCTTTCCTGATCAGCCCGTATCCTACTTCAACAGCTCATTCTTTCTACTAAAAACACAAGGTTGAGATGCCTTCTTTACTTTCCATCAATGTCAACATGCTCTCTTTGCGGCTCTACCACAGGATCTCTGTAACCTTCTCTCTTTCCATTGCCTTTGACACTGCTCACCTGAATACACAAATCATTCTTTCAAACTACAGATAAACTTCAGCGTCTCATTCTCAGCAAGCCCTTGTGTCTAAATTATCCCTCCCCCCCCCCCCCCCAAACTGTGTTACTAACCTGTCTTCTGTCTCACTTCTACCAGTATGTGTTGACTTTTGGTTTTGGCCTTTCTTTGCCACTTAGCCTACCCCTCGCGCTGGTATTTCCCGATTAGCTCTTTTGATTCCTTTTGTCAATCTCAATTCCTGTAATTTCCTGACTTGTCCACTTTTCGTGGGCATCTCCTCCTGCTCTGTTAGTTCTGTTTTCTAAGAATCCCCACCTTCCAAGCCATTACCAACTTGCCTTTCTTCTATTAAATCCAACACTAACATTGTCATAATTCTTCTGACAAAGTGATTCGGTAGTATCCTTGATTTGACGAGGATTACCTCAGTAAAGCTGATTGTTTTACTCTCTGACTCATTACCTACACTCTCTCGTTTCAACCTCTTGATCCCATCAAGAGAACTTTCAACAAGAAAACTAAGGACCTATATGGACTTCTGTCCTCCTGACTTTGAACCTTGTTTCAATGGTTTTTGTGTAATCTGTCCCTCTCTTTCCCTATTTCTATGGATTTCCCAAAACTCATAAACCTGATATTCCCTCTTCGTCCTAATCATATCCTCTAGAGGTCTGGTCTCTTATTCTCTTGTTCTTGGTGGCCAAAAATTCCTCACTCCCTTTCTTGGAGGGCGGGAATACTTATTCTCCTGCCCAACCTCCGTCACTCTAAGACTTCACTGAATGGGTTTGCTCTATCCCAACCTGTAAGAGCTTGTCTGACGTTGAGCCCCTATTCACAATGTCCCTCTTGATGTTGTCCTTGATTTTCCTTAGAGAGAAGGGCCCATGGAAGGGTTTCACAGCTCCCTATACCTATGAATGTCTTTCTGGATCTATCGCCTCTGTGTGGACTCTAACTCTTTTCCTTCCAAGGGTAATATTATTCTCATCTTTCAATGTCGCTATGGGCTCTCCTCTCTTCTCTGTAATTGCTATTCTTTACATGGGATACTTCGACACTGTTCTTCTTTCATACCCTCGATGTGCTACCTCCACTCTGGCTCCGCTATGTGGATGACATCTTTCTCTGTGGCCTCATTGACTCCAGTCTCTTCCAACCTTTTCTTGAAACTTTAAATAATCTTGACCATTCTTAAGTTTAAAGTGAATGGGAATCTAATCCCTTGCTTCCAGTCCTTTGTTGTCCATGTCCAACCGGTCAGATACGGTTTTTCCTTTTACGTTTACCGAAAAACCATATGCAATGGCATGTAATTCACTTACTTCCTACTAATGCTTCCCCTGTCAAGAAAAGTGTTCTTCTATCTCCATCTTTCTCTGTGACCTGTCCACATCTGTGATCCTCGTTCCTTCCAGCAGAAATTTCCACTCTTAATAATTCATTTTCCCGGTATTGGATATCCACTTTCCCATTTTCATATACTCTGCCATTCACATGCTAAACGCAATTTCTTCTCTACCAAACTCTCTACTCTGGGGGAACTCTTTAATCCTCTGCCTTCCCTACATTTCACGGTCTTTTAAATATCAACAATTCTCTCCATCCCTTAGACATCAAGCTTACCTTCCGCCAGACTAAACACTCGTCGCACTAATCTCATTCAATACCCCTCCTTCCTTAAAGATGTTCCTGTGTCTTCTCTATTTCTTGCTCCTCTGTCTTTTCAATAATTCGGAGAAACTGGTCGATCTCTTTCGTGACAGACTTAGGGAGCACAAAAATAGTGTTAGGCTTGCCGACTCTAACAATGCTTTTATCTGTCACATCAGAAAGATCATTAGCCATCCTATTGGACTGGTCTTCTGCTAAAACTGTTCACTTCCATTACTTCCAACTCGAACAGTCGTGTCTAGTCGAATTCTCTATAATACAAACTTTCCTTGGATGAATCTTAGCCCTTGCTTCGTCTTCTGTAGAATGCCTTCCTCTCCCACTACATTGTAAAATGCTCCAAACTTAAGATCACCCGTTGACTTAAGACCTGACTCCTCATATTTTTTCTTTTTCTTTTTCTTATTCTCCTCTCCCTTTCCTCTTTCCTTTTCTCTCTGGTTGCTCTTTCTCTCTCCTGTCTCGTGTTTCTGTTCCTTCTTCATGTATTTTCACCACTTCCCCTTTCACGCACCTCTGTGCGCTTGCTCTCCTCTGTGGGCACCTAGCTCTCTTGCAGTGCTCCCCTTTGTATTTGATGGCTCGTACTCCTATTCACCACTTCTAAAGACCATACTACTACCTCTTCTGCTCTACTACTACTTCTTCTACTACAAATATGATGAAAATTAGACACATGTGCGGCATCTGGTTGTCTTTGTTGTGACGTTTTTTGCAATCCATGGCTGGCTGGATGGCGAAAACGTCTACGATAGGGATGACGGGTGTGCGCATGTGTCTTAATTTCTTGTTGTTGTATTTATACCTTACTTGTACTAATACTAATACTACACCACCACCTCTTCCTGGCCTATATATTGGCCGTCCTGCTCCACTTCTGGTTAGTGTGACTTGTTTAATGGTCAAGTCGGACCGAAACGTCGTCGTAAGTTCTCTTTTTATATGCGAGTTATTTGTTGTACCATATGGTACCATTGTATCATATGGTGCCATGTTCCTATTGTACCATATTGGTGCATTGTTTCATATGGGGCCATTGCACCTTATGGTACATTTGCACCCTATGGCACCATTGTATATATGGTACTATTGTATTCAAAACACAATAACCGCACTAATATTTTCATCATTTTGTTAAAATAAACTTGTAAGCAAGTTTGGAAGCAATATAATGATTAAACAAATTAAGTGCAGTTATTGTGTTGAATTACAGTGAGTGTTCAACTCTATACAATATACATTATACTGGTCATCACAGGCCACAATGTTATTGAAAAAAAATTTTATTAAGAAAAAAGTATAAAAAACATAAAAGAAAAAAAATGGGGCGATTTTGCGGAAGTCACTGAGGTGCGCCACCCGGGTCATTTTGGGTCAACTTCCTTGCCGCGTATCTCAGGTAAGTACTGATCTCAAATAATTTTTTTTGGGTTTTACCTTCACAAAATTATTTTCTTTAATTCTGTAAGGAAAAAATATTTTTTTTTTTTTTTTTCAAAATTTCTTGGACACTGGAGCAGCACTATCAGATTTTGAGCCTTGGACCCTGAAAGAGTTAAATAGATGAACTTATTAAATTCGTTTTTCCTGTCTTATGTGTGAAATCCGAGCTTGACACTTTTTCTACAATGGTTCCCTAGTAACAATGTTCTTTTATTTCTGACACTGGTACATTAACCTGTAGGTGCGTCAAGTATGATCTTAGAGTTGTAGCCTTGTTACCATCACAAATTGCCAAGATCCACTTTATCATGGCTGAACCTAGATTGATCTGACGATAGGGCTCCCATTATGTGACCCTTAGTATCTGGTGTGCTGGTGGGGAGGTAACCTTTTAATGAGGGTGGGTACGATACTCTCAATAAGGTTACGTACTCTTGCATTGCACACTGGCTTCAAAGGCATAACATTATGAGATGGACCCCTAAAAGGTTAAAAGAAAATGTTCCCAAAAGTTAATGTAATAAGATCATTTAAAAAAAATCATGCAGGGATTCTAAACAACCCTCTTATGCAAGGAACACTTATGAAACGATTTTTTTTTTATTTTCATGGTATAGTGTGCAAAAATTGAAGAATATAATACGTTTTATTAAAATGTAGTGTTGATGTGACTATTAGAAAAATTTCACATTATACAAAATACAGAGAACCAACACTTCACTGAGAGTGCAACAATAAAATGGAGGACAAACGTAAAACGTGGTGTATCAGCAATACTGGGGCAGCAGCAATAGAAAACAGATCTGTTCTCTCTTTTTCTTTCACTGAGGTTCCTAAACAACACTGTGATGCCTAGTTAAAGACCCACATACTATGACATGTGTGGAGATCCACAATGTTATAAAATCAACTGCAGAACACCCAAAAGTACACAATTATTTTCCAACTAAGAAGACTCGTGTTTACCACCACCACCTACCCCTCTGCAGGCGAAGTGAAAACTCCACAGGCATCTTTAAACTGTGGGGTTCAACTGCAGCAAACATACCTAAAGACAATAATAACCAAACAAATAGCCGCAGTAAGTGAAATAATCAATAATCCATCCATGGCAACACACTCCACACTTCTTCATAGATCTAAATTACTCCTCTTCAGAACATCCCAACTTACTATGTGATATCTATATCTACAGGACCTTAAATTCCAATATTAACATTGACCTAAAATGATTTCTTGGACAGTTGTACAGGAACACAGGTCTTTACTCCAGACACAACATCTCTATGACATTCCCCTTGTTCGACTAAACTTTACAAAATTCAATGTTTTTCAACTCAGACCTAAAATTCCGGAACACCTACCTGAAAACTCTAGACTGGCCCAGACACATTCATCACTTTCAAATACTACAGTTAGAAAAAATCTTTATCTCCCTGATACACCCCAACAACTAACTAACATGATAAACCTGATGGTTCACAATTTACACTCACTCACCCACTGTCAATAAACCCAGAAAATTACTAATCTTAATCTTAACCTTTCAGGGTCCGTCCCGTAGATCTACGGCTTTACGTTCTGGGTCAAACCGTTAGATCTACGCCATGGAGCGCAGCTCACTTGATAATCTGTGAGTGGTCATTTGGGCCTAAGATTTGAGAGAATGCATCTATGTGGTATTGTGTGCACCACATAAAAAGATTCCTGCAGCACACTGTGGTATAATGAGAGAAAAAAAATGGGAAAATCATGATTTTTCGATTAAAACAGCAACTTTGCAGTGTTTTTTCGTATGTTTTTTATAGTTGTATTTGCGATTTCTTGTCTCATGTTGGATAGAAAGGAAGACATATTACAGAAATAGAGATGATTTTGATTGGTTTTTAGCACTGGAAATGACTTTGTTTAACTGAGACTCATTTTAGCAGAAATGTTAAATTTTTGCCCGATATTCAAGAGTAAACAAACGACCTCACACGTTCTAATACACCGTCAGATGGTGGGTCTAATATACATTCACAAATATGGTGCTGATATTTATACATTTATTACAGTATAGCATTATCAGTAAATCTTCTATTTTTTGGTGTGAATAAATATTCATTATGTGAATTAAAATTCAAAAGGGAATTTATTTGTAAAGCTCAAACATAATATGAACGAGGAAATGTTAGTTTAGTGCAGGAATGCCTACATTGTTCATTATGGACCATATTGTGGAAATTGGATTATTTTGAACTTTGTGTTAAATTGGCCAAATTAACAATTTCCGATCACTTTATTTTGTAGTTGAAACAGTTGACTTGGCAATTTCTTGTGCTCAATCGATTAGAATAGCAGTAAATACTAGTGAAATAGCTAGAATTTGGTTTGAATTGGAAATAATGTAATGGCCTAAATGGGAGTCCAAAGTCGGCAAAATCGACGATTCGTAAATATCGTGACACATCAAAATTCGCGAGAGCATAATTTCGTCAATTTTCCACCAAATTTAGTACTTTTTGTTTTATTACCTTCACAAAAATATTCTCTACGATTTCATAAGAAAAAATAACAAATTTTTTTTTTGAAAATTCTTGGACACTGGTGCGTGACTCCAGATTTGGGCCTTGGACCCTGAAAGGGTTAAAATAATAAATCCTAACTAGTCATAAGTTTGCCTATGATACTCCAATATAGGCACTTTGCATTGTGCCAGAACAAAAGCATTCACATTGCTAAACTCACAAATTATGATGTAGTCACTTAGCCTTAATACCATAATCTGTAGGATTTAATGTTAAGAATTAAACTAAGTCTGCCCAAAATGCCTAGCCATGCTAGGTGTCCTAGTGGCCCCCTCTGTAATTAGTATTTTATAACTTGTAAACCACACAACACCCAAAACCTGTAAACCCCACATTGTAACCTTTATAGAGGAATAAACTTGAACTGGAATGAATTTAATTGAATTATTATTGTAGAGTCATATTTTCCTTCAGAAGACTCAAAGAAAACTGAAGTCAGAACCAATCAGGGATACTAGGCATTTGCTCTCTTATAGAAAGGGCTGTACTTCCCCTTTTGAAACACACTTCCTTACAAATCCTCTGTTGTGTAGAAGCATTTGGGAGGAAACAATATTTATCTGTCACCTTGCTAGAATCTATATACAGTGCAGATATTACACTGGATATTTGACTGTAGGTGTATCTGGAAGATTTCCTATGAAAGATGCCATGTTATTACTGGGTAATAACATTACCACTTCTAGTGCATGTCCTGAACCCATAATGATTAATTCTTCTCCGGTGTTGGTCATAACTCGAGCAACATCCCAAGGGTTGTCTGGCGAGAATGCTGACTTACCCTTGGATGACTCTGATTTCGGAATAGCCAATTTGTTTTACCAGGTGTTTACAGTGAAACATATAAGTGAACAGTATTTAGATAAGGCATTTATGGATTTGGAAAAGGCAAATGACAAGGTGGATAGGGGGGCAATGTGGCAGATGTTACAGGTGTATGGTGTAGGTGGGAGGTTACTGAAAGCCTGTCTCTAAAAATAGGTAGTGAGGCTCAAGTTTTAGATTGTGTATGTAGGGAAAGAGGGAGATTATTTCCCAGTAAAAGTAAGCCTTAGACAAGGATGTGTGATGTCACCGTGGTTGTTTAATATATTTATAGACGGGGTTGTAAGAGGAAGTAATACAAGGGTCTTGGCAAGAGGCATATAGGAGTTAAAAAGATAAAGAAATCACATATTAAGTGGGAGTGTCACAGTTGCTCTTTGCTGATGGACCTGTGCTCTTGGGAGAGATTCTGAAGAGAAGTTGCAGTGGTTGTGTTGAATTGGATAGGGTATGCAAAAGGAAGGAAAATTAAAGTGAATACAGTAAGAATAAGGTTATGAGTTTAAACAAAAAAGATTAGGTGATGACTAGATTGGATATACAGATTGGAGGGAGAGGTATGGCGGTGGTGATGTGTTCAGATATTTGTGAGTGGACGTTTCAGCGGATGGGTCTATGAAAGATGAGGTGAATCATGATGTATTGAATGAGGAAAATAATGGTGAAGGCAGTGCACTTAGGAGTCTGTGGAGACAAAGAACTTTGCCTTGGAGCAAAGAGGGGATGTAGGTGAGTATAGTTTTACCAATGCTCTTATATGGGTGTTGAAGAATAGGTGATGAATGTTGCTGCGAGGAGAAGGCTGGAGGCAGTGGAGAAGTCATGTCTGAGAACAAGTGTGGTGTGAATTAATGGCAGAGAATTCGAAGTTTGGAAAGCTATGAGGAGGTTGCGGGATTACCCAAAACTTGTTGTCCAGAGGGTGTGGAAGGGTTTTTGAGGTGGTTTGGACATTGTAAAGAGAATGGCAGCAAAACAGAATGAACTTCAAGAGTATATCAGTCAGTAGTGGAAGGTAGGGCAGCAGGGTAGGGGTTGGCTCCTAGGAAAGGTTGGAGGGTGGGGTAAAGGTGGTTTCATTGTGTGACGGGCTTGGACTTCCAGCGGGAATGTGTGAGCGTGTTTGATAGGAGTGATATGGCGACAAATGGTTTTTAATACTTGACGTGCTGTTGGAGTGTGAGAAAAGTAAATTTATGTAGGGAATTCAGGGAAACCGTGCAGGCAGGACTTGAGTTCATGGAGATGGGATGTACAGTGCTGCCACTCTGACGAGAGGTGTTAATGTTGCACTTTAACCCTTGACTGTCGCAACCCCATCCTGAGGTGGTCTCCTGGTGTTGCAAAATTTAAAAAAAAAAAAAAAATTCTTATGAAATGATAGAGAATCTTTTCCCGATTGTAATGACACCAAAAAAACGAAACTTGATGGAAAACTGACGAAATTACGCTCTCGCAAAGTTAGCGACCTCAGCGATATTTACAAATCGGCGATTTCGCCCAGTTTGAGCCTTTTTTGGCTAATTCCATTATTCCAGTCAACCAAACTCATGGCTATTTCTTTATACAGTGGACCCCCGCATACCGATTTTAATCCATGCAAGAGGGGTCATTGTTATGTGAAATAATCGGTATGCGAATGAATTTTCCCCATAAGAAATAATGGAAATCAAATTAATCCATGCAAAAGACACCAAAAGTATGAAAAAAATTTTTTTTTACCACATTAAAATGTTCATTTTTAATAACACAAATGAAAAAGGCTTTGCACACTTACATGACACTTACTTTTATTGAAGATCTGGTGATGATTGATGGGATGGGAGGAGGGGAGAGTGTTAGTGTTTAGAAGGGGAATCCCCTTCCATTAAGACTTGAGGTGTCGAGTCCTTTTCTGGGGTTACTTCCCTTCTTCTTTTAATGCCACTAGGACCAGCTTCAGAGTCACTGGACTTCTTTCGCACAACATATCTGTCCATAGTGGCATGTACCTCTCGTTCCTTTATGACTTCCCTAAAGTGTTTCACAACATTGTCAGTGTACAGGTTGCCAACACGGCTTGCAATAGCTGTGTGAGGGTGATTTTCATCAAAAAAGGTTTGCACTTCAAGCCACTTTGCACACATTTCCTTAATCTTTGTAGTAGGCAACTTCTTCAATTTCTCTCTCCCCTCCTCTGAGCCAGTTTCCTCAGGTCTGGCCTCTTGCTCTTGAAGTTGATCTATCAGCTCATCAGTGGTTAGTTCTTCATTGTCCTTCCTCCACCAACTCTTCCACATCCTCCCCACTAACCTCCAACCCCAAGGACTTTCCCAATGCCACAATGGATTCCTCAACTGGCATAATCCTCTCAGGGTTAGCCTCAAACCCTTCAAAATCCCTTTTGTCTACACATTCTGGCCACAGTTTCTTCCAAGCAGAGTTCAAGGTCTTCTTAGTCACTCCCTCCCAAGCCTTACCTATAAGGTTTACACAATTGAGGATATTCAAGTGCTCTCTCCAAAACTCTCTTAGAGTCAGTTGAGTTTCTGAGGTCACTACAAAGCACCTTTCAAACAGAGCTTTTGTGTACAGTTTTTTGAAGTTTGCAATAACCTGCTGGTCCATGGGCTGCAGGAGAGGAGTGGTATTAGGAGGCAAAAACTTGATGTTAATGAATTTCATGTCCCCATAAAGTCGCTCTGCCACGTCTGTAGGATGACCAGGGGCATTGTCTAACACCAGGAGGCAATTAAGTTCTAATTTCTTTTCAGTTAGGTAATCTTTCACATTGGGGGCAAATGCATGGTGTAACCAGTCATAGAAAAAGTCCCCAGTGACCCATGCCTTACTGTTTGCCCTCCAAAGCACACACAAATTCTCCTTGAGGACATTCTTTTGCCTGAACGCTCTGGGAGTTTCAGAGTGATACACTAATAAACGCTTAACTTTGCAATCACCAGTAGCATTGGAACACATCAACAAAGTAAGCCTGTCTTTCATAGGCTTATGTCCTGGGAGTGCCTTTTCCTCCTGAGTAATGTAGGTCCTGCTTGGCATTTTCTTCCAAAACAGGCCTGTTTCATCACAATTAAACACTTGTTCAGGTTTCAGTCCTTCAGTCTCTAAGTTCTCCTTGAATTCATGCACATATTTTTCAGCCACTTTGTGGTCCAAACTGGCAGCCTCACCATGCCTTATCACACTATGTATGCCACTACGCTTCTTAAATCTCTCAAACAAACCTTTGCTGGCCTTAAATTCACTCACATCAGCACTAGTTGCAGGCATTTTTTTAATTAAATCCTCATGCAACTTCCTAGCCTTTTCGCTTATGATCGCTTGAGAGACGCTATCTCCTGCTAGCTGTTTTTCATTTATCCACACCAATAAGAGTCTCTCAACATCTTCCATCACTTGCGATCTTTGTTTCGAAAACACAGTTAAACCTTTGGCAAGAACAGCTTCCTTGATTGCCTTTCTGGTGCCCACAATAGTAGCGATGGTTGATTGGGGTTTCTTGTACAACCTGACCAGGTCGGCGATACGCACTCCACTTTCATACTTATCAATGATCTCTTTCTTCATCTCTATTGGAATTCTCACCCTTATTGGTGTAGGGTTGGTACTAGAAGCTTTCTTGGGGCCCATGGTCACTTATTTTACAGAAACAGCACCGAAAACACTGTAATAATACGAAATATTCCGATTGTATGCTTGGATGTTACCGCGGAGGCTGGCTGGTAAACAATGCCACCGGCGGCACATGTGAGGCTGGCTGAGGGCGCACATTGGACGCGTCTCGGACGAAAATCGGTGAGCGGGTTTTTAAGCGGTATGCGAGTCAAAATTTTTGCGATTAAAGCAAGCGGTATGCGGATTAATCGTTATGTGATGCCATCGGTATGAGGGGGTCCACTGTAACTCCATTTTTTCTATCGATTGAGTACAAGAAACTGCTCATTTACCAATTTCAACTACCCAATAACATGGTCAGAAATTTGCAATTTGGCCAATTTCACGAAAATTAAAAAGTATGACAATTTCAAAACAGGGTCCAGAATGAACAATGCAGACATTCCTGGCTCTAAAATAACCTTTTCTTTGTTCTTCAGTCACATCTCCAAGCCCCACTGATATTACTCTTGCTTTCTATTTTGAATTTTTATTCAAACAAAAAATAGAAGATTTACTATTATGCAGACTACTGCAATATTGCAATAATTGTGTATATAACATCAACCCATTCATGACTGCATATTAGAATGGCTAGTTGGACATTTATTGAACAATGACATTATTTGTTTACTTTTGAACATCGGCAAAAATCAAACATTTCCCTTACTTTGAGCTCCATTTCCAGGTTCTTTTTATAAAAAGAATCCATCAAAATCACCTCTATTTCTATAATATATTTTCCATTCTATCAAATGAGACCGAGAAAACGAGAATACAACCATAAATACTATACGAAAATAGATCACAAATTCGGCATTTTAATTAAAAAAACGGTCGGAGTTTTTTTTTCTCAAGCACTGCATGCTCCAAGATTTTTTTTATATGGTGCACACTGACCACACAGTCCCTTTCCCCTCACATTTGGGCCTACCAGCTTTTCTCCGTCTTGATTTGAAGCCGCTAGAATTTATGAGTATATATACAGTGGACCCAAGCATAACGATATTAATCCGTTCCTGAGAGCTCATTGTTATGCGAAATTATTGTTATGCGAATGAATTTTCCCCATAAGAAATAATGGAAATCAAATTAATCCGTGCAAGACACCACAAAGTATGAAAAAAAAAAATTTATCACATGAAATATTAATTTTAATACACACAAACTGAAAAAGCCATGCACAGTTACATGACACTTACCTTTATTGAAGATCTGGTGATGATTGATGGGATGGGAGGAGGGGAGAGTGTTATCTTCTTACTGTTTAGAAGGGGAATCCCTTCCATAGCACTTGAGGCAGCAAGTCTTTTTTTGGGTTACTTCCTTGTTCTTTTAATGCCACTAGGACCAGCTTCAGAGTCACTGGGCTTCTGTCGCACAACATATGTCCATAGATACCTGTACCTCCCGTTCCTTTATGACTTTCCTAAAGTGGTTCACAACAGTGTCAGTGTAATAGTCACCAGCACGGCTTGCAATAGCTGTGTGAGGGGATTTTCATCAAAAAATGTTTGCACTTTAAGCCACATTCCACACATTTTTCCCTTAATCTTTGTAGTAGGCAACTTTTTCAATTCTCTCTCCCCCCCTCCGAAGCATTTTCCCTAGGTCTCCCCTCTTGCTGTTAAGTGATCTAGGAGTCTGGGGTTTTAGTCTTCATTGTCCCCCTCCACCCAATCTTCCAATACCCCCAAAAACCTCCAACCCAAGGATTTTCCAAATGCCACAATGGATTCCTCAACTGCATGGTTCCCGGGGTTAGCCAAACCTTAAAAATCCCTTTGGGTTTACCCATTCGGGCCCACAGTTTCTTCCAAGCAGATTTCAGGGTCCTCTTGCCCCTCCCTCCCAAAGCCTTCCCTTTACAAGGTTTACACAATTGAGGATATTAAAGTGATTTTCCCCAAAACTTCTTAGAGTAAATGAGTTTCGAGGCACTACAAACCCCTTTCAAACAGAGCTTTTGTGTACTTTTTGAATTTTGCATAACCCTGGCCCAGGGGCTGCGGGAAAAAGAGGGTGGTATTAGGAGACAAAAACTTCATCTTAATGAAGTCATGCCCCAAAAAAGTCGCTCTGCCATCTGTGGGATGACCGGGCATTTTAACACCGGAGGATTTAAGTCTAATTTCTTTTCAATTAGTAATTTTTCACATTGGGGGCAAATGTTGGTGAAACCATCATAGAAAAAGTCCCTAGTGACCCATGCCCATGTTTTTCCCCCCACAGCACCACAAATTAGCCTTGGGATATTTTTTGCCCCGAAACCCTGGGAGTTTTAGAGGTCACAATAAAGGCTTCCCTTTTCAATCACCACTGAAATTTGGGACAATCAACAAGTAAGTGTCTTTTATGGGGGTTTTTCTGCGAGTGCCTTTTCCTCCCATAAATTTGGTCCCGCTTGGTTTTTTCCAAAAAGGCCCATTTCATCCAATTAAAAATTGTTCAGGTTTCAGTCCTTTATTGTAATCCTTGAAATTTGCACATATTTTTCAGCTGCTTGTGGTCCAATGGCAGCCTCAAAGCCCTTTTCACACTTGTTTGCTACTACGCTTCTTAAATTCAAACCAAAATTTGCTGGGGCCCTTAAATTCACTCACATCATCATATTGCAGGATTTTTTTAAATTTAAAACCTTATGCAAAATTTCCAGCCTTTTCATTAGATCACTTGAGAGATGCTATCTCCCCTATCTGTTTTTCATTTATCCAACAAAAAGGTCTCTCAATTTTTCCCTCACTTCGATCTCTGTTTCAAAAAAAACAGTTGAACCTTTGGCAAAAACAGTTCCTTGATTGCCTTTTTTTGGACACAAAAGTGCGATGGTTGATTGGGGTTTACTATACACCCGGCCAGCTCGGAGCACGCATCCCTTTCATATTGCAAGATTTTTCTTTTCCATAGTAATTCTACCCTTATTCCTGTAGGGTTTTGGGACTAGAAGCTTTCTTGGGGCCCTGGTCCTTTTTTGCAGATAAAAATCACCAAAAAAAACTGTAATAATACGAAATTTCCATTGTATGCTTGGAGTTAGCGGAGGCTG
>NC_069403.1:22812333-22860969 GCF_026875155.1 Cherax quadricarinatus
TTTCCGTGGTGTGGTATTGGGGTTTATTTAAGCCAGCGGCTTAGAATTATCTTCGCTGGCAGTGTGGGTGTTCTCAGTGAGGCTTACGACGTTCAACCCATAAGCCAACCACTCACGATCACGTGTGTCGCACCATTGCCGGTCTCAGCCCTGTTAACCCACAAACCCAACTACAGTCAGCCATTACACACTCACTTCATCAGTGTTTTGGTGCACTGCTAAGGGTTGTAGCACCATATTTAAGGACCACATAGGGGTCAAGAGCTAGAGTGTGTTTGCGCCACCTTTATAAAGCCTCCTGTGTGTGTCATTCTTCGATGTAAGCGCAATTCTACGATCATCTGTGCAGAGGACAGCAGCAAGACCATATTAACAATCCATCAATCTCATTCTTCAAGTGTTACAGCGATAACATTTTTTTTAGAGACATTTGCGAGTGTTGAGACTTTTTTTTCTATGTTCCAGTGATTTTTTTCTTAGTGACATTCAGTGATCTCTTGATCAGACTCAGTTGTTTATCATGTACTGATTGCATTAATTTCTTTTAATCTCCTTAATTCAGTGTTAATTTTTTGTGCTATTATTTTATGTCTGTTGTGTTGTGTATCTTTTTATACACTTGAAGTAAGTACTTAGTGTTTTTCCTTTGTTGTGTGTGTGCAACATATGAGCAGTATAGAACTTGTGTTACACTTCAGAATCACCTTGTGTTCTCAGTTTTCCCAGTGAAGTATTTCAGTAAATTTTTTCACCTCATATTCTGCATCACAACTCAGTGTTGTCTGTTTTTTTTTTTTCCCAGCATTTGTGTATTTTTATTTGTTCCCTGTGTGTTGAAATTCTTGTGTTCATATTCTTTCTTTTTAGCCAGTGTTTAATTTGTCTTATTTCCACAGACAATAGTGCCATTATTAAAGCCCAAGCAAGAAATCATTTTTTACAAAATTTTTCACACATCAAGTTTCATTGCAAGAAAATTTCTAGTATTGTGTTTATGTTGATGTGTTGTGTTCTGCATCACTGTAAGTGTTCAAACCTTTTTTTGTTATGTGTTTTTAGCACCTATTATTTTTCATGTTTTATTGAACAAATTCACTCTTAGTGCAATTTTTAAGTTCTCCTTTTAAAAGTAAATTGTTCTTTTGCTTGTTAAGTGTTGTTTAAGTGCAGTTAAGAGTTAAAGTGTTATTCCTTGATATATTTCTTTTCTTGTGTGTGTAATTTAAATTTTTTTTATTATTGCACATTGGACTCATTTTGCAATAATTCTTGTGTAAATATTGTGTTGCTATTAAAGTTTTTTCTTGCAGAAAATTTTATGCAGTGTTGTGCAATACTTTTTTGATTAGCAATTATTTGATATATTGCTACAGTTATTACAGTGCAGTTTCTTATGCTCTGTTCTGTGCATAGTATTTTATTCTGTCTGTGTCATTTTATTTTTATTTCAGTGAATTGTGTGTCTGTTTTAATTTTTGCACAAGTTTATTGAGTCCATTTTATCATTTTATTGTGTATTTCCCTGTTGCATTGAAAGTAAAGGACAACTCACTGTGCCATTCATTCAATTTAAAGTAAAAGTTGAGCAAATCAGATTTGGTAAGTTTAAGTTCTCTTGATTTTCAGTGTTGTTCATTAAGCTGAATATTTTTCTTGTGTGAGTTCTTTGCTTACTGTGTAACCTGTCAATTTTTAATTACTTATGCAGAATCGTTAAGCATTTTCTTCCCGTTTTAAGCTTATTGTGTCATTCTCTTCATTTTTCTTGTCTTTATGTCCTTCAGTAAGTTCACTAAGATGTCCCAGTCACTTTGAACGTTCACTTAGTGTATCATGCCAGTCAAAGTCAATATGAATCAGTCCACAGTACCAACTTCCCTTACTGATGAAAGAAAATATCTTGCCCTTGAGCAATGTGTTTGTTCTCACAGCTTGTATTTGAGATTTGTTAAAGTGCAATGCTAGTTTTTCTCTTCCCCATGGATGGGAGTAGTTTTTTTTTTGACTGTTGCATTTTTCTTTGTCCCTTTTTTATTTACTAGTGACGAAAGCCTGACCTCCCTGGGGTAGCTAGTGTTATTCCTTTATACCTACGCGGCCCACCAGTATTGAGTCGCGTCGGGACGACTACGAGTTGGTGGCGAGCAATTTGTAGACAGCCTGATTCTGTCAGAGCACACAGCCTAGCCGTCTTGCTCTGGACTAGTCATTTCGCGGCATTCTGTGTGCCCTACTGTAGGCCTTCCTAGGTCGGTGGGACGCCACAGTTCCACCCTCTCTCACTCTTGGACCGTCCGACTTGACGTACACTAAGTACTCCCCATCCCGGATGGCTTGCGCGTCACTTCTCACAATGCCCGTTGTGTACTCCTCCTACCCGAATTAAAGCCAATCTAGCTCCACGGCCGTTATAATTGCTAATTACGCTACCTTCATCGGCCACTAAACGCTGTTCAGCAGCATGAACAGTAATTTCACAAGAAACACAGCATCAAGCAGCAAAACTAAAACAGCATCAAGCAGCAACTTAACATAGCATCAAGCAGCGACTAGACAGCTTCAAGCAGCGACTTAACCAGCATCAAGCAGCACTAAACAGCATCAAGCAGCAACAACACAGCATCAAGCAGCACTATACAGCATCAAGCAGCAATAACATGCATAAGCGCAACTAACAAGCCTCAAGCAAGCGACTAACACGCATCAAGGCAGGCAACTAAAACAGATCAAGAAGCCAACTTAACTCTGCATCAAGGACAACTAACACAATATTACGAAACAACTAATCGCATCAAGCAGCAAGTAACACAGCGTCAACAGCAAATATAACAGCATCAACAGCAACTAACCAGCATCAGGAAGGTATGTATTTACCTCATCAATAGGCAATTACTATCACTGCATCAGCAGCACTAACACCAGCATCAAACCCAGCATCACTAACAAAGCATTATAGCCGGAACTACACACCATCAAGCAGCAAACTAAACACAACATTCAAGCCAGCAAACTAACACAGCATGATAGCTAAGCACCTAACACAGCATCAAGCAGCGGCTAACGCAGTTCAAGCAGCAATTAACACAGCATCCAAGAGAAACTACACAGTCATCAAGGAGCATACTAATAACAGCATCAAGCAGCAACTAATAACTGCATGATGCAGCATCTATCACAGCATAAAGCAGCAATAACACAGCAACAGCATCACCTAACACAGCCATCAAACAGCGGCTAGCAACAGCATAAAGCAGCAATAAACACAACATTCAAGCAGCAACTAACACAGCATGAAGCAACAACTAACACAGCAACAAGCATCAACTAGCACAGCATCAGGCAGCAACTAACACAGCATCAAACAGCGGCTAACACAGCATCAAGCAGCAACTAACACAGCATCAAGCAACAAGTAACACAGCGTCAACAGCACTACAACAGCATCAAGCAGTAAACTTAACACAGCAATCAGGCAGCAACTAAACAGCATCAACCAGCAATTAACACAGCATTAAGCAGCAACTAACACATCATCAGGCAGAAACTAACACAGCATCAAGCAGCAACTAACACAGCATCAAGCAGCAACTACACAGCATCAAGCTGCAACTAATACACTCCATGAAGCGCAACCTAACACAGCATTCAAGCAGCAAACTAACCACCCATGAAGCAGCAACTAACACAGCAAAAAGCAGCAACTAACTCAGCAACAAGCAACAACTAACACAGCATCAAGCAGCAACTATTCACAGCATCAAGCAACAACTAGCACAGCATCAAGACAGCAACTTAACACAGCAATGAAGCAGCAATTAGCACAGCATAAAGCAGCACCAAACGCAGCATCAAGCAGCAACTAACACACCATGAAGCAGCAACTAACACAGCAACAAGCAGCAACTAACACAGTATCAAGCAGCAATTAACCAAGCATTAAGCAGCAACTAACACAGCATCATTCAGCAACTACACTGCATCACGCAGAAAACTAACACAGCATCAAGCAGGCAACTTATATAAACAACACCCCCCCCCCAAAAACCCCAACTTCAAGCAGCAACTACACGCAACAAGCAGCATCCTATAAAATCAGCATCAAACAGCGGCTAACAGAGCATCAAAGCAGCAACTAACACAAACATCAAGCAGCAATTAACACAGCATAAGCAGCAAAAAACTAACAAAGCAAAAAGCAAGCAACTACACAGCATCAAGCAGCAACTAACGCAGATCAAACTGGGCTAACACAGCATCAAGCAGCAACTAACACAGCATCAAGCAGCAACTAACACAACATCAAGCCGCAAACTAACACAGCAATCAAGCAGAACTTAACACTGCACATAAGCAGAAACAGAACACAGATCAAGCAGAATTAACCACAGCATGAAGCAGCAACTAACAAAGCAACAAGCAGCAACTAACACAGCATCAAGCAGCAACTAACACAGCATCAAACAAGCGGCTAACACAGCATCAAGCTGACAACTAACAACGCATCAGCAGCACCTCAACACAGCATCAAGCAGCAACTAACACTCCATCAAGCAGCAACTAAACACAGCAACAACCAGGGCAACTAACACAGCATCAAGCAGCAACTAACACACATCAAGCAGCAAACTAACACACCATCAAGCAGCACTAACACAGCATGATGCAGCGACCTACCACAGCTTCAAGCAAAGGCGGGGGCTAGCACAGCTCAAGCAGCAATTACACTGCATCAAGCAGCAATAACCAGCATCAAGCATCAACTAAACCAGCATCAAGCAGCTAACTAAACAGTGCATCAAGCGCAAATAACCACTGCATCAAGCAGCAACTAGCACAGCATAAGCAGCAACTAACAAAGCATCAAGCAGCAACTAACACAGCTTCAAGCAGCAACAGACACATCAAGCAGCAACATAACACCACTTCAAGCGCAAACTAACACAGCATGGAAGCAGCACTAACACATCATCAAGCAGGCAACTAACACAGATGAAGCATGCAAACTATACGCAGCTTCAAGCTGCAAATAACACAACATCAAGCGGGCATCTAAACAAAGCATGAAGCAGCAAATAAGAGCGCAACAAGCAGAAATCTAACTCCGCATCAAGCAGCAAACTAACACAAGCATCAAAACAGCAGCTAACACAGCAGCAAACGGCATACTAACTCAGCATCAAGCAGCAACTAAACTCAGCTTCAACCTGGCAACTCTAACACAGATCCAGGCAGCATTTAATCATTCAAAGGCAATAAACTTCACAGCATCAGGCCAGCATCTTGCACAGCATCACCTGCATCTTCAACAGCTTCAAGCCGAACTAACACACCATCAAACAGCAACTAACACACCATCATGCAGCAATAACACAGGATGAAGCAGCGCCTAACACAGCATCAAGCAAGCGGCTAAACACAGCATCCAAGCAGCAATAACACAGCATCAAGCAGCAACTAACACAGCATCTAGGAGCAGCAACATAACATAGCATCCACGCAGCAACTAACACAGCATAAGCAGCAACTAACCAGAATCAAGCAGAACTAACACAGCAACAATGCCTAGCCACATAACACAGCATCAAGCAGCACTAACACAAACATCAAGCAGCATCAATACCAGCATGAAGGCAGCAACTAAACAGCTGCAAGCAGAAGAACTAGCACAGCATAAGCAGCAACTAACACAGCATCAAGCAGCGGCTAACACAGCTTCAAGCAGCAACTAATACACTGCAATCAAGAGAAACTTATACACAACTTAAAGCTGCAACTTAACACAGCATCAAGCAGGCAACTAAACACTCATCAGGCAGCAACTAACACAGAATCAAGCAGCAACAACACAGCATCAATCAGCACTAACACAGCTTTCAAGCAGCAACAAAACCACCATCTAACAGACTACACTCCAATCAAGCGCATCTGCACAGCATGAAGCAGACCTACCAGCATCAAAGCAGCGGCTAACCAGCAATCGCAAGCAGCAATTAACACAGCATCAAGCGCACTAACACAGCATCAGCAGCAACTAACACAGCATCAAGCAGCATCTAACACAGCAAGAGCGCACCTAACACAGCCTTCAAACCGCGGCTAACACTGATCAAGCAGCTTCTAACACAACATCAAGCAGGAAACTTAACACAGCATGAAGGCAGAAAACTAAACTAATAACAAGCAGCAACTAACACAGCATCATGGCAGAGCAACTAACACAGCATCAAACAGCGGCTAACACTGACATCAAGCAGCAACTAACACAGCATTCAAGCAGCAACTAACACACATCAAGCAGCAACTAACACAGCATAAGCAGCAACTAAACACGGCATCAAGCAGGTTGCAACTAAACACAGCAAACAAGCAGCAAACTAACACAGCATCATGCAGCAAACTAACCAATATTACGCAGCAAATATAACACAGCATCAGAGCAGCAAGTAATACAGGCGTCAACAGCAATTACAAAGCATTAACAGCTACTAACACAGACTCAGGCAGCAACTTCCACAGAATCAACCAGCAAATAACACAGATGAAACAGGAAACTAATACATCATCAGGCAGCAACTAACACAACATCAGACAGCAACTAACACAGCATCAAGCTGGCAAACTATCATTAGCATGAGGTAGCAATAACGCATCAGGCAGAAAACTAACACAGATCAGGCGCAACTAACCACTGCATCAGACAGCAACTAACACAGCATCAAGCAGCAACTAACTCAGCATCAAGCAGCAACTAACACAGCATCAAGCAGCGGCTAACACAGCATCAAGCAGCAACTAACACAGCATCAAGCAGCAATAAACAACATCAAGCAGATAACTAAACAGCATCAAGCAGCAAATAACCACATCATCAGGCAGCATCTAAACACAGCAACAAGAGCAACTAACACAGCATCAAGCAGCAACTAACACAGCATCAAACAGCAACTAACACAGTATCAAGGAGCAACTAACACACCATAAAGCAGCAACTAACACTGCATCAAGCAGAAACTAACACGCAACAAGCAGACAACTAACACTGCTCAAGCGCTACTAACATCAGCATCAAGCAAACAAACTAAAACACAGCATCAAGCATGCAACTTAACACACCATCAAAACAGCCAACATAAAACTCCATCAAGCAGCAATAGCACAGCTGAAGCTGCACCTAACACAGCATCAAGCAGCGGCTAACACAGCATCATGCAGCAATTTAAAACACAGCTTCAAGCTTTAACTTACACAGCATCATGCAGCAAACTAAAAAAGCATCAAGCAGCTACTAAACAGGGCATCAAACAGCAATAACACAGCATCAAACAGCAAACTAACACTGCAACAAAGCGCCACCTAACACAGCATCAAAAAGGTGCTAACACAGCATGAAGCAGCAAACTAACACAGCATATGAAGCAGCAAACTATCACAATCAACATGCAGCAAACTAACACGCATAAGCAGCAACTAACTAGCATCAAACAGGGCTAACACAGCATCAAGCAGCAACTAACACAGCTTTCAAGAGCAACTAAAACTTACTTCAAAGCAGGCAACTAACCACAGCATCAGCAGCAACTACACCGGCATTAAGCAGCAACTAACACAGCAAAAAAGCAGGCAAACTAACTCACCATTAAAGCAAGCAATTTCACAACATTAGGCAGCAAACGTACAAAGCATCAAGCAGCAAGTAAGACAGCGTCAACAGCATATTATCAACAGCATTAACCAGCAAACTAAAACAGCATCAGGCAGAAACTAACACAGCATCAACCAGACTTACAAAGCATTAAGCAGGAACTAACACATCATCAGGCAGCAACTAACCACTGCTTTGGAAACAGCAAATAAACACAGTCAAGCAGCAACTATCATGGCATGAGGTAGCAAAACTATCAGCATAGGCAGCAAATACTAACACAGCATCAGCAGCAACTAACACAGCATCATGCACAGTAAACTCAGCATCATGCAGCAGCTAACCAGCATCAGGCAGCATCTAACACTGCATCTTGCAGCAACTAACACAGAATATGGGTGGCAACTAACTCAGCATTCAAGCAGCAACATTAACACAGCATCAGGCAGCAACGACCACAGCATCAGGCAGCAACTAACACAGCATCAAGCAGCAACTAACACAGCATCAGGCTGCAATGACCACAGCATCAGGCAGCAACTAACCCAGCATCTGGTGGCAACTACTCTGCATTCAAAGAAGCAAATGACACAGCTTCAAGCTGCAGCTACACAGCATCAGACAGCAACTATCACAGCATCAGGCAGCAACTATCACAGCATCAGGCAGCAACTATCACAGCATCAGGCAGCAACTGACACAGCATCAGGCAGCAACTATCAAAGCATCAGGCCGCAACTATCACAGAAATCAGGCAGCAACTACTCAGCATAAGCAGGCAATGACACAGCATCATGCAGCAGCTAACACAGCATTCAGCAGCAACTATCACAGCATCAGGCAGCAACTAACTCAGCATCAAGCAGCAACTGACACAGCATCAAGCAGCAGCTAACACAGCATCAGGCAGCAACTATCACAGCATCAGGCAGGCAACTAACTCAGCATCAAGCAAAGCATCTGACACTGCATCAAGCAGCTCTAACACAGCATCAGGCAGCATCTATACAGCATCAGGCAGCAACTATCACAGCATTCAGGCAGCAACTAACACAGCTTCAAGCAGGCGTGCAGCTAACACAGGCATCAGGACAGCAACGATCACTGCATCAGGAGCCTTTAATACCAGATGTGTATATTTGTATTAAAAAGGACTTATCATTGTTGTAGTGAAAAACTTTTGTTTGCCTCAGAATAAACATAAAGATATTTGCAAGGTTAATACACACTAAGGTTTTTTTTATATTATACACACACGTATGTAATTCACTAGCATTACTCTTCAACATATCTATCGAAACATGGCGACTACCTGAGGTATTGGAAGACAAGCAAATGCTGTCCTATTTTTGAATAAGGTGGCAGACCCGAAGCTTTAAAAATACAGACCTTTGTCACTGACATGTTTTTTATTGTATGCATGGTCATGGAGGTAGATTATCAGAAGTAAAGTGTTGGAACACCTAGAGAGGAATGAGCTTTTCACGACCAGTCACGCACGGTTTCAGGAAGGGAAATCCTGTGTCCAAACTACTGTATTTCTATGACAGGTGGACAGCAGGTAAGACAAGAGCGTTGTGGGAATTAGATTGCATTTTCTTCGACTGTAAGAAGGCGTTTGACACAGTTCCACACAAGAGATTAGTGCAAAAGCTGGGGACCAGGCAGGGATAACAGGGAAGGCACTACAATGGATCAGTGAATACACTGTCAGGAGGACAACGCAATCATGGTATGTGGCGAGGTGTCAGAGTGGAAGCCTGTCGACGAGCGGGTTACACAGGGTCTGTCCTAGGACCGGTGCTGTTGTTTCCTGTATTGTGAAACGAATGACGGATGGAATAGACTACGAAGGTCCCTGTTGCTGATGAGGTGGAGCTGATGAGAATAATTTCAGTCGGACGAGGACCAGGAAGAAACTACAAGGGATATGGACAGGCTGAAGGCCCTGGTCCAGCAACTGGCCTCCTGGAGTTCAACCCCACCAAGTGCAAAGTCATGAAGACTGGGAAAAGGGGAAAGAATGACGCTGACGGAAGTACAAGTCATAGGCCCCCAGGTACTACAAACCTCACTCAAGAAAAAGGATTTTGTGGTAGTGTGTTGTAAAACGGGCAGATCTCTGAAGGCGACATCAACCAAATACTTGTTGAAGCTCAGGGGCGCCCTAGCCAAACATATAGAAACAGCATTCCGAATCTATAAGGAATCGTTCAGGTCCCGTACACGTGTACGTTAGGCCCATATTGGAGTTTGCGGCACCAGTTTGGAACCCACAATAGCCAAGGCACGTAAAAGAAACTAGAGAATGACTGCAAAGGGTTGCAAACAATACCTAGTTCCAGAGCTAAGGGGTATGTCTACGAGGAGAGGTTTAAGGAAATCAACATGACGACACAGGAGTAACTGGATGAGATAGGGAAGAGAAGATATGATAACGAGATTAAAAATACTGAGTGGAATCGACAAGGTAGAAGAGATGGATGTTCAGAGATGGGGTCACAGCAGAAGGGGAGTCACAGTTCGATGATGAAGACTCAGATGAATCACATGAATGGTTAGGAAGTTATTTCTTCTGTCACTGAGTTGTTAGGAAGTGGAATAGTCTGGGATGTGATGTAGTGGAGGCAGGATCCATACATTGCTTTAGAAGAGGTATGATATGCTTCTGGATGCTAGGAAGAGTGATATAGTAAGCGATAGGTTAAGAAGTGGGCGGGGCCGTGTGCTATGATTCGACTCTTGAAACCACAATTAGGTGATGTTGTTACACACATGATTTTATATTTATATATATATATATATATATATATATATATATTATATATTATATATATATTTTTATATATATATATATATGTATATAATGTGTTGTATGTTATGCTGCAATTCTGGTTATATATTCTACGCTCATAACACTGTGGTTATCTTTGATAGGTTCATTTTAGTGTCGTGGTTTATTTGGATCCTGATGATATCATTTACTTCCATACATGTTACACAATGTCACTTTATATACACAAATTACTGTCCTGGATTTGTTTAATAATAAGCCATTATTTAATTCTTATATATTTAGCATTAGTATATCCCAAATTGTAATAAAGCTTTTCAAGAAAGTTGCGGAAGTTTCTTTGTTTTGGTATTCCTGGACACACTGTATTTTAGGATGTTATTATCATTCATTTTCTAAAGAGATAAAATATTACTGTTCAGATCCCTTGTCTAAGGTCTCATACAGGTGACTGTCATTATGATTCCATTGTGGAAGTCATTGCAGTAGCACAGGTATAAATACGTTATGTGTACCTCCTCTGACAAAGAAGCAATGTTGCTGTGTGTTCTTGGACGTATCATTATCACAGCAGATTTCTCAGTTTTTTATTAAGATGTGAAAATTTCGTTATTATCAATAATTTTCGGTACCTTTGCTCTGAGTTCATGTAATAAAATTCATTTCTGAATTTTTTATTGTGTTATGCTATGTTTACTAACAGCTCTTCACCCAGGGAAACTACGTTTTAAAATAATTAGTACTATGTTTTACCATAGAGACCATCACGCTGGATAGCCATACTTGATTGTGATTTAGTTACACTATCTGCAGACTAACAGGTCAAGATTTCGTACTATTTAGCATTGACTGCTATTGAAGGATGTGGTGAATTGTTTCCTGATTTTTGTTTTATGAGGTCACTCTACTTTGGTGGGGGAAACGGCCGGGATAGAGTGTTTTTATAAACATTGATTTTCATCTTTCTTTATCTTTGGATGTGATCTGCCAACAGCGACCAACACACAGGTACCTAGCTACTGCTAGGTAAAATACTAGAGGGTCTAGTACGAACTTGCACACGAAATCACCACTACGATGCAAAAGACTTGGCAGACGATGACCATCCCCCCAATGATAAGCATGGTTGTCACTAGCACGTTAAGGAGACATACAATAAGTGTCAGGGGGCCCGAGACTGTTCACTGCCTCCCAGCTACATAAGGGGGATTACCAAGGAGGCCCCCTGGCAGTCTTCAAGCTGGAACTGGAACAAGCAACTAAAGTCGGTTTCTGACCAGCCGGGCTGTGACGTACGTTGGTTTGCGTGCAACCAAGCAGTAACAGCCTGGTTGATCAGGTTCTGGAACCACCAGGAGGCCTGGTTTAACAGAACCGGGAGCGGGGGCGTTGACCCCGGAAAACTCTTCCAGGTAAACTCCAGGTAAACTCCAGGTTACCTAGCTATGCTAGGCCAACAGGAGCAACACGTGTGAAAGAGAAATTTGACCATACGCTTCACCTTGCAGGCCAATTGAAACTACGAGATGAGGGGGAAAACAGATGTAAGGTGAAGGGAATAGGAAATGAGGGTTGAAGTAAGGGAATGAGAGAGGTAAGGGGAGAATAATGGAGAAATGAAGGAGGAAAAGGATTTGTAAGTCAGATATGAGCTGCACCTTGATATTAGTACCCACGAATATAGCAAGGCAAATTTTCATTATAAATTATTCTCATATGATTATATGATTATTATTTATTCATTCTTATTGTGAATAGTATTACAATAATATTCATTAATTCACTCATTTATTATAAATATAATCTATATATATATATATATATAAAATATATATATATCATATTATATATATATATATATATATATTTATATTATATATATATATATTATATTATATATATAAATATATATATATATATATATATAATAAGTTATATTTATATATAATATATATATATTTATATATATATATATATATATATATATCCTATATTTATTATATATTTATATTATATATAAAATACTCATCAAGCACTTGGTGTGTTTCAGAGAGGTTGCTATATGAACTCACCAAATTGTCCAGTGCGTGACTGGTGGCAGAGTCCCAGATGGCCATTAGACCCCCTTTACTTTGGTGCCTCACTGTGTGCCACTCACGGAAGAAGGGTGGAGGGAATCAGGCCATTGCAGAGTGGGCTAACAACCTTTCGGCGCCTAGTCGCCAGGCCCTGCAGTAAGAAGGGGTGAGTCAAGAGGCTGCTGCATTGCTGAACCAACTCAGCTCGGTTTTGGTGTTCAACAAGTGCTGTGCTGTTGGAAGCAGCTGCCCACGCAGCACGAGTGTATATCCAACACATGTCGATGAAAAAGCCTTGGTCATTTGGACTTGGCCAAACGCTTTCAACGCACCCAGGTCAGAGGGAAATGCTGCTCTCCAAGAGTTTATCGAAACCTCCCTTCCGTCCTATCATAGTCTATCCCTTCGTAGAATAGTGGGTTTGTGTGACTTCCAAACTATTGTTTGGGGACCTTGAAATTGACTCGTGTGAGGGTGTGCAACAGGGGGACCCTCTCGTCCCCTGTCTATTCTGGTTGCATCATCAAGGAAGTTACAGAAGCACTCTCAGTGAGCTCAATATTTGGTTCTAGGATGATGGTACCCTTAGTGGCACAACAGGAGTCTCTCCTAGAGGACATCCAGAAAAAATTAAAGACATAGGAGGAAAGTCTGGGGGGGCCTTTCTTTAAACCCTCTCAATTGTGAAATAGTTTCTTACAAACGACAGATTGATCCAGATTATTAGTGCTGTTTTCAGGAACACGATCCATTGATCTAGCCAACAGCAATATCCTTGGCACTCCTCTCAGGTCATTGGCCATCGATCTGATCCTAGAAAAAAAAGTATCAGACCTCCGGACGATGGAAGGCTGGATGAAAGACACTGACCACATGATGCACTTCTGCATACTCACCAGGTGCCTGTCAATACCAAACTTACCTTCATTTGAAATGCGCCCTAGTCTTCAGGCAGTCCTTTACTCAATGGTATATGATCTTCCTAAGTCCATGCTAGTGTATTGAATCTTTCCCTTGAAGATGGTCAGTGGTTGACAAGCCTCACTTCGGTCAGGCTTGGGGGGTGGGAGTGTATGGCAGCTCCTCTCATGTTGCTCTACCAGCTTTCCTATCCTCTTCCATTAGCATCAAAGTAGTTATAAGACAAATTTCTTCCTTCAGCCGGAATACAGGACGCCTAACTATGCCAGTGCCATCACTGAATGGGAAAACTCTTGCTGATCCAGCCACCAAATTCCTTGTGCAGTACTGGCCTCACCAAACCAGTCAGCTGGATGGCCCGATCACTGAAAAGATGCTTGCCAACATGGCTCAGGGCTGTAACTTCTGACAGGGAAACTGCCCATCTCCAAGCTGTGAGTGCACATCCACTCTGGGGACTTCCTTCCATACAAGTTTCCAGTTCGGCAAGGGGAATGCGGCCTTCGACGATAAGACACTCTGTATCGCAGTGGGCTCTGTGCATTGCTGCTCAATTAAACGGAATATACGCGTATTTGCGGCGAAGCGCAAGGCCGACCAATATGGTCTACATGGTCTTAACATGGTTCCAAATACCAAGGGCTGGCATGCAAGACACAATGAGGGCAACGACATCATAAAGAGAACCCTTGCTACAGCTGGATGCCCAGCCGAGAGGGAAGCCCAAATCCCTTGCAGCTACAATACCCACTACCCCAGCAAACTGGCCTGATGGGGTTCACATTATCCTTGGAAAGAAATGGCAAGCAATTTAGCATGGGGACTGTACCTGTGTGTCACACTGGCCGGACTCCTATATCCTCACAGTGTGGGGGCGACAGGAAGTGCTGCTGATCACTGGGAGAGGAGTACAAGATTCAGAAGTCATGGAGGGACATAAGCCAACAGTTTCAATTTGTCCCCAGTGGGATCAGAGAACTTGAATCATGGAAAAAACATGCCACACGTTTCCTTAAAGAAACTGGATTCCAGACTAATCGACACCACTAGGGACCCATGGGCAGCCACTTCATGTTCAGCGCCTCAGCCATGGCCATCCAGAGGGAAAATGCCTGCTGCATAATGGAATCGCGCCTGGCTTCGGAGAGGAGCAGGAGGGAGATTCATAAACCTTTAATTTATATTGTTACTAATGTAATTCATGTTTGTGCTTTCTTTCATTGTATTCTGTATATTAATAAAGTACATATATATCATATAAATTATAGGGGGTGGTAGGAAAATGAAAGTATTCAAGGAGCTCCCGGGAGGAGACCTTGAGTTTTCCCTGAGGTAAGCTTTATATATAGTGTGCTCTAAAGGTTCCTCAAATGGACCTCATGAGAATGGAGGAGAGAATAAGCGTTCTTGATGCCCTTGATGTCTGCATTCTCACAGGTGTCTTACTATGCCAAGGACTTCACTTACTTCTCGAGGTTGTGCACCCTTTTTGACAACCCAACACTCGTTGGAATTTGACGCACACTGAGATCAATCTTTTAAGAAGGCACTGAAACTGTCACTAGAGGATGGAGAATGGGATCAGGCAACCCTCCTGCTTTTCTGTCTTTCGTGTTTGGCATCCAGTGCATTAGTCAAGGAAGATAGTGCCCGAACGCTCTGAGAGACTTGGTAGGAGATCAAGACCCAGGTTACTGAAGCAGCAATTCGGTGGGCCACCCTTAAAGTTCTCCTACCAGTAGTCAGGCTCCTCCCAAACTGCAAAGTACCACTGGGACAAACCGTTCATGGAAAAAATCGCCAAACAATGCTCTCCAAAGCTTCAGGGTAGAACAAAGCTAGTCTCCTGGCAGTTGAAGGCCACACTCGGGGAGTTTTCTGGTTAGCTGTTCCCAATTCCTCCCTGGGCACCCGTCTCGACCCACGGCCATTCGGATTGGTGTTGCTCTTCGCCTCAGCCCGCCCCCATACCTCACCGAAACTAGCGTGTATTAGCGGCAGGGCGACAGCGATCAACTCGGACTCACTTGGTCTCGTGTGCCACTCTGCTGAGGATAAGTTTGCCAGTCATGAGGGAGATCAAGGAAATAATAAAGAGAAGCCTCGCCACAGCCCGTTGCCCAGCTCAACGCGAACCCCAAGTACAGAAGGTCTGATGGAAGTCAAAAGCGTCCCTGATGGAGCCAGTCTATGCTACCTGGAAGGGATGGAAAGGCAGATTGCTGGGGAATACACCGGTTGCTGCCACATTGGCAGACACCTACGTGCCATTCTCTGTAGTGGATGGGGGTGGAGCTGCCAGCTCACTGGGAGACCCAGAAGATCCGATATATGAAGGACCTTCCCCCTTGCTATATTCATTCAATTAGGTCGGAGAACCTTGGAGCATGGGCAAGTGTGCTCTAAAGTTCCTCAAAGAGCTGGGTGACCGTTCCTCTTTCAGAGACTCAGTGTTGCGAGCAGAGAGGAAATGCCTGCAGCATTCTGGGCACGTGGCCCACCGCAGGGGAGCTGACGAAGTATTCGAGATGTAGCTCTGAGTTAACTATGTTGTTTTATTTGTATCATATTTTTTGTGAAGGTTTTTTTCAATGTATTTGTCTTTAAATAAATTATATATACATATTATAGGGGGGGTGGTAGGAGAAAATTCTCAAAAACTGCTTCAGAGGAGTATATTGTGTGTTCCCTGATTAGCAAGTTTATTCTTTTTCTCTGAGGATGAGGGCCCTTACAGTTCTAGTGGTGGTTTATATATTTATATATTTATATATATATATATATATATATATATATATTTATATATATATATATATATATATAATATATATATATATATATATATATATTAATATTTATATTTATATTTATATATATAATATAACATGCTCTTTAATATGTTGAAGTTAAGGTACCTTCACGAATTCTTACATTTGTTTGTTTATATATGGGTTTTTCTAGTGTTGAAATTAGGTAAGATGAGGTTGCTGAGTTGTGATTAGCTGGTCACTTGCTTTGCTTACGTTACCACAGTGGTTCTGGAACAGGTGTGTTGTTGGAAGATAAGTCAAATTCAGGAAAGGTTCTCGGTACTGCCTCAAGACAACCCAACCTTCCTTACTACCTCACTTCCTGTGTGGCTCGTCAGCCAGCAATGATGGTTGTTGAAGATACTCTCTGCTGCACCCTCTCTAATCACTACAGTGCTCTGTGTTATAGTTCTTTCAGTGGCATACAAAAATTGTTGGTAGTATCCAGTGCCCCGCCCTATGGTCGGAGTCATCCAGAGCCCCGCCTATGGTCGGGTAGTCATCAAGTGCCCCGCCCTATTGGTCGGTAGTCATCAGTTGCCATCTGTGGGAGGTTAGTAATCAGTGCCCATCCTGTGGGAGGTAGTCATCCCAGTGCCCATTCCTGTGGGAGGTATTGTCATCCCGTACCCCACCCCATGTCGGTAGTCATCCAGGGCATATCCTGTGGGAGGTAGTCATCCAGGTGCCAATCTTGAGGGAGGTAGTAATCCAGGGCCCATACTGTGGGAGGTAGTCATCCATGCCCCACCCTATGGTCGGTAGTTATCAGTCCCTCCTGTGGAGGGGGTAATCATCCAGTGCACCATCTGTGGGAGGTAGTCATGCGTTGCCCTTTTGTGGGAGGTGTTCCAGTGCCATCTGTGGGAGGTAGTCATCAGTGCCCCACCCTATGGTCGGTTAGTATCCTGTGACCATACCTGTGGGAAGGTAGTATCAGTGCACCACCTTATGGTCGGTAGTCATCCAGTGCCCTCTGTCGGGAGGTAATCATCCAGTGCCATCTGTGGTCGGTAGTCATCCTGTGCAACATCCTGTGGGAGGTAGTCATCCAGTAACATCCTGTGGGATGGTAGTCCATTCCAGACACACCTATGGTCGGTTAGTTATCAGTGCCCATCCTGTGGGAGGTATTCATCAAGTACACATCCTGTGGGAGGTAGTCTTCCAGTACACATCCTATGGTTGGTAGTCTTCCAGTGCCCATCTGTGGGAGGGCAGTCATCCAGTGCCCCTCCTATGGTCGGTAGTCATCTAGTTTCCCAGCCTGTGGTGAGGTAGTCATCCAGTAACATCTTATGGTCGGTAGTCATCCAGTGCCCATCGTGGGAGGGTAGTCATCCAGTACACATCCTGTGGGAGGTTAATCATCAGTTCACATCCTATGGTTGGTAGTCATACAGTGCCCATTCCTGTGGGAGGTAGTCATCCAGTACACATCCTGTGGGAGGTAGTATCAGTACACATCCTATGGGAGGTAGTCATCCAGTACACCATCCTGTGGGAGGTTAGTCATCAGTACACAACATATGGTCGTGTTAGTCATCCTGTTGCCCATCTGTGGGAGGTTATTTCATCCAGTACACATCCATGGGGGTGGGGGGAGGTAGTCATCCTAAGTACACATCCTATGGTTGGTAGGTCATACAGTGCCCATCCTGTGGGAGGTAGTCATCCCAGTGCCCCCTCCTATGGTCGGTAGTCATTCTAGTTGCCCATCTGTGGGAGGTAGTCTCAGTACACATCTTATGGTCGGTATAGTCATCCAGTGCCATCATTTGGGAGGGGTAGTCATCCTGTACATATTGTGGGAGCTAATCATCCAGTACACATCCTAATGGGTTGGTAGTCAATCTGTGGCCCATCCTGTGGGAGGTAGTTCATCCAGTAACATCCTGTGGAGGTAGTTCTCCAGTTACACTTCTATGGGAGGTAGTCATCCAGTTCCACATCCTGTGGGAGGTTGTCAATCAGTACACATCCTTATGGTTGATAGGTCATCCTGTGGCCTCTGTGGGAGGTCAGTCATCCAGTACACATCCTATGGTCGGTAGTCATCCAGTGACCATCCTGTGGGAGGTAAGTCATCAGTACAGTTTTTCTCTTCCCCATGGATGGGAGTAGTTTTTTTTTTGACTGTTGCATTTTTCTTTGTCCCTTTTTTATTTACTAGTGACGAAAGCCTGACCTCCCTGGGGTAGCTAGTGTTATTCCTTTATACCTACGCGGCCCACCAGTATTGAGTCGCGTCGGGACGACTACGAGTTGGTGGCGAGCAATTTGTAGACAGCCTGATTCTGTCAGAGCACACAGCCTAGCCGTCTTGCTCTGGACTAGTCATTTCGCGGCATTCTGTGTGCCCTACTGTAGGCCTTCCTAGGTCGGTGGGACGCCACAGTTCCACCCTCTCTCACTCTTGGACCGTCCGACTTGACGTACACTAAGTACTCCCCATCCCGGATGGCTTGCGCGTCACTTCTCACAATGCCCGTTGTGTACTCCTCCTACCCGAATTAAAGCCAATCTAGCTCCACGGCCGTTATAATTGCTAATTACGCTACCTTCATCGGCCACTAAACGCTGTTCAGCAGCATGAACAGTAATTTCACAAGAAACACAGCATCAAGCAGCAAAACTAAAACAGCATCAAGCAGCAACTTAACATAGCATCAAGCAGCGACTAGACAGCTTCAAGCAGCGACTTAACCAGCATCAAGCAGCACTAAACAGCATCAAGCAGCAACAACACAGCATCAAGCAGCACTATACAGCATCAAGCAGCAATAACATGCATAAGCGCAACTAACAAGCCTCAAGCAAGCGACTAACACGCATCAAGGCAGGCAACTAAAACAGATCAAGAAGCCAACTTAACTCTGCATCAAGGACAACTAACACAATATTACGAAACAACTAATCGCATCAAGCAGCAAGTAACACAGCGTCAACAGCAAATATAACAGCATCAACAGCAACTAACCAGCATCAGGAAGGTATGTATTTACCTCATCAATAGGCAATTACTATCACTGCATCAGCAGCACTAACACCAGCATCAAACCCAGCATCACTAACAAAGCATTATAGCCGGAACTACACACCATCAAGCAGCAAACTAAACACAACATTCAAGCCAGCAAACTAACACAGCATGATAGCTAAGCACCTAACACAGCATCAAGCAGCGGCTAACGCAGTTCAAGCAGCAATTAACACAGCATCCAAGAGAAACTACACAGTCATCAAGGAGCATACTAATAACAGCATCAAGCAGCAACTAATAACTGCATGATGCAGCATCTATCACAGCATCAAGCAGCAACTAACACAGCAACAAGCATCACCTAACACAGCATCAAACAGCGGCTAGCACAGCATCAAGCAGCAACTAACACAACATCAAGCAGCAACTAACACAGCATGAAGCACAACTAACACAGCAACAAGCATCAACTAGCACAGCATCAGGCAGCAACTAACACAGCATCAAACAGCGGCTAACACAGCATCAAGCAGCAACTAACACAGCATCAAGCAACAAGTAACACAGCGTCAACAGCAACTAACACAGCATCAAGCAGTAACTAACACAGCATCAGGCAGCAACTAACACAGCATCAACCAGCAATTAACACAGCATTAAGCAGCAACTAACACATCATCAGGCAGAAACTAACACAGCATCAAGCAGCAACTAACACAGCATCAAGCAGCAACTAACACAGCATCAAGCTGCAACTAATACACTCCATGAAGCGCAACCTAACACAGCATTCAAGCAGCAAACTAACCACCCATGAAGCAGCAACTAACACAGCAAAAAGCAGAACTAACTCAGCAAACAAGCCAACAACTAACACAGATCAAGCAGCAACTATTCACAGCATCAAGCAACAACTAACACAGCATCAAGCAGCAACTAACACAGCATGAAGCAGCAATTAGCACAGCATAAAGCAGCACCAAACGCAGCATCAAGCAGCAACTAACACACCATGAAGCAGCAACTAACACAGCAACAAGCAGCAACTAACACAGTATCAAGCAGCAATTAACACAGCATTAAGCAGCAACTAACACAGCATCATTCAGCAACTACACTGCATCACGCAGAAAACTAACACAGCATCAAGCAGGCAACTTATATAAACAACACCCCCCCCCCAAAAACCCCAACTTCAAGCAGCAACTACACGCAACAAGCAGCATCCTATAAAATCAGCATCAAACAGCGGCTAACAGAGCATCAAAGCAGCAACTAACACAAACATCAAGCAGCAATTAACACAGCATAAGCAGCAAAAAACTAACAAAGCAAAAAGCAAGCAACTACACAGCATCAAGCAGCAACTAACGCAGATCAAACAGCGGCTAACACAGCATCAAGCAGCAACTAACACAGCATCAAGCAGCAACTAACACAACATCAAGCCGCAAACTAACACAGCAATCAAGCAGAACTTAACACTGCACATAAGCAGAAACAGAACACAGATCAAGCAGAATTAACCACAGCATGAAGCAGCAACTAACAAAGCAACAAGCAGCAACTAACACAGCATCAAGCAGCAACTAACACAGCATCAAACAGCGGCTAACACAGCATCAAGCTGACAACTAACAACGCATCAGCAGCACCTCAACACAGCATCAAGCAGCAACTAACACTCCATCAAGCAGCAACTAAACACAGCAACAACCAGGGCAACTAACACAGCATCAAGCAGCAACTAACACACATCAAGCAGCAAACTAACACACCATCAAGCAGCACTAACACAGCATGATGCAGCGACCTACCACAGCTTCAAGCAAAGGCGGGGGCTAGCACAGCTCAAGCAGCAATTACACTGCATCAAGCAGCAATAACCAGCATCAAGCATCAACTAAACCAGCATCAAGCAGCTAACTAAACAGTGCATCAAGCGCAAATAACCACTGCATCAAGCAGCAACTAGCACAGCATAAGCAGCAACTAACAAAGCATCAAGCAGCAACTAACACAGCTTCAAGCAGCAACAGACACATCAAGCAGCAACATAACACCACTTCAAGCGCAAACTAACACAGCATGGAAGCAGCACTAACACATCATCAAGCAGGCAACTAACACAGATGAAGCATGCAAACTATACGCAGCTTCAAGCTGCAAATAACACAACATCAAGCGGGCATCTAAACAAAGCATGAAGCAGCAAATAAGAGCGCAACAAGCAGAAATCTAACTCCGCATCAAGCAGCAAACTAACACAAGCATCAAAACAGCAGCTAACACAGCAGCAAACGGCATACTAACTCAGCATCAAGCAGCAACTAAACTCAGCTTCAACCTGGCAACTCTAACACAGATCCAGGCAGCATTTAATCATTCAAAGGCAATAAACTTCACAGCATCAGGCCAGCATCTTGCACAGCATCACCTGCATCTTCAACAGCTTCAAGCCGAACTAACACACCATCAAACAGCAACTAACACACCATCATGCAGCAATAACACAGGATGAAGCAGCGCCTAACACAGCATCAAGCAAGCGGCTAAACACAGCATCCAAGCAGCAATAACACAGCATCAAGCAGCAACTAACACAGCATCTAGGAGCAGCAACATAACATAGCATCCACGCAGCAACTAACACAGCATAAGCAGCAACTAACCAGAATCAAGCAGAACTAACACAGCAACAATGCCTAGCCACATAACACAGCATCAAGCAGCACTAACACAAACATCAAGCAGCATCAATACCAGCATGAAGGCAGCAACTAAACAGCTGCAAGCAGAAGAACTAGCACAGCATAAGCAGCAACTAACACAGCATCAAGCAGCGGCTAACACAGCTTCAAGCAGCAACTAATACACTGCAATCAAGAGAAACTTATACACAACTTAAAGCTGCAACTTAACACAGCATCAAGCAGGCAACTAAACACTCATCAGGCAGCAACTAACACAGAATCAAGCAGCAACAACACAGCATCAATCAGCACTAACACAGCTTTCAAGCAGCAACAAAACCACCATCTAACAGACTACACTCCAATCAAGCGCATCTGCACAGCATGAAGCAGACCTACCAGCATCAAAGCAGCGGCTAACCAGCAATCGCAAGCAGCAATTAACACAGCATCAAGCGCACTAACACAGCATCAGCAGCAACTAACACAGCATCAAGCAGCATCTAACACAGCAAGAGCGCACCTAACACAGCCTTCAAACCGCGGCTAACACTGATCAAGCAGCTTCTAACACAACATCAAGCAGGAAACTTAACACAGCATGAAGGCAGAAAACTAAACTAATAACAAGCAGCAACTAACACAGCATCATGGCAGAGCAACTAACACAGCATCAAACAGCGGCTAACACAGCATCAAGCAGCAACTAACACAGCATCAAGCAGCAACTAACACACATCAAGCAGCAACTAACACAGCATAAGCAGCAACTAAACACGGCATCAAGCAGGTTGCAACTAAACACAGCAAACAAGCAGCAAACTAACACAGCATCATGCAGCAAACTAACCAATATTACGCAGCAAATATAACACAGCATCAGAGCAGCAAGTAATACAGGCGTCAACAGCAATTACAAAGCATTAACAGCTACTAACACAGACTCAGGCAGCAACTTCCACAGAATCAACCAGCAAATAACACAGATGAAACAGGAAACTAATACATCATCAGGCAGCAACTAACCACAACATCAGACAGCAACTAACACAGCATCAAGCTGGCAAACTATCATTAGCATGAGGTAGCAATAACGCATCAGGCAGAAAACTAACACAGATCAGGCGCAACTAACCACTGCATCAGACAGCAACTAAAACACCGGCATCAAGCCAGCAACTAACTCAGCATCAAGCAGCAACTAACACAGCATCAAGCAGCGGCTAACACAGCATCAAGCAGCAACTATACAGCATCAAGCAGCAATAAACAACATCAAGCAGATAACTAAACAGCATCAAGCAGCAAATAACCACATCATCAGGCAGCATCTAAACACAGCAACAAGAGCAACTAACACAGCATCAAGCAGCAAACTAAAACAGCATCAACAGCAACTAACACAAGTATCAAGGAGCAACTATCACACCATAAAGCAGCAACTAACCCTGCATCAAGCAGAAACTAACACGCAACAAGCAGACAACTAACACTGCTCAAGCGCTACTAACATCAGCATCAAGCAAACAAACTAAAACACAGCATCAAGCATGCAACTTAACACACCATCAAAACAGCCAACATAAAACTCCATCAAGCAGCAATAGCACAGCTGAAGCTGCACCTAACACAGCATCAAGCAGCGGCTAACACAGCATCATGCAGCAATTTAAAACACAGCTTCAAGCTTTAACTTACACAGCATCATGCAGCAAACTAAAAAAGCATCAAGCAGCTACTAAACAGGGCATCAAACAGCAATAACACAGCATCAAACAGCAAACTAACACTGCAACAAAGCGCCACCTAACACAGCATCAAAAAGGTGCTAACACAGCATGAAGCAGCAAACTAACACAGCATATGAAGCAGCAAACTATCACAATCAACATGCAGCAAACTAACACGCATAAGCAGCAACTAACTAGCATCAAACAGGGCTAACACAGCATCAAGCAGCAACTAACACAGCTTTCAAGAGCAACTAAAACTTACTTCAAAGCAGGCAACTAACCACAGCATCAGCAGCAACTACACCGGCATTAAGCAGCAACTAACACAGCAAAAAAGCAGGCAAACTAACTCACCATTAAAGCAAGCAATTTCACAACATTAGGCAGCAAACGTACACAGCATCAAGCAGCAAGTAAGACAGCGTCAACAGCAATTAACACAGCATTAACCAGCAACTAAAACAGCATCAGGCAGCAACTAACACAGCATCAACCAGCAACTAACACAGCATTAAGCAGGAACTAACACATCATCAGGCAGCAACTAACCACTGCTTTGGAAACAGCAAATAAACACAGTCAAGCAGCAACTATCATGGCATGAGGTAGCAAAACTATCAGCATAGGCAGCAAATACTAACACAGCATCAGGCAGCAACTAACACAGCATCATGCACAAGTAACACAGCATCAGGCAGCAGCTAACACAGCATCAGGCAGCAACTAACACAGCATCATGCAGCAACTAACACAGCATCTGGTGGCAACTAACTCAGCATCAAGCAGCAACTAACACAGCATCAGGCAGCAACGACCACAGCATCAGGCAGCAACTAACACAGCATCAAGCAGCAACTAACACAGCATCAGGCTGCAATTGACACAGCATCAGGCAGCAACTACCAGCATCTGGTGGCAACTACTCTGCATTCAAAGAAGCAAATGACACAGCATCAAGCAGCAGCTAACACAGCATCAGACAGCAACTATCACAGCATCAGGCAGCAACTATCACAGCATCAGGCAGCAACTATCACAGCATCAGGCAGCAACTGACACAGCATCAGGCAGCAACTATCACAGCATCAGGCAGCAACTATCACAGCATCAGGCAGCAACTACTCAGCATAAGCAGGCAATGACACAGCATCATGCAGCAGCTAACACAGCATCAGGCAGCAACTATCACAGCATCAGGCAGCAACTAACTCAGCATCAAGCAGCAACTGACACAGCATCAAGCAGCAGCTAACACAGCATCAGGCAGCAACTATCACAGCATCAGGCAGCAACTAACTCAGCATCAAGCAGCAACTGACACAGCATCAAGCAGCTCTAACACAGCATCAGGCAGCATCTATACAGCATCAGGCAGCAACTATCACAGCATTCAGGCAGCAACTAACACAGCTTCAAGCAGGCGTGCAGCTAACACAGGCATCAGGACAGCAACGATCACTGCATCAGGAGCCTTTAATACCAGATGTGTATATTTGTATTAAAAAGGACTTATCATTGTTGTAGTGAAAAACTTTTGTTTGCCTCAGAATAAACATAAAGATATTTGCAAGGTTAATACACACTAAGGTTTTTTTTATATTATACACACACGTATGTAATTCACTAGCATTACTCTTCAACATATCTATCGAAACATGGCGACTACCTGAGGTATTGGAAGACAAGCAAATGCTGTCCTATTTTTGAATAAGGTGGCAGACCCGAAGCTTTAAAAATACAGACCTTTGTCACTGACATGTTTTTTATTGTATGCATGGTCATGGAGGTAGATTATCAGAAGTAAAGTGTTGGAACACCTAGAGAGGAATGAGCTTTTCACGACCAGTCACGCACGGTTTCAGGAAGGGAAATCCTGTGTCCAAACTACTGTATTTCTATGACAGGGTGACAGCAGTAAGACAAGAGACGTGGGGGAATAGATTGCATTTTCTTCGACTGTAAGAAGGCGTTTGACACAGTTCCACACAAGAGATTAGTGCAAAAGCTGGAGGACCAGGCAGGGATAACAGGGAAGGCACTACAATGGATCAGTGAATACACTGTCAGGAAGACAACAGCAAATCATGGTATGTGGCGAGGTGTCAGAGTGGAAGCCTGTCGACGAGCGGGTTACACAGGGTCTGTCCTAGGACCGGTGCTGTTGTTTCCTGTATTGTGAAACGAATGACGGATGGAATAGACTACGAAGGTCCCTGTTGCTGATGAGGTGGAGCTGATGAGAATAATTTCAGTCGGACGAGGACCAGGAAGAAACTACAAGGGATATGGACAGGCTGAAGGCCCTGGTCCAGCAACTGGCCTCCTGGAGTTCAACCCCACCAAGTGCAAAGTCATGAAGACTGGGAAAAGGGGAAAGAATGACGCTGACGGAAGTACAAGTCATAGGCCCCCAGGTACTACAAACCTCACTCAAGAAAAAGGATTTTGTGGTAGTGTGTTGTAAAACGGGCAGATCTCTGAAGGCGACATCAACCAAATACTTGTTGAAGCTCAGGGGCGCCCTAGCCAAACATATAGAAACAGCATTCCGAATCTATAAGGAATCGTTCAGGTCCCGTACACGTGTACGTTAGGCCCATATTGGAGTTTGCGGCACCAGTTTGGAACCCACAATAGCCAAGGCACGTAAAAGAAACTAGAGAATGACTGCAAAGGGTTGCAAACAATACCTAGTTCCAGAGCTAAGGGGTATGTCTACGAGGAGAGGTTTAAGGAAATCAACATGACGACACAGGAGTAACTGGATGAGATAGGGAAGAGAAGATATGATAACGAGATTAAAAATACTGAGTGGAATCGACAAGGTAGAAGAGATGGATGTTCAGAGATGGGGTCACAGCAGAAGGGGAGTCACAGTTCGATGATGAAGACTCAGATGAATCACATGAATGGTTAGGAAGTTATTTCTTCTGTCACTGAGTTGTTAGGAAGTGGAATAGTCTGGGATGTGATGTAGTGGAGGCAGGATCCATACATTGCTTTAGAAGAGGTATGATATGCTTCTGGATGCTAGGAAGAGTGATATAGTAAGCGATAGGTTAAGAAGTGGGCGGGGCCGTGTGCTATGATTCGACTCTTGAAACCACAATTAGGTGATGTTGTTACACACATGATTTTATATTTATATATATATATATATATATATATATATATATTATATATTATATATATATTTTTATATATATATATATATGTATATAATGTGTTGTATGTTATGCTGCAATTCTGGTTATATATTCTACGCTCATAACACTGTGGTTATCTTTGATAGGTTCATTTTAGTGTCGTGGTTTATTTGGATCCTGATGATATCATTTACTTCCATACATGTTACACAATGTCACTTTATATACACAAATTACTGTCCTGGATTTGTTTAATAATAAGCCATTATTTAATTCTTATATATTTAGCATTAGTATATCCCAAATTGTAATAAAGCTTTTCAAGAAAGTTGCGGAAGTTTCTTTGTTTTGGTATTCCTGGACACACTGTATTTTAGGATGTTATTATCATTCATTTTCTAAAGAGATAAAATATTACTGTTCAGATCCCTTGTCTAAGGTCTCATACAGGTGACTGTCATTATGATTCCATTGTGGAAGTCATTGCAGTAGCACAGGTATAAATACGTTATGTGTACCTCCTCTGACAAAGAAGCAATGTTGCTGTGTGTTCTTGGACGTATCATTATCACAGCAGATTTCTCAGTTTTTTATTAAGATGTGAAAATTTCGTTATTATCAATAATTTTCGGTACCTTTGCTCTGAGTTCATGTAATAAAATTCATTTCTGAATTTTTTATTGTGTTATGCTATGTTTACTAACAGCTCTTCACCCAGGGAAACTACGTTTTAAAATAATTAGTACTATGTTTTACCATAGAGACCATCACGCTGGATAGCCATACTTGATTGTGATTTAGTTACACTATCTGCAGACTAACAGGTCAAGATTTCGTACTATTTAGCATTGACTGCTATTGAAGGATGTGGTGAATTGTTTCCTGATTTTTGTTTTATGAGGTCACTCTACTTTGGTGGGGGAAACGGCCGGGATAGAGTGTTTTTATAAACATTGATTTTCATCTTTCTTTATCTTTGGATGTGATCTGCCAACAGCGACCAACACACAGGTACCTAGCTACTGCTAGGTAAAATACTAGAGGGTCTAGTACGAACTTGCACACGAAATCACCACTACGATGCAAAAGACTTGGCAGACGATGACCATCCCCCCAATGATAAGCATGGTTGTCACTAGCACGTTAAGGAGACATACAATAAGTGTCAGGGGGCCCGAGACTGTTCACTGCCTCCCAGCTACATAAGGGGGATTACCAAGGAGGCCCCCTGGCAGTCTTCAAGCTGGAACTGGAACAAGCAACTAAAGTCGGTTTCTGACCAGCCGGGCTGTGACGTACGTTGGTTTGCGTGCAACCAAGCAGTAACAGCCTGGTTGATCAGGTTCTGGAACCACCAGGAGGCCTGGTTTAACAGAACCGGGAGCGGGGGCGTTGACCCCGGAAAACTCTTCCAGGTAAACTCCAGGTAAACTCCAGGTTACCTAGCTATGCTAGGCCAACAGGAGCAACACGTGTGAAAGAGAAATTTGACCATACGCTTCACCTTGCAGGCCAATTGAAACTACGAGATGAGGGGGAAAACAGATGTAAGGTGAAGGGAATAGGAAATGAGGGTTGAAGTAAGGGAATGAGAGAGGTAAGGGGAGAATAATGGAGAAATGAAGGAGGAAAAGGATTTGTAAGTCAGATATGAGCTGCACCTTGATATTAGTACCCACGAATATAGCAAGGCAAATTTTCATTATAAATTATTCTCATATGATTATATGATTATTATTTATTCATTCTTATTGTGAATAGTATTACAATAATATTCATTAATTCACTCATTTATTATAAATATAATCTATATATATATATATATATAAAATATATATATATCATATTATATATATATATATATATATATTTATATTATATATATATATATTATATTATATATATAAATATATATATATATATATATATAATAAGTTATATTTATATATAATATATATATATTTATATATATATATATATATATATATATCCTATATTTATTATATATTTATATTATATATAAAATACTCATCAAGCACTTGGTGTGTTTCAGAGAGGTTGCTATATGAACTCACCAAATTGTCCAGTGCGTGACTGGTGGCAGAGTCCCAGATGGCCATTAGACCCCCTTTACTTTGGTGCCTCACTGTGTGCCACTCACGGAAGAAGGGTGGAGGGAATCAGGCCATTGCAGAGTGGGCTAACAACCTTTCGGCGCCTAGTCGCCAGGCCCTGCAGTAAGAAGGGGTGAGTCAAGAGGCTGCTGCATTGCTGAACCAACTCAGCTCGGTTTTGGTGTTCAACAAGTGCTGTGCTGTTGGAAGCAGCTGCCCACGCAGCACGAGTGTATATCCAACACATGTCGATGAAAAAGCCTTGGTCATTTGGACTTGGCCAAACGCTTTCAACGCACCCAGGTCAGAGGGAAATGCTGCTCTCCAAGAGTTTATCGAAACCTCCCTTCCGTCCTATCATAGTCTATCCCTTCGTAGAATAGTGGGTTTGTGTGACTTCCAAACTATTGTTTGGGGACCTTGAAATTGACTCGTGTGAGGGTGTGCAACAGGGGGACCCTCTCGTCCCCTGTCTATTCTGGTTGCATCATCAAGGAAGTTACAGAAGCACTCTCAGTGAGCTCAATATTTGGTTCTAGGATGATGGTACCCTTAGTGGCACAACAGGAGTCTCTCCTAGAGGACATCCAGAAAAAATTAAAGACATAGGAGGAAAGTCTGGGGGGGCCTTTCTTTAAACCCTCTCAATTGTGAAATAGTTTCTTACAAACGACAGATTGATCCAGATTATTAGTGCTGTTTTCAGGAACACGATCCATTGATCTAGCCAACAGCAATATCCTTGGCACTCCTCTCAGGTCATTGGCCATCGATCTGATCCTAGAAAAAAAAGTATCAGACCTCCGGACGATGGAAGGCTGGATGAAAGACACTGACCACATGATGCACTTCTGCATACTCACCAGGTGCCTGTCAATACCAAACTTACCTTCATTTGAAATGCGCCCTAGTCTTCAGGCAGTCCTTTACTCAATGGTATATGATCTTCCTAAGTCCATGCTAGTGTATTGAATCTTTCCCTTGAAGATGGTCAGTGGTTGACAAGCCTCACTTCGGTCAGGCTTGGGGGGTGGGAGTGTATGGCAGCTCCTCTCATGTTGCTCTACCAGCTTTCCTATCCTCTTCCATTAGCATCAAAGTAGTTATAAGACAAATTTCTTCCTTCAGCCGGAATACAGGACGCCTAACTATGCCAGTGCCATCACTGAATGGGAAAACTCTTGCTGATCCAGCCACCAAATTCCTTGTGCAGTACTGGCCTCACCAAACCAGTCAGCTGGATGGCCCGATCACTGAAAAGATGCTTGCCAACATGGCTCAGGGCTGTAACTTCTGACAGGGAAACTGCCCATCTCCAAGCTGTGAGTGCACATCCACTCTGGGGACTTCCTTCCATACAAGTTTCCAGTTCGGCAAGGGGAATGCGGCCTTCGACGATAAGACACTCTGTATCGCAGTGGGCTCTGTGCATTGCTGCTCAATTAAACGGAATATACGCGTATTTGCGGCGAAGCGCAAGGCCGACCAATATGGTCTACATGGTCTTAACATGGTTCCAAATACCAAGGGCTGGCATGCAAGACACAATGAGGGCAACGACATCATAAAGAGAACCCTTGCTACAGCTGGATGCCCAGCCGAGAGGGAAGCCCAAATCCCTTGCAGCTACAATACCCACTACCCCAGCAAACTGGCCTGATGGGGTTCACATTATCCTTGGAAAGAAATGGCAAGCAATTTAGCATGGGGACTGTACCTGTGTGTCACACTGGCCGGACTCCTATATCCTCACAGTGTGGGGGCGACAGGAAGTGCTGCTGATCACTGGGAGAGGAGTACAAGATTCAGAAGTCATGGAGGGACATAAGCCAACAGTTTCAATTTGTCCCCAGTGGGATCAGAGAACTTGAATCATGGAAAAAACATGCCACACGTTTCCTTAAAGAAACTGGATTCCAGACTAATCGACACCACTAGGGACCCATGGGCAGCCACTTCATGTTCAGCGCCTCAGCCATGGCCATCCAGAGGGAAAATGCCTGCTGCATAATGGAATCGCGCCTGGCTTCGGAGAGGAGCAGGAGGGAGATTCATAAACCTTTAATTTATATTGTTACTAATGTAATTCATGTTTGTGCTTTCTTTCATTGTATTCTGTATATTAATAAAGTACATATATATCATATAAATTATAGGGGGTGGTAGGAAAATGAAAGTATTCAAGGAGCTCCCGGGAGGAGACCTTGAGTTTTCCCTGAGGTAAGCTTTATATATAGTGTGCTCTAAAGGTTCCTCAAATGGACCTCATGAGAATGGAGGAGAGAATAAGCGTTCTTGATGCCCTTGATGTCTGCATTCTCACAGGTGTCTTACTATGCCAAGGACTTCACTTACTTCTCGAGGTTGTGCACCCTTTTTGACAACCCAACACTCGTTGGAATTTGACGCACACTGAGATCAATCTTTTAAGAAGGCACTGAAACTGTCACTAGAGGATGGAGAATGGGATCAGGCAACCCTCCTGCTTTTCTGTCTTTCGTGTTTGGCATCCAGTGCATTAGTCAAGGAAGATAGTGCCCGAACGCTCTGAGAGACTTGGTAGGAGATCAAGACCCAGGTTACTGAAGCAGCAATTCGGTGGGCCACCCTTAAAGTTCTCCTACCAGTAGTCAGGCTCCTCCCAAACTGCAAAGTACCACTGGGACAAACCGTTCATGGAAAAAATCGCCAAACAATGCTCTCCAAAGCTTCAGGGTAGAACAAAGCTAGTCTCCTGGCAGTTGAAGGCCACACTCGGGGAGTTTTCTGGTTAGCTGTTCCCAATTCCTCCCTGGGCACCCGTCTCGACCCACGGCCATTCGGATTGGTGTTGCTCTTCGCCTCAGCCCGCCCCCATACCTCACCGAAACTAGCGTGTATTAGCGGCAGGGCGACAGCGATCAACTCGGACTCACTTGGTCTCGTGTGCCACTCTGCTGAGGATAAGTTTGCCAGTCATGAGGGAGATCAAGGAAATAATAAAGAGAAGCCTCGCCACAGCCCGTTGCCCAGCTCAACGCGAACCCCAAGTACAGAAGGTCTGATGGAAGTCAAAAGCGTCCCTGATGGAGCCAGTCTATGCTACCTGGAAGGGATGGAAAGGCAGATTGCTGGGGAATACACCGGTTGCTGCCACATTGGCAGACACCTACGTGCCATTCTCTGTAGTGGATGGGGGTGGAGCTGCCAGCTCACTGGGAGACCCAGAAGATCCGATATATGAAGGACCTTCCCCCTTGCTATATTCATTCAATTAGGTCGGAGAACCTTGGAGCATGGGCAAGTGTGCTCTAAAGTTCCTCAAAGAGCTGGGTGACCGTTCCTCTTTCAGAGACTCAGTGTTGCGAGCAGAGAGGAAATGCCTGCAGCATTCTGGGCACGTGGCCCACCGCAGGGGAGCTGACGAAGTATTCGAGATGTAGCTCTGAGTTAACTATGTTGTTTTATTTGTATCATATTTTTTGTGAAGGTTTTTTTCAATGTATTTGTCTTTAAATAAATTATATATACATATTATAGGGGGGGTGGTAGGAGAAAATTCTCAAAAACTGCTTCAGAGGAGTATATTGTGTGTTCCCTGATTAGCAAGTTTATTCTTTTTCTCTGAGGATGAGGGCCCTTACAGTTCTAGTGGTGGTTTATATATTTATATATTTATATATATATATATATATATATATATATATTTATATATATATATATATATATATAATATATATATATATATATATATATATTAATATTTATATTTATATTTATATATATAATATAACATGCTCTTTAATATGTTGAAGTTAAGGTACCTTCACGAATTCTTACATTTGTTTGTTTATATATGGGTTTTTCTAGTGTTGAAATTAGGTAAGATGAGGTTGCTGAGTTGTGATTAGCTGGTCACTTGCTTTGCTTACGTTACCACAGTGGTTCTGGAACAGGTGTGTTGTTGGAAGATAAGTCAAATTCAGGAAAGGTTCTCGGTACTGCCTCAAGACAACCCAACCTTCCTTACTACCTCACTTCCTGTGTGGCTCGTCAGCCAGCAATGATGGTTGTTGAAGATACTCTCTGCTGCACCCTCTCTAATCACTACAGTGCTCTGTGTTATAGTTCTTTCAGTGGCATACAAAAATTGTTGGTAGTATCCAGTGCCCCGCCCTATGGTCGGAGTCATCCAGAGCCCCGCCTATGGTCGGGTAGTCATCAAGTGCCCCGCCCTATTGGTCGGTAGTCATCAGTTGCCATCTGTGGGAGGTTAGTAATCAGTGCCCATCCTGTGGGAGGTAGTCATCCCAGTGCCCATTCCTGTGGGAGGTATTGTCATCCCGTACCCCACCCCATGTCGGTAGTCATCCAGGGCATATCCTGTGGGAGGTAGTCATCCAGGTGCCAATCTTGAGGGAGGTAGTAATCCAGGGCCCATACTGTGGGAGGTAGTCATCCATGCCCCACCCTATGGTCGGTAGTTATCAGTCCCTCCTGTGGAGGGGGTAATCATCCAGTGCACCATCTGTGGGAGGTAGTCATGCGTTGCCCTTTTGTGGGAGGTGTTCCAGTGCCATCTGTGGGAGGTAGTCATCAGTGCCCCACCCTATGGTCGGTTAGTATCCTGTGACCATACCTGTGGGAAGGTAGTATCAGTGCACCACCTTATGGTCGGTAGTCATCCAGTGCCCTCTGTCGGGAGGTAATCATCCAGTGCCATCTGTGGTCGGTAGTCATCCTGTGCAACATCCTGTGGGAGGTAGTCATCCAGTAACATCCTGTGGGATGGTAGTCCATTCCAGACACACCTATGGTCGGTTAGTTATCAGTGCCCATCCTGTGGGAGGTATTCATCAAGTACACATCCTGTGGGAGGTAGTCTTCCAGTACACATCCTATGGTTGGTAGTCTTCCAGTGCCCATCTGTGGGAGGGCAGTCATCCAGTGCCCCTCCTATGGTCGGTAGTCATCTAGTTTCCCAGCCTGTGGTGAGGTAGTCATCCAGTAACATCTTATGGTCGGTAGTCATCCAGTGCCCATCGTGGGAGGGTAGTCATCCAGTACACATCCTGTGGGAGGTTAATCATCAGTTCACATCCTATGGTTGGTAGTCATACAGTGCCCATTCCTGTGGGAGGTAGTCATCCAGTACACATCCTGTGGGAGGTAGTATCAGTACACATCCTATGGGAGGTAGTCATCCAGTACACCATCCTGTGGGAGGTTAGTCATCAGTACACAACATATGGTCGTGTTAGTCATCCTGTTGCCCATCTGTGGGAGGTTATTTCATCCAGTACACATCCATGGGGGTGGGGGGAGGTAGTCATCCTAAGTACACATCCTATGGTTGGTAGGTCATACAGTGCCCATCCTGTGGGAGGTAGTCATCCCAGTGCCCCCTCCTATGGTCGGTAGTCATTCTAGTTGCCCATCTGTGGGAGGTAGTCTCAGTACACATCTTATGGTCGGTATAGTCATCCAGTGCCATCATTTGGGAGGGGTAGTCATCCTGTACATATTGTGGGAGCTAATCATCCAGTACACATCCTAATGGGTTGGTAGTCAATCTGTGGCCCATCCTGTGGGAGGTAGTTCATCCAGTAACATCCTGTGGAGGTAGTTCTCCAGTTACACTTCTATGGGAGGTAGTCATCCAGTTCCACATCCTGTGGGAGGTTGTCAATCAGTACACATCCTTATGGTTGATAGGTCATCCTGTGGCCTCTGTGGGAGGTCAGTCATCCAGTACACATCCTATGGTCGGTAGTCATCCAGTGACCATCCTGTGGGAGGTAACCCAGCTGTAGGTCCCTAGCCTTAGGCTGTAGGTAGGTTCCCTAACCAGCTGGGTTGTAGGAAAAGGCAGAAGTGAGAGTTTAAGCTAGATTCCCTGCCAGGAGAGCTGTAAGGAGACCCTTTGTCGCCTACAAAATGCGAGAAGGACTTGGGGGTTATAGTAAGCAGTAACCTTATCCAAGACAGCAATGCCTAAGCGTACGTAATAAGGCAAGCAGATTACTGGGATCTTGTTACAAAGAATTCTTCAACACTTGTTCAACCTTTGGACGAAGACCTACTTCGACTAGTTGATGGTACCACTATGACCCCGCCTCCACCTGCTTCACGTCACCTCACTACAGTATATAAGCCACGTCTACGGCCCTATGCTGTACATTCTACAAGATTGATGGACTGAACACATCGACTCCAGGTTGAGGGACTGATTTAAATCATTCTCCTCCTCTCCTTACGCCATCCTCTTTGTATTGGACTGATGAAGCCACTGTGTGGCGAAACGTTTCCTGAATAAAGATTCCCATATGCTGCATAAGTGTCTCAATCTTCAACTTGTCGGTTTTTCAAACCATTCATCACAACTGTCAGACACTGCAGCATCATGGGATCTTGTTACAAAGAATTCTTCAACACTTGTTCAACCTTTGGACGAAGACCTACTTCGACTAGTGGATGGTACCACTATGACCCCGCCTCCACCTGCTTCACGTCACCTCACTACAGTATATAAGCCACGTCTACGGCCCTATGCTGTACATTCTACAAGATTGATGGACTGAACACATCGACTCCAGGTTGAGGGACTGATTACCTCATTCTCCTCCTCTCCTTACGCCATCCTCTTTGTATTGGACTGATGAAGCCACTGTGTGGCGAAACGTTTCCTGAATAAAGATTCCCATATGCTGCATAAGTGTCTCAATCTTCAACTTGTCGGTTTTTCAAAACCATTCATCACATCTAGCTCTTGTTATGCTTCGTCTGTTCACATGCTGGGTAACTTGTTAAGCTTGCTGGTACAACGTTACCTTGAGCAGGTCACACACCCTCTACCTTTCCCCTGCATCGCAGCCATGGTGGAAACAGGACATCATCCCTGTCCTTCACTACTCACCTTTCGAACTTTTTGATGCAGACACAGTTCGCGTAGCTTATGTTCTCGTTGGTGATCCAAGATGTACATCTTGTTATTTGTGGAACTTTTTTCCAACAGTATATGATTTTTTTAAATTCGACATTTAGGTTGTGTGTCGTGAGGCACTCTTTATAAGAACATAAGAAAGGAGGAACACTGCAGTAAGCCTGTTGGCCCATACTGGGCAGGTCCTTCACAAATCCAACCCACTAACTGAATATTTTTCCAACTCACTTTAGTTCTACCCTAAACAATAAGCTCTGATATATCCACTAACTCATGTGCAAGTCCCACTCAAATCAGCCCCTCTCACTCACGGAAATAAATGGTATAAAATACCGACACATTGGAAAAATAAACACAGAAGCAGTATAATGTAATCCTTTATTGACAATGTTTCCCCCACACACTGGGCTTTATCAAGTCACAGACAGATCTACCTGGGTGTATGTATGTTGATGTTCGCCAAGACCGGAGTCCTGGCACGGGTCTTAATCTTGCGATGACCGTCTCTGGCTCCCGAAGGAGAAAGCGTTCTGCAATGTTGCAATGTATGCTGCTCAAGCACTGTTCTGGTCGTTCATCTGGTGCGTCTCATAGGCGACAGCGACGTAATGCACTCCTAACTGTGGACACTAGCGAGGAGCAGGATATGTCGTTATCACGGGCAACAGCTTGTCTAGTTCGTTGACTCTATTGTACACTAGTGTAGCCGTAGTCCTCTCTGGGTCTTCTTCGGGAGGGGACATCAGTGCTAGTTGCCTACGGAGTGTCTCAGTAGCTTAGCACTCCAGAAGATAGTGTGTTAGGGGCGCTGGACAACGTGCTGGCAGTACTGGCACATCTCAGCCTTGTTTACCATCATCTTGGCTGTGGGAAAGCCCAAACGAAGCCGATGGATGGCGGTACACTGCGCTCTGGACCAGTTTCTATCATATGGAGGGGGTTCTCCTGAGTCGCTGCTCGGTACCACTGTTGAGATGGGGTATCACCTAGAACCTCCCCCATAAGTTTCAGTACTCTGGCAGCCACCAGTTTGGTCTGGAGTAAGCTGATGGGGACAGTAATCAAACATGTGGATAATCTGTGGCTGCCTTGGCTGCATCATCTGCCGCCTCATTTCCCCTGATGCCAGCATGGCTGGGGATCCAGTTCAATGTCCATCTGTTACCCTGAACTTTTAAGGCTGTCATTAGGCTCAGGATCGATGTGATGAGGTGAACATTGTCCTGTGGTTGGCGATGGGAGAGGGCATTGATTGCAGAGGTGGAGTCAACTTGTATGGCAGTCGGAGTCGATATCGTAGGGCATGTGACAATGCCTGCTGAATCGCCACCAGCTCATCTTGAAGGAGCGTGCAGTGGTCAGAGAGTAGCCAGCCTTGTGTGTGACCATTGTGGTACAGTCCAGTGCTGCTCTCTTCCTGTCAGGTCGACAGAACCATCTGTGAAATACAGTGCACATGTGCGTCCCTCTGCCAGTGCCATGCTTGTCTCAGCATGATTGCTGAGGGTGTCTTGACTGCAGAGACGCTTAGAGGTAGTTAGTTGCATGACGCAAACATAGGCCGGATCTGGGCGCCAGGGAGGTGGTGGATGATACCCAGAAACAGGAAGGGTCACAACTCTTCTCATTAGTAGTTGTATAGGCAGCAGCTGCAGCCCAGCAGCACAAAACGAATCCAGGCGTAGTCCGTGAAGAGAGTTGGATCTTGTGTCATGGTTGTCAATATCCGTCTTCTTAGTGAGGTACCTTGCTGCCGGTGCAGAATCGTGGCTACTTTGCAGTCGTTTATGTATCTTACTCTGTCAGCCAAGGAAGGAAGCCGGCCTCAGATCTGAGACATACTGTGTTGGTCCAGATGGGAGCCCCAAGCATAGTTCTTATCGCCTGGTTTTGTACAACCTCCACCCTTTGCCTGTTCTGCGGGAAGAGAATGAGCTAACGCTGGTGCACCGTAGTCAATGAGCGAGCGTATAGCTTGTATATTGTACAAGCGAAGTACATCTTTGCTCGCCCCCTGCACGGTGCCTCCGTCATGGCTCTCATAGCGCTGAGTCTGAGTAGAGCACGTGATCTGACATACTCTGTCTGTTTCTGAAAGGTCAGCTTTATATCAATGTAGATTCTCAAATATAGGTAGGAGCCTGTCCACTCAAGTTCTGTATCCTGAATACGTAATCTATTCACAGGATCTGGTCCCTTGAACATCACTGCAAGATATTTCTCGGCGGAGATCTTGAGACCTAGTTCCTTGCAAGACCGCGCTATTGGGTTCAAAGCTCTCTGGGCCTGTCGCTCCACATTGCATTTCCCATTCACTATGAGTGCAAGATCAACAGCATAGTTGAGGAGCTGCGTACCACTATGAAAGGGAAGGCTCACAAGTTCCTGCATAAGGACGTTTAAACAGGGTAGGACTGAGCACAACTCCTTGTGGCGTGCCGTTTTCCAGGTTTTTTAAAGGAAAGAGTAGTGTCCCTGACAGCTGACATAGGCCTGCCTGTCCCTTAGGCAGGACTCTATCCAGGCCAGGAGGCGTCCTTTGATACCCTTCCGAGCTAGTATTGCTAGAATTGCTGTGGGCCTGGCTAGCTCAAATACCTTCTCGAGGTCAAGGTAGACGACGATGCTAGGTTTCTTGTTACTATCAGCAATCTGGCTTAGTAGGTGGTTATACACTCTGCTGTACCCCACTCCTTTGGTGAAGCCAAATATGTGATGATGAGAGCGTCCAATTTTCCACAGGAGGCGGTTTAACACCATCCTCTCAGCAGTCTTGGCTAAACAGCTCGTTAGCGATATGGGTCTCATACTGCCTGGGTCCTTGGCTTTGGAATGGTACGATGGTAGCTTTCTTCCAAGCTGCTGGGAGTCCTGGCCCTCCACGACTTGTTAATGACGTCTAGTATGGCCTCCCATCCACTCTGCCCAGCCCGTGCAATCATGGAGTACGTAACACCATCGATGCCCGGGTCCAGTGTCACCTGTGTTTTTAATGGCACGTCGGAGTCCCAAGTCCGTGAGGTCTTCATCAGTCACATCTTCCGACTCACATGCAGCTTGTATCACTGGCGTTGTGGCAAAAGATCCATCTGTATATTCGGATGTCCTGTGGGAGCTGAGTGGAGGTTCCCTTGGAAGTGAAGAGCTCTACTAGTTTCTCAGCTTCCTGGAATGGGTTCGGGTGTGCTGGTGGCCTCGGCTTGCTTTTGCCAGTTGCGATGTTAAGCTTGCCCCATATCTCAGATAAGGTGGTGTGATGCCCGAATGTTGAGCACCACTCCAGCCATTTCTCAGTTTTTACTCTGAGAGAGGATCTGCGGGCATGCTACACAATGACTCTCAAGTATTCCTGTTCTCTGCCGTAGGGTTACGTCTGTATAGCTTCCTAAAAGAGTTGATGCGGTGGTTCTGCTCCCGCACCTCGTCGTTGTAGAACCACCAGTCTCTTTGTGAGTGCGTCCTGCGGACTTCTTTGGAATTGCGCACTCTGCTGCCTAGATGAGAACAGTGATTAGCTCCTGTTCAGCAGTATCACAGTCTTCGGATAGAGTGCATGTGTACCACCAGTCAAGAATATAATCCTGGAACACCTTCCAGTTGGCCCTCTTTACGTCCCATCTAGGAGGCAGCACAACTGTGGGAGGCCCGTTGATGTTAAAGGTGGTGATCACTGCAAAGTGGTCACTGACAAGGTGAGGATGAGTTTCCCATGTGGCTCCCGCTGCGAGTTGTCTTGTCCCGAAGGTAAGGTCGAGGCAGTCATTCAAATGGTGTGTGGGGTCACCATTGTTTAGCAACTTTACCTCTGGAATATCGTGTAGGAGCATTACTATGTGTCTGCCATTGACTACGGTGCACTGGCGTTGGCTCATCTCTTTCCGTAGAGCAGGCAAAGGGTGGAGTTAGTACAAAACCGGACAATAGGAACTATGCTTGGGGCCCCCATCTGGACCAATACAGTATGTCTCAGAGTTGAAGCCCGGCTTCCTTCCCCGGCTGACAGAGTAATATACATAAACGCCTGCAAAGTAGCCACGATTCTGCACCGGCAGCAAGGTATCCCACTGAGAGGACGGATATTGGCAACCATGACACAAGATCCAACTCTCTTCACGGACTACTGGATTCGTTCGTTTTGTGCTGCTGGCGGAAACTGTTGCCTATACAACTACTCCTTAAGAAGAGTTGTGATCTTCCTGTTGCTGGGTATCATCCACCACCTCCCTGGCGCCCAGATCCGGCCGATGTTAGCGTCATGCACCCACCTACCTATAAGCGTCTCTGTAGTCAGGCACCCACAGCAATCATGCTGAGACTGCTGAGACAAACATGGCACTGGCAGAGGGAAGCACATGTACACTGTATTTCACAGATGGTTCTGTCGACCCTGACAGGAAGAGAGCAGGAGCTAGCATGTACCCCAATGGTCACACACAAGGCTGGCGATTCCCTGATCACTGCACGCTCCTCAAGTTGAGCTGGTGGCGATTCAGCAGGCATTGTCACATTCCCTACGACATCGACTCCAACTCCACCTCTGCAATCAATGCCCTCTCCCATCGCCAACCACAGGACAATGTTCACCTCATCACATCGACTTCTGAGCCTAATGGGCAGCCTTAGAAGTTCAGGGTAACATATCGACATCGACCTGGATCCTCAACCATGCTGGCATCCGGGGAAATTAGCGGCAGATGATGCAGCCAAGGCAGCCACAGATTATCCACATGTTTTGATTACTGTCCCCATCAGCCTACTCCAGACCAAACTGTGGCCGCCAGAGCAATGAAATTTATGGGGGAGGTTCTAGGTGATACACTCCATTTCAACAGTGGTACCGAGCAGCGACTCAGGGAGAACCCCGTCCATATGACAGAAGGTGGTCCAGAGCGCAGTGTAACCGCCATCCATCGGCTTCGTTTGGGCTTTCCAATAACCAAGATGATGGTAGACAAGGCAGATGAGATGTGCCAGCACTGGTAGCACGTTGTCCAGAGCCCCTAACCCCACTATTTCTTAGAGTGCCAAGCTACTGAGGGCACTCCGCAGGCAACTAGCACTGATGTCCACTCCCGAAAGACCAGAGAGGACTGCGGCTACACTAGTGTAAACAGAGTCAGCGAACCAGACAAGCTGTTGCCCGTGATAACGACATATCCTGCTCCTCGCTAGTGTCCACAGTTAGGAGTGCATACGTCGCTGTCGCCTATGAGACGCACCAGATGAACTGACCAGAAAAGTGCTTGAGCAGCATACGTTGCAACATTGCAGAACCCTTTCTCCTTCGGGAGCCAGAGACGGGTCATCGCAAGATTAAGACCCGTGCCAGGACTCCGGTCTTGGCGAACGTTATACATACCTATACTGTACTTCCTATAACAGTGATAGAGTGAACACATCGATTCCAGCTGAGAGTCTGATTACCTCAAACTCCTCCTTTCCTTATACCTTCCTGCTTTGTATTGGACTGATGAAGCCACTGTGTGGCGAAACGTTTCTTCAATAAAGATTTCTGTATGCTGCATAAGTGTCTCAATTCTTCAGAATACACTATACCTTGTGGAGGCTGTGACAAGATATATGTAGGTGAAACAGGTAGAAACCTCGAAACACGCCTCAATGAACACGTTAATGCATGTAGGAACGATAACTTGAGCAACGCCTGCGTACAACACCGGAATTCCACCAATCACCTCATGAAAATCAACGACGCCCTTCTAATGACCGCAGATGTAAATGCCTTGAATAATCATTAATCACTGTTTCTAACACAATCAAGCAAAATAAAAGTAGCTTCATCATCTCTGAAGTATTAGCAAAAATCCTCCTCAAAACAGTAAATCCTGCCATCACATAGTCTCTGCTGCTAATACTACACTAGAACATAACAGAGGAGGAACACTGACACAGACCTTCTCAAGTCCAACGGCCTACAGGAATATTTGTTATACTACTTTTATGCTACCCAAGTATAGCTTTTATAAACCTTTTACTCATGTGCCGGTTGATTGTTCTAACCTTATTGTATTAATACTACTACTACAACTAATTTTACTACTATTACTGCCACTAGTATTACACCTCATTCTAAGCCTATATATACCCTCTGTGTCCATGTACTGTTTGTAACGGCTTGATAAAGCTCCTGGAGAGCGAAACGTTGAAACAATAAATATCGCATTAGTTGCATTTGTGACCTTTCACATTCCCAAGCTTTAGAACTTTGCGTCTATCTACACTGAACTGCATCTGCAACTTTTCTGACCACTGACTGAAATGTCTAAATCCTCCTTAAGTTCTGTGACATCTACGTTTGAATCGATTATCCTACCTATCTTCGTGTCATCAACGAATTTGCTCATATCACTAGTAATTCCTTCGTCAAGGTCATTGATATATATTATAACCAACAACGGGCCTATATACAATATCGAATACTTTATCTTGACCTATGGTTGTGTGTAACTCATGATCTATCTCAGACTGCTATCTGCAAACTGTCTCAGTCGAGATTTGTAAGTTGCTGAACTCAGATTCAGTTATTAGGAATTCTTTTTGTGACTTCTCGGAGGACAAGTTGTTGTTCCTTGTTAGGTCATGTTTGTATCACCATCTCCTTACTCGCTGTTGTGTGTTGCTTTCAGCTGCTCTGTGCTGGTAACTGTTGTTTGACGATGTGTTTGACCTTCTGTTTAAGCAAGGTGTGCTTTATCCTCTCGTATGTTAGGAGTTAGTCTATTTAGGAACTTCTCTAGTGTGTCAGTCTTTTACTCTTTCGTATCTACTTAGATTATACTTACAAAGTAATTCATTAATGTTAATACTGAAAAGTACTCTTAAGTAGTAAAGTGGCTAATGGAACAGTTAAAATTACACTACAGTTACACTTAAAGTTCTGATATAAGTACAAAAAGTTGAGGTTGAGCTGTTAGCCTCTACTTCATTAATCAGTGAAAATTATTATAACTCAGTATCAGTCTTTATTTTTTTATGTAAATTTATACCTTAGATCTTTTATAAACAAAAAAGTTCAAGAATTTATTCATAAGTTCCATTCTCCTTGTTATGACCTCTATTTGTGTTATGCTTATAAAGAGTTTAAAACTTAACATAAGAGCATAAGAAAGAGAAACATTACAGCAGCCTACTGGCCCATGCGAGGCAGGTCCAAGTCGCCTACCGCTTATGCAACTGACCCAACCTTGTCAGGTCCAGGTCAGATCACTTTAAGAAGGAGTACGGCATCAGAGCTACTAGTGCAAGCTAGTCAGGTCCAAGTCACACCTACCCACACCCACTCATGTATTTATGTATCCTATTTTTAAAACTACACAAAGTTTTAGCTTCTATATAGGTACTCGGGAGTTTGTTCCACTCATCCACAACTCTATTACCAAACAAGTGTTATATCCTTCCTGAATCTGAATTTTTCCAACTTGAAACCATTGCTGCGAGTCCTATCATGGCTAGATATTTTTTAGCACGCTATTTACATCCTCTATATTTATTCCTGTTTTCCATTTATACACCTCAGTCATATCCCGCCTCTCTTTTGACCAATGAGATGTTTTAATCTATTGTTCATCCATTCGGGATCGTTTTGTTAGATCTAATTTCCCTACTCGGGACAAAAGTTGTCTGGGCAGCTTCAGCTATGCTCTGAAAAACGTCTTATTGGCAAATATCACCACATACCTCACCCAAATTCAGGTCGTTCCAATCAGCCCTACGACCGAAACGTTTTCTATTAAATATATTCTAGTGTTTGCTTACGTGTCTCTCTCATCCAATTTGTCGGTATCTATTACCAGGGATAGGTGTGCCCAGCCATCTCAAAAATGCCTGGATAGATGTCCTCAGTTATTTCAGAACTGTTGGGACAGGTGTCCCCAACCAACTCAAAACTTTTGAGATAGGTGTCCCCAGCCGCCTCAGAACTGTTGAAATAGGTGAACCATTAGCTCAGAACTCTGTGTATAGGTGTGCCTGGATGTGATAGAATAGGACTATTGTAATTGCCATCTCATGTTTCTAAGTTGTAACTGTACTCACGTTTCACGACGGCAGCTATAAGGTCTGAACCTATCACTGTTAATTTCCTGGATCCAGTGTCTTGCTGGTCGAGTGTGATACTGATTGCCTTTCCTGGATATCTGTGTAAGATTCCCAGATGTTAGGAGCCAAATGTAGCCTCTTCCCATGAAAATGTATGGTCTTATCTGTTTGTTAGTCGTAGGAAGTCAGTGATTCCGAGAGGAGAGAACTGGCCCAGAGCTAGAGAGTGAAGGACTCTGTTTCTTCTGTCAGGACACTGTTGGCTAATCTGTCTTGGGTTGGTGTAGACCCTAAGGATGAGTGTGCTGTTTTTACTCTGTATCATTCCTTCAGTCCAGTAATATCTCCCAGCTTAATCATCATATATGTAAACAAATTTGCCTAAGTGTAATATTCTGGAACTAAGGTATTGAACTAGAGTGCCCTTAAATATTGTACTCACCCTTTTTAACTCAGTAAAATATTTGTAATCTTAACCCATTTTGATTGACCCTATTTATCTTCCCTCCTTTAGTTATTCTTTGTATTATATTTCGTGGATATATCCTGCTCTAGATACCCAGGAAGTACCAAATTAGAATATGAGGGAGCTGTTCCATATACATGGTGATTAGGTACCCTTACTGGATATAGAAGAGAAGACGATACTGGTTGGCGAGGAGATTTTGCCCAACAAATCGGCTTATTCATATTAAATAAAATGTACTTGCTTTTTTTTACACTTAATGGAGGTATTGACAATGGTTGGATATTATAAGTGAAATACAGTACTTACAAGATAAGAAAAGACACATATGTAGCACCAGGAATATTACTGATAAAACTTTTGCTTGCACTACAGACTTCATCAGTAGATAACAGAGATGCATCATACTACTAGAGAAATCAACTTTAGTGAAGGACGAAGTAGACGAAGTGGAGAGGTACTTTGATGTAATCAATCCATCACCGTAGGTGCACGATAATTAGTCTTTTAGCCTAAAGCAGAAGCAGTTAGCCAGTTTTATATACAAGAAGATGAGGTGACTTCATAAATTCAATTCAGAGGTTATTTGAAGATATTGAAACCGGATACAGTAGAAGACGAGTTAATCAGTCTCTCAGCCTAGATGAAGGTATTCACCACCGTAGTTCAGACTGCGACGGAGAACACTCAATCCTATCTGGTTTGTCGTTCACTTAAACCAGAAGTATTGGTACTAATACCGATCGTTGTAGTACCCCACTTGTTACTCTTCCCCATTTTGATGTCTTTTCCCGGACAATCGCTCTGCTTCCTTCCCCTAAGATATTCTTTGATCCACCGGAGTACGTTGCCTGTTATTCCCGCCTGAAATTCAAGTTTTTTCTTAGTCTCATGTGGGGTGAATATCGAATGTCCTCCTGCAGCCCTAAGAAAATGCAGTTCATCCAACACTCTCTCTCCCTCTCTCGCCTCTGTTACTTTGTCATTGAATTCCAGTCGATTGGTAAAACAAGATTTACCATCTCTGAACCCATTGTTGATGAATACAGTTATCTCTAAGTACTCTACCACTCTTTTTCTGACAATTTTCTTTACTACCTTTCATACGGTACATATCAGTGAAATTGGTCTATAGTTCAATGCTTTCTACCTGTCTCTTTGCTTAAATATAGGGCCACATTCGCTGTCTTCCAGATCTCTGCCAACTGCCCTGTATCCAATGACTTGTAGATCTCAGTGGTTCTAACAATGCTCATGCTCCCTCTCGCTGAATCCATGGTGACAACTTGTCAAGACCTACTGCCTCTCATGCATCCAGCACCCATCAAAAGTTTCCTTACCTCTTTCCCTGTTGTGTTTATGGAGTCCAGCACCTGTTAGTCTATTCCAATTTTCCCTAGACTGTCTGGCAGTGCCCCTGTATCCACTGAGATCTCTTTAAATCGTTTACCCAGCACCTCGCACACTTCCTTGTTATTTTCCGAGAGCTCTCCTCCTTCCTTCTTCATTCAAATTACCTGGTCTTTTATTTTCAGCTTTCTTCTGATGCGGCTGCGAAGCAATTTTGGTTCAGTCCTGGTCTTGGCTGAGGTGTCATTTTCAAAATTGCCATTTAGCCTCTCTCCTCACCTTTGCATATTCATTTCTGGTTATTCTGCTTACTTCTCCTCTGTCTTTCGCTCCATTAATTTTTTTACATTCTTGTGCTTTTTTTTTTTTTTAATAAAGAGCTCTCTTCGTCTTCGCTATTTCTCGTCCTGTGTGTGTGTGTGTGGGTGTGTGTGTGTGGGTGTGTGTGTGTGTGTGGGTGTGTGGTGTGTGTGTGTGTGTGTGTGTTGTGTGTGTGTGTGTGTGTGGTTGTGTGTGGGTGTGTGTGTGTGGGTGTATGTGTGTGTGTGGGTGTGTGGGTGTGGGTGTGTGTGTGTGTGGTGTGTGTGCGTGTGTGGGTGTGTGTGTGTGGGTGTGCGTGTGTGCGTGTGTGTGTGTGTGTGTGTGTGTGTTGCGGGTGTGTATATGTTGTGTGTGTGGGTACTCACCTAGTTGTACTCACCTAGTTGAGGTTGCGGGGGTCGAGCTCCTGGCCCCGCCTCTGCACTGATCGCTACTAGGTCACTCTCCCTGAACAGTGAGCTTTATCATACCTCTGCTTAAAGCTATGTATGGATCCTGCCTCCACTACATTGCTTCCCAAATTATTCCACTTACTGACTACTCTGTGGCTGAAGAAATACTTCCTAACATCCCTGTGATTCATCTGTGTCTTCAACTTCCAACTGTGTCCCCTTGTTACTGTGTCCAATCTCTGGAACATCCTGTCTTTGTCCAGTATTTTGTCTCAGTATTTTGTATGTCGTTATCATGTCCCCCCTATCTCTCCTGTCCTCCAGTGTCGTCAGGTTTTATTTCCCTTAACCTCTCCTCGTAGGACATACCTCTTAGCTCTGGGACTAGTCTTGTTGCAAACCTTTGCACTTTCTCTAGTTTCTTTACGTGCTTGCTAGGTGTGGGTTCCAAACTGGTGCCGCATACTCCAATATGAGCCTAACGTACACGGTGTACAGGGTCCTGAACGATTCCTTATTAAGATGTCGGAATGCTGTTCTGAGGTTTGCTAGCGCCCATATGCTGCAGCAGTTATTTGGTTGATGTGCGCTTCAGGGGAAAGTGCCTGGTGTTATACTCATCCCAAGATCCTTTTCCTTGAGTGAGGTTTGTAGTCTCTGGCCCCCTAGACTGTACTCCGTCTGCGGTCTTCTTTGCCCTTCCCCAATCTTCATGACTTTGCACTTGGTGGGATTGAACTCCAGGAGCCAATTGCTGGACCAGGTCTGCAGCCTGTCCAGATCCCTTTGTAGCTCTGCCTGGTCTTCGATCGAGTGAATTCTTCTCATCAACTTCACGTCATCTGCAAACAGGGACACCTCAGAGTCTATTCCTTCCGTCATGTCGTTCACAAATACCAGAAACAGCACTGGTCCTAGGATTGACCCCTGTGGACCCCGCTGGTCACAGGTGCCCACTCTGACACCCCGCCACGTACCATTACTCGCTGCAATCCACCCACCCCCTCTCTCTCTGTCTTGCTGCTGTCACCATGTCATAGAACTCCAGTAGGTTTGTGACACAGGATTTCCCGTCCCTGAAACCATGTTGGCTGCTGTTGATTAGATCATTCCTTTCTAGGTGTTCCACCACTCTTCTCCTGATAATCTTCTCCATGATTTTGCATACTATACATGTCAGTGACACTGGTCTGTAGTTTAATGCTTCATGTCTGTCTCCTTTTTTAAAGACTGGGACTACATTTGCTGCCTTCCATGCCTCAGGCAATCTCCCTGTTTCGATAGATGTATTGAATATTGTTGTTAGGGGTACACATAGCGCCTCTGCTCCCTCTCTCAATACCCATGCGGAGATGTTATCTGGCCCCATTGCCTTTGAGGTATCTAGCTTACTCAGAAGCCTCTTCACTTCTTCCTCGATTGTGTGTACTGTGTCCAGCACATGGTGGTGTGCCCCACCTCTCCGTCTTTCTGGAGCCCCTTCTGTCTCCTCTGTGAACACTTCTTTGAATCTCTTGTTGAGTTCCTCACATACTTCACGGTCATTTCTTGTTGTTTCTCCTCCTTCCTTCCTTAGCCTGATTACCTGGTCCTTGACTGTTGTTTTCTTCCTGATGTGCTGAACAACCAGCTTTGGTCAGATTTGGCTTTCGCTGCTATGTCCATTTTCATATTGTCTTTGGGCCTCCCTTCTTATCTATGCATATTCGTTTCTGGCTCTACGACTGCTCTCCTTATTCTCCTGGTCCTTTGCCTTCTATATTTTTTTTCCATTCCGTAGCACACTTGGTTTTTTGCTCCCTGCACCTTTGGGTAAACCATGGGCTCATCCTGGCTTTTTCATTATTCCCGTTACCCTTGGGTACAAACCTCTCCTCAGCCTCCTTGCATTTTGTTGCTACATATTCCATCATCTCATTAACTGGCTTCCCTGCCAGTTCTCTGTCCCACTGAATCCCGTTCAGGAAGTTCCTCCTTCCTGTGTAGTCCCCTTTCTTGTAGTTTGGCTTCATTCGTCCTGGCCTTCCTGCTTCTCTCCCTCCACTTGTAGCTCTACTGTGTATTCGAAGCTTAAAACCACATGGTCACTGGCCCCAAGGGTCTTTCATATGTGATGTCCTCGATATCTGCACTACTCAAGGTGAATACTAATTCCAGACTTGCTGGTTCATCCTCTTTCCCCTCTCTCTTGTAGTGTCCTTACGTGTTGTACGAGT
>NC_069403.1:22861469-22877792 GCF_026875155.1 Cherax quadricarinatus
ATCAGGTAAGTGTTCAATTTATTATTTCTTAAAGTACCCTGGCAGCCAGCTTGTGTGTGTGTGTTAGTTACCATTTTGTCCAAGGCACTTGTTACTAAGACACTTGGCCTCTTTGTGTGTGTGTGTGTGTGTGTGTTCTTACCTATTTGTTGTTGCAGGGGTTGAATCATAGGTCTTGTCCCCCGCCTATTCACTGGTCGCTACTGTATGTCTGTGTTTTGTAAAACTTATTTGCACTCATCTTCTTGTGGTTGCAGTTTTCGATTTTCAGATCTTGGACCCGCCTCTTAACTTGCCACTCTTCCGAGTCACTTCTAGCCTCCTGGATAATATCGCACTTTCTTTTAAAATTGTGTATGGAACCTACCTCCACCACTTCCTCACCAAGATCATTCCACTTCCCCACCATTCTGCGACCGAAGAAATGCTTCCTGACATCCCTGTGACCTATACATGAATTTATCTTCCTGCATTTCCCCGGGTTCCCAATTTTCTCCTCTCAAACAGGTTAACAGTGTGTAGCCTAATTTTCCACTGATTATTTTGTATGTTATATCCATCCTGGTTTTGTTCTCCAGTGTCGTTAGGTCCAATTCTGTTAGCCTCTCCTCTTAGCTGATGCTCCTTAGCACAGGAATAAGACCTTTTTTTTTTTTTTAAACAAATCACTTTTACAAGCTAAGAGCTGTTATCTTCCCTCAGCTACTTTCAAAACTCAGCTTTATCAAAGGTGTACTACCACACCCAAGATGCGAATCACAATAGTTGATTAACACTTACCTACTTACTGCTAGGTGTACAGGGGCAGCAGGTGCAAGGAAACATGCCCAACGTTTCCAGCCATTCGTAAGATCAAACCACGAACACTTAGTATGTGAGCTGAGTGCGCTGCCAACCGAGCCATTGTCTCTAGTTTTTTTCACATAACTTTTGAGGTGCTGGTTCCATACTGGCTCTGTATTCTCTAAGATGGGCCTAACATATGTTGTCTAAAGGGCCAGGAGATTCCTGAAGGCTACTCTTTGATTTGCCAGACGAGCATTGGCTACAGAGGTTAGTCGGCTGATGTCAGCCTCTAGCGTTATACTGGACATTATACTCATTCCTAGGTCTTACTCTTGGAGCGAAGTCTGCAGCCTCTCTTTCCCTAGTCTATACCTCGTTTCCGGTCTTCTTACTCTTTTCCCTGTCTTTATGACCCTGAATTTACTGGGGTTGCATTCAAGCAACCACGTATCTGATTATTCATGCAGTTTGTCCAGTTCCCTTTGGAGCCTTTCCTTGTCCTCATCTTTTTTTTTTTTTTGTTATTCGTCTTATTAGTTTTACGTCAGCAAACAGGGATATATCTGAATCAATCGCATCTGGAATGTCTTTCACATAAAACAGAAACAGTACTGGTCCTAATACCGAACCCTGCGGAAGCCCACTTATCATTCTACCTCATTCTGACATCTTTATCCTGACATTCATTTTTGCTTTCTTTCCCCTAAGATTCTATTTGATCCACCGAAACACTTTTCTTGTTATTCACAGCTGAATCAAAGGATTTTGGCCCAGACCCTTTTGAACTACAATATCAAACACCTTCTTTCATTCTTCACAAATATGTAATTCACCCAACCCTCCCTCTCTCTCTCTCTCTCTCTCTCTCTCTCTCTCTCTCTCTCTCTCTCTCTCTCTCTCTCTCTCTCTCTTTTTTTTTTTTTTTTTTTTTTTTTTTTTACACCAGGGTTGACAAGGTTAAGGACCCTAGCTTTATTGAAAACAGCTATTTTACAGGTTAAGAGCATTCCTAACTTTATGGCAAGCTAAGAGCTGTTACTAATCAGCTTCATTTGAAAAGCATTTTTATTGTTAAGAGACATAACAAGTAGGGAACAGGATGAAGTTGGAGCCATCTGGTGGGCCGGCATTTTCATTTGATCAACGTGAACTTTATCTCGTTGACATCATTAGCTGAACGAATGTGTTCCATACCTCGAGGTCATCCTGGGTATGTATGATCTCAGATGGGAGGAAGGGTTTCAACCAGAGGTGAAGTTGCTGCTTTCTGGCCCGTCTTGGTTTTTTTCAAGGCATAAAAGATGTTTCACGCTGTCCTCGAAGTGGATCAAGCGTGTGGTATTTTGGACATATTGGCATTGTATCATAAAGTAAGGCTCCCACATCCTCCTATGTTGAGGCTCTGTGAAATGACAGATCTACCAGGATGGCGTCAGTCGGAGATGAGAGTCTTGCTCTGTTCTCTACTCGTCAAGCTAGTAGCAGAGAGAGGGGGGGCAGGAAAACCAAGAAAGTGGAGCTTACTCAAGGTATTGTGAGCCGTACTTTGTGCTGTCTTACAGGATCTTGGCACCCCTTACTGTCACGCAGATGGGAGATTCGGCGAAAGTGCTGTAGATTCCTGGCTGACTTGTGTGCAAGATTTACACGTCGGTTCTTCATGGTTAGGTTTGGAGTACAAATTTAACCCGAAGATATCAAACTTCTTCTCAGGTGCCACATCCTCATTTTCATCTTTCTACTGCACCAGCATTACCTTCATGGTTCCAAGAGACGATTCAATCATTGCGTTTTCTCAGGTGCTAATGTTAATTGCCATTCTATTTCCCTAAGCTGATTATAGCTCTCAGTGGTGATTGATGTAAGCTAGAGCAGCTGGCATTTTCTTCTCTTGGATAAAGTGATTGTCTCGTGTACAGTTCATCTGCATTATGCATTATGATTCTGGGATGAGATGAAGAAGGTCGTTGAAGTTAGGACATTCCATAAACAATGGACCAGCACGCTTCCTTGTGGAATCACTTGCCCCATATAGGAAGTCTTGCTGATTACTTTCCATTGAGAACTTACACTTAGAGATCTACATGAAGGTAAATCACTGAGGGAATAGCGTAGAGCCTGCAATTCCAGTGCTTGATGTTTTGCTAAGAGGCCTGGGCCACACCCGGTCGAAAGCGCCAGCAATGTCAGTGCTACCACACAGCTGACTTTGGATTCATCCAGTGGACTGGTGCCACTTAGTGAGAGGTGTAAACAACAGATAGCAGCAGAGTCACCTTTAATGAAAGCCATATGGACGATCACAAAAAGTTGTGAGTGGTAGTCAAAAAACTCTGTCCATTTGTCTTAGATTATTGTTCAGGATCTTACCAGGATTGACAGGAGTGAACTGGTCTGTAGTTGCTGATTTCTGCTCTGCTATTCTTTTGTGAACAGGGACTACATTTGCCTCTTTCCATGAGAGGGCCATTTACACTGTACTAGGACTGTGCTGAAAGTGCGAGTTAGAAGGTGCTGCTTGCTGGTATGCAATCTTCTCAACAATCTTGGGCTTCAACTGTCTGGGGCCCACAGCCTTTTCTTGGTCAGCGGATTTATGTAGGAAATGCACCTCATCATGCCTTATTGTCACCACGACAGTTTGACACAGTTCTTGCAGCTAGCCAAGGTGGGACCCTTGCTGATCAGGAACTTGCATTTTGGTTAGCAAAGTTGTTCAGCAAGAGGTCGCCCTTCTTGATACTAGTAGAGGTGGTCCCATCCTGTTCGATTTTAGAGGTGGAATAAGTTCATCAGGCAGATATACCTTGTCTGTCCTTGACCAGGGACCACCAGGTTTTGGACAGCCTACCTACCTGATGCTAACTTTCTTTTAGTGTACGCCTCCAATTAGCTATGACCATTTTGAACATCACCCATATGCCTACAGGCTTGCATGTGCAAGTTTTGCCTGTTATAGGTGGTAGGAATGTCTCTTATACCATCGCCTTTGCTTTGTACTTAGCAGTAGCAGCCTCTCTACAATGAAAGCCAAAACCAAGGTGATCTGTAGGCTTCGTCACATATTGACGGTGAGGTATGTGATCTTGTTGTAGATTAAGGATGTGTCAGTGAAGGGCTTTCGATTGGTTGTCTACATCCCTGGAGAAGAGCATTCCAGTCGATGGTGGGCCGAGCTCAGAGCAAAGGGGGTGCCAAATAACCTCTTTCCATAGCCAGGGTTGTGCGTGTTTGTGGAACTCCTCACCTCGTTATGTTGGGATCTTTACTAGTTTCTGTAAAAACCAGCCTTTTGGTCAGAACGATCCAACATAGCCGAGGGCTTGTTGAAAGTGACTATGGCCTTTTGCAGAGCACTCATACTGGGTCAGGAAGGGCAGCCAGAGATATGAGTAGGGAAAAATCAACAAAGGTTTCATGTCAAACACTGCAAGGAGGTACATCAAAGTCCCTCTGTATAAGGTGTGGTTGAGGTCACAAATTATAATATGTTGACAGTGGTGTTGTAGCAGAAGGAGTCAATATATTTCCATTTGGAAGTTGATAGGGTCTGCATGTGCACTGAGGTCTGTACATTGCACATGACTTAGTACAGAGGTATTACTAGTGTTTTACAGAGCTTGAAGAAGAAAGAACATCATTTCAAGATGTGTAGGAGGGTCGGCAACATCAATGTGCTGGGCATTGAACACTTTTAGAGAAGCAACACTGCAACACCTCCTCATTGCCCTTGCCTGTCTCTTCTCATCATGAGGTGTAGCTGGCAATTCTTGCAAAATTTTCTGTCGTCCTGTCATCCAAATTGTTTTTTCAAAACAGCTATATGTTCGGGACGTCGAGTGTTCAACAAAACTATGTGTGAAGATCTCCAACATTGTGTTGAAACATCTAAATGTTGCCGACAGGATGCTGATAGGGACTGGCTCCTCATGATTAAGTGGGCAGCTTGAGGTGGTGGCGTGTGTAGGGAATGTAAGGTGCTGCACCTTGAGAGGAGGTAGGGTACTGAGGCAGCTGCAGGGATGTAGGTTCTGTGGTTCTTTATAAGGCACAATCCACCTGTGGGCTGGGATAGGAGTGCCTAATGTGGGGCCGTGTGTGTGTGTTCACCAATTCAGAGATCCTGCTGGTTTGTTCTTTGAGAACAGCAGGTTCTAAACAGGGTGCCCTGTCTGTCTAGTTCCTTTTTTTCTTCGACCACTGGTCCTCCTTATGTCCCTTTTCTTGTAGCAGTAATTACAATGGTATCTCGAAGGCTGTTGTTTGGCAGTGTGCCCGTCGGGACAGCGGGAGCACAGCATAGGTGCCTGGGAGGGTGGACTAGGATTGTTGCACCTCCTGTGTTTGCAGATTTGTCCTCAGATTCTGCCGCTGGAACTGTGTAAGTGGAGGGTGAGAGGCCTGTGTTGGTCTTCCTCTCCCACGTTTCCTCTCCACGGTCCCTCCTCCACGTCTCCTCACGTACTCTGCCCCGTCACTACCAATTCTGACAGATGTGTCCCATGCTGTTCGTACTTTGGCGCGGTTAGGTGATCAGGTGCGTGAATGTTCCTGTTATTAAGTGCACGATCTCTGGTGGAAGAAACTCTGGCTCAGAACTTGCTGACGAAGCATACTACCGATTCTGGAATAGGTGTCGGCAGGTGTTCTGACAGGTGTAGGATCAGAGATGGTATGTGCTCGCTGTCAAGTAGACTGCAGTGGCTGAAGCAGAGATGTCTGGTTGTTGTAGGAGAATTAACAGATCCAATGGCTTCCCTATTGCTGGGATACGAGGATTTGTTCCATCTGTGGTTGTCAGAGGAATTGTGTTAGATTCCCAAAAGTAGTGTTTTGAACTCTGTCAGTCTGTGAGACCTTAGCGATGACAGAAGTCCACCAGTTGTTTACCCCTGAGTTAGCTCAGTGTGGGACTTCCAGTCTTTGTCAATAGTGTCACCATCAGCTGAGCAGCTTACGTCACTTGATGTAGGCTTGCACTGGCCTTCTACAATAGCTTGTAGGTTATCTAATGATTTGAGGAGCTCATGAAGTGCTTCCCTGTGATGGATTATCTTAGCTGTCAACTTTACAACACAGCCCAAGATGGCAGTCTTTGATCTTTGGACAGGAGTCAATGAGGTAGGACTTCTGAACCTTCCTCCTGTAGCTCCAGGATTGTATCCACATATACCACAGGATTATGGATATCCTTAAATTCTCTCTCTCTCTCTCTCTCTCTCTCTCTCTCTCTCTCTCTCTCTCTCTCTCATCTCTCTCTCTCTCTCTCTCTCTCTCTCTCTCTCTCTCTCTTTTTTTTTTTGTTTTTTTTTTTTTTTTTACACAGGGTTCGTAGGTTAAGGTTCCCTAGCTTTATTGACAAGCCTTTTACAGGTTAAGGATTCCTAACTTTATTGGCATATGCTAAGAGCTGTTTACTACATCGCCTCAGTTGAAAGCATTTTTATTGATTTTGAGACATGACAAGTGGGAACAGGATGAAGGTTTGTGAGCAATATGTTGGGCCTGCATTTTCATTTGATCAACTGACTTTATCTTGTTGACATCATTATGCTGTACGATTTGTTCAATACTCGAGTCATACTGGGTATGTATGATCTCAGATGGAGTGTGACTGTTCTGGAATAAGGGTACAGCCAGAAACCCAGAGTGAAGTTGCTCTGCTTTCTGACCGTCTTGTGGCATAAAGCTTGTTTCACGCTTATCATCGCTCGAAGTGGATCCAAGTGTGGTACTTTGCAATATTGGCCTTGTACATAACAGTCCAAGGCCACCCACATCACTCCTAGGTTCGAAGGCTCTGCTGAGTAATGCCAGATCAATCCAGATGGGTCAGGGAGAGATGAGACGTCTTGCTCTGTTCTCTACTCTGTCAAGCAGTGCTGTTGAGAGGGGGGGGGGCAGGCAATCCAAAGAAAGTGGAGCATTTTACTCAAGGTTTGTGGAGAGTCTTGTGCCCTCGTCAGGATCTTGCAACCCTACTGTCAAGCAGATGCGAGATACGGCGAAGTGCTGTAAGCTTCTGGCTGCTTGTTTGCAAGATTTTACATACATGGTTATTCATGTTAGTTTTGGAGTCAAATTTCACCACATGGATATCAACTTTCTTCTCCAGGTGCAAACACCCTCCCATTAATCCTTACTACTTGCTCCAGCATTACCAATCCATGATGCCTTGAGACGATCATCATTTGCGTTTTCTCAGGTGCATATGTTACTTGCAATCTATTTCCCCATAGCTGATATAGCTCTCAGATGGTGATTGATGTAGCTTAGAGCGCTGGTATTTCTTCTCTTGCGATTAAAGTGATTGTCAGTGTACAGTCCATCGGCATATGCATGTGATTCTGGGATGAGATGAAGTAAGGTCATTGATGTAGACATTCACAACAATGGACCAGCACGTTCCTTGTGGAACACTTGCCCCATAGGATGTCTTGCTGATTCCGTTCCATGATGAACTACCACTTAGTGATCTAGCCATGAAGGTAAATCACTGAGGAGAAATAGCGTAGAGCTGCAATCCGTGCTTAAGTTTTGCTAAGAGGCCTGGTGCCACACCGGTCGAATAGCGCCAGCAATGTCAGTGCTTCCACACAGCTGACTTTGGATTCATCCAGTGACTGTTGCCACTTAGTGTAGAGGTTTAACAACCAGCATCGCAGCAGAGTAACCTTTCCTGAAGCATATTGACGATCAAAAGTAGTGAGTGGTAGTCAAAAAACTCTGTCATTTGTTCTTTTTTGACTAACACTCACTACTACTACTACTACTGATCTCTCTCACTCTCTCTCTTCTCTCTCTCTCCTCTCTCTTCTCTCTCTCCTCTCTCTCTATTCTCTCTCTCTTTTTACAGCGGTTTGACAATCGGTTAAGGATCCCTCTGCTTTTATGACAAGCTATTTACAGGTTAAGGATTCCTAATTTATTGGCAAGTAAGAGCTAGTTACTACTCGTCATTTGAAAGGCATTTTTATTGTTATGAGACATCAAGTAGGGAACAGGAAGAAGTTGGGCCATTCTGTGGGCCAGTCATTTTCATTTGATCAACTGACTATCTCGTTGACATCATTATGTTTTTTTCTGTACGAATGTGTTCCATACTCGAGCATCCTAGGGTATATAGGATCTCAGTGAAGTGAAGTTCTGGAGAAGGTTCACCCAGAGTGGAAGTTGCTGCTTTCTGGCCAGGTCTTTGGTGTGGCTTACATGCTTGTTTCACGCTGTCCTCGAAGTGGATCCAGTGTGGGTACTTTGACAATATTGGCCTGTGTTCGTATCAGTAGGCCACCACAATCCCTCCAGGTTGTAGGCTATGCTGAAATGACAGATCTATCCAGGATGGTCCTAGGCGAGAGATGAGACGTCTTGCTTCTGTTCTCTGCTTCTGTCAAGGCATCAGAGATGAGAGGGGGGGAAAGACAAACCAAGAAAGTGGAGCATACTCAAGTTGCTGAGGTACTTGTGCCTCGTTTCAGAATCTTGCAATCCCTACTTCTCTCTCTCTATCTTCACTCTACTTCTCTCTCTCTCTCTCTCTCTCTCTCTCTCTCTGTCTATCTATCTCCTGTCGCACACTCTGTTCCTTTGTCGGTAAAACTCCCAAAAGTGTAAGCAAGAGAAGATTGTCATCACTTAATCATCGTAGATATTGTTCATAACACCACTTCTCGTCAGTGTCATTCCACTTTTTCTCATGCATAGTTTCTTTTTACCTTGCAAGGTATGACAAGTCAGAGAAACTGGTCTGTAATTTAACACTCTGTTCTGTCTCCTTTCTAATATTAGGAAGTACATTTTACATGTGTGTGTGTGTGTGTCTGTGTGTTGTGTGCTGTGTGTGTTGATGTGTGTTGGTGGTGTGTGTTGTGTGTGTGTGTTGGGTGTGTTTGTGTGTGTATGTGTGTGTGCGTGTGTGTGTGTGTGATGTGTGTGTGTGCTGTGTGTGTGTTATTTCACCTAGTTGAGGTTGCGGGGGGTTCGAGTCCCGAGCTCTCGCCCCGCCTCTTCACTGATCGCTACTAGGTCCACTTTCCAAGCACTGAGCCGTGAGTTTATCATACCTCTGCTTAAAGCTATGTATGGGATCCTGCCTCACTACATCGCTTCCCAAATATTCCACTTAACTGACTACTCTGATGTGAAGAAATACTTCCTACATCCCTTTGTGATTCTTCAGTGTCTTCAGCTTCCAACTGTGTCCTTGTTACTGTGTCCACAATCTCTGGAACATTCTGTCTTTGTCCACCTGGTCCATTACCTTCTGTATTTTGTTTGTCGTTGTCATGTCCCCCCTATCTCTCCTGTCCTCCAGTGTCGTCAGGTTGATTTCCCTTAACCTCCTCATGTTAGGACATACCTTTAGCTCTGGACTAGTCTGTTGCAAACCTTTGAACTTTCTCTAGTTTCTTCACGTGCTTGGCTAGGTGTGGGTTCCAAAATGGTGCCGCATACTCCAATATGGGCCTAACATACACGGGTGTACAGGGTCCTGAATGATTTCCTTAATTAAGATGTCGGAATGTGTTCTGAGGTTTGTTAGGCCCCATAATGCTGCAGCATTTATTAGGTTGATGTGGCGCTTTATTTCAAGGAGATAGTGGCCTGGAGTTTGCCCGGAGAGTGTTTCGGGGGTCAAAGCCCCGCGGACCCGGTCTGTGACCAGGACTCCTGGTGGATCAGCCCCTGATCAAACCAGGTGTTTGCTGCTGCTGCACGCACAAACCAACGTACGTAGCCACAGCCCGGCGGATTCAGGAAACTGACTTGGTGCTTGTCCAGTGCAGCTTGAAGACTGCCAGGGGTATGTGGCTAATCCCCCTTATGTGTTGCTGGAGGCAGTTTGAACAGTCTCGGGCCCCTGGACACTTATTTGTATGGTCTCTTAACTTGCTAGGACACCACTGCTTTTCATTGGGGGGGATGGTGCATTCGTCTGCCAAGTCTTTTGCTTTCGTAGTGAGTGATTTAGTTGTGCAAGTTCGGTTACTAGTCCTCTAGGATTTTCCAGGTGTATATAATCATGATATCTCATCCCTCCTCGAGGTTCCAGGGAATACAGTTTAGAAACCTCAAGCGGCTCCCTGTTATTGAGTTGTGTTTTATCTTGTATGCGCGCCCGTGAATGTTCTCTGTACATTTTCTAGGTCGGCCAATTTCACCTGCCTTGAAAGGTGCGGTAGAGTGCAGCAATATTCCAGCCTAGATAGAACAAGTGACCTGTAGAGTGTCATCATGGGCTTGGGCTCCCTAGTTTTGAAGGTTCTATTTATCCATCCTGTCATTTTTCTAGCAGATGCGATTGATTACAATGTTATGGTACTTGAAGGTGAGATCTCTGACATATTCACTCCCAGGTCTTCTGACGTTGGTGTTTCGCTCTATTTTTGTAGCCTGAATTTGTTTTGTACTCTGATTTGAGATTTTAATTTCCTCATGTTTACCATATCTGGTAATTGAAATTTCTCATGTTGAACTTCATATTGTTTTCTGCAGCCCACTGAAAGTTTGGTTGATGTCCGCTGGAGCCTTGCAGTGTCTTGCAATGGAAGACACTGTCTTGCAGATTCGGGTGTCATCTGCAAAGGAAAGACCGTGCTGTTGGATGATTCTTGTCTATGTCGGATATGTGGATGAGGAACAAGATGGGAGCTAGTACTGGGCCTTGTGGAAGTAACAGAGCTATTCTACCGTAGCTGCTCGGACTTTACTCTGTTCGACGAACTACTCTCTGAGTTCTGTTATGAGGAAGTTATGATCCATCGACGACTTTTCCTGTTATTCCTTTTGCAAAGCATTTTGTGCGCTATTACGCCTTGGTCACACTTGTCGAAGGCTTTTGCAATGTATGTATTTATTACATCTGCATTTCTTTTTGTCTTCTAGTGCATTTAGACTTGTCGTAGTGATCCATGAGTATGGCCCTGGGGCAGGAGGCAGGAGGTGCTGGGCACGTCTATTTATCGCCTGTTCGAAGGCATTTGGCGTCAGGATAACATCGGATAGGCTTGTGTTAATCAAATTTTTGTGGCTCTATCATATAAAATTCATTTTGATCTTCGAACTCTCAGGTCTGGTTTGATTAACGGCTTGATAAAATATGAGTCATTATGGGACTGAGTAGCTCATCTTTCATTGCTGTCATCTGGTGTAGGACACCATCTTGTTTAAGTAGGGGCCAATACTGGACGTTGTTCTCGATTTGATTTGGCATAGGGAGAAGAAATACTTTGGGTTTCTTTCGATTTCATTTATGGCTTTTAGTTCTTCCGCGATCCTGATTCTATAGGAATTCTTTTAGCTTATGTTCGATGCTTGCTATTTCTCTGACTCCAGTGTCCTCCCTACGCATTTCAGATATTATTGACCTCTTTTAGCCGACTCTGTTATTCTTTTCCGTCGCCTGTTAAAGGGAGCGCCTGTTTGTCTCTTTCTATTTTACTTTAATCTCCTTTTTATTAGAGGAATAGCCTTGTGCTACATCAAGTGCCACGAGTTAATCTGTTCTAGGATTAGTTGGGGTCTGTGTTGCTTAGGTGTATCTTCCCTGCTTATATCGGTTAGGACTTGGTTTCTTGGTCCCACTTTATGCATTTTGTGATTGAAGTTGAATTTGGTGAATGCTCCCTCGTGACTAGTCCTCTTTTGTCGGTTCTGGGGCTCCAAGCATACATGTCTGAAACTCAATTATGTTGTGATCTGAGTTATATTGTTTTTGATCTTATGGTGACATTTTTAATTCAGATCATCATTGTTTAGTGAAGATAGGTCTAGTGTAATTCTCCAGTCTAGTAGGCTCTATTTTTTGCTGGTTTATATTATTTTGTTGCAGAGATTTAAATGCTTCGTATGTTTGCTGTGTGAGTTTTCATCAGAGCTCTGCCTCCTGGTGTTTTTACTGCCAACAATATTAATTTGTATATTCCTCCTCATTTTAGGTGCCTTAAGTTGAAATCCCCCAGGAGCAAGTGTGGGTGCTGCAGGGAGCTGGAGATTTGCCAGTCAGTGGTCCAATTTTTAACTGCTGTTCCTGGAATTGCTGGATGTTGCATCCGGAGGCTTGTAGGACTACCACAATGACTAGGTTTTGTTTCGACCTTTTACTGCTAAAAACTGCCACTACATCATTGAGGGCATTTAGCAGTTCTGTGCAAACAAGTGACTTGCAATGTACAGGCCAACCCCACCCCCCCCCCTTTTGCGTTCACTCTGTCACATCTGTATAGGTTGTAACTGGGATCCATATTTCGTTGCTCCTAGTGTTACTTTATGTGGGTCTCACGTTTGAAAAGCGCGAACATTGCTTTGCCTCTGCAAGCAGTCACGGATGAAAGGTATTTTGTTGTTTTTGCTGGCTTTAGACCTTGTATATTTGGCAAGAAGAATGTTATCGGATGGTGGTAATTGTTGGGTACTGGGGGGGGGGATTTTTTTTCCGGCTATTAGTATCTGTATCTGTTGTTTTGGAGTGGAGGCACATCGACTGTGGTTCCACTCAAGGAATGTATGGATTTGTTGTACGATTTTCTGCATTTCCTGCCCGTTTCTTTTTCTTCCTGGCACTAAAAAACCTCTCCTCTTGAGTGGCTGTGGCTCTCTACCAGGTTTTCCCATGGATCCGGATCGTTTTGTATCTTTTTTGATCCCCTTTAGATGGTATCCTGGCAATTTAAGTTATAGCACAGTAGTTTCCTGTACTGAAGAGGTACACATTTCAGGGTGAAAAAGCTTACAGAAGGAAGTTGCATTTTCCTGTTGTCATATGGGCATCGCATTTTTAGGGTTTTTGGGGGTCATATAGTTGCATGTACCGTCTGTGTTTCTGTCCAGATTTCCCATGCCAGCAGATACCAAGGGCATAGTAATGTGGCACAGCTTGGTTTCCGCTTTGGCCTTGGGTTTCTGTGACTGGTATTCCCCTGTTGGTGCATGCTTCCCTGTCTTACTTCTATCCTCCCTAAGCACCAACAATGGAAGCTCCCACAGATGTTTTTGGTAATTTATCCTCAGTTTTGCTTTATTGGTGTCCTCTGTTTGCTATTTCCTGCGGTTATTTCTAGTTTGAAATATTGGTTTTTTTCTTATTCTTTGACTACACTGGTTTCCCTACTATGGTTCCTGTCCCCTATGAGGTCATTTATATGTATTCCTTCTGCGTTTTATTCCGAAATGGACAAAATCTCCAGCTTCACCATTACTGTCTCCCAGGACAGTATCTCCAGCTTCACCATTTCCTGTCTCCAGGACGCACCTCCAGCTTCACCATTACTGTCTCCCAGGACAGCACTATCAGCCCCACATTTACGACTACCAGGACATCACACTCCAGCTTACAGTTTGTGACTACTATGGCCTGTATTCATGGGCAGTTCCATCAGCCCAGACTTTTTTTGTTTCCCATCTGTTTGTAGAAAGCTTCCAGGTTTTCTATGAAAGCAGATTTGATGTTGTCTCTTTTAATTACCCTTTTGATTTTAGTCCCACAGATTTTCCTCATTTGGGCATACCCAACAACACTTCTCTGTTTAATACTGCTTTGTAGCTGTTCCCTTGATATCTGCACAAGGGCGTGACACCAAATTTCCACAAAAATGACCAATTTATCCATGTGGAAGCCCGTTTGTTTTGTGATTGACCACAGAATTCACACAGCTTCATAATGATTTGATGGTTGATTTACTCAATTCTACTAGCAACACTTTGAATATTCTATTAATAACCTTAAATGAAGCTCTAGCTATTTGTATTTCTGTTTCTAACTGTTTTTGTATATTTGACCTTAACAGTAACGTTCCTGATTTTTTAAGTTTGTGTTTATAAGGGGAGCCTACAACACCATCGTTTACAGTCTGCTTTATTGTTCAACGATTACCGTTTGAAACAGTAAAGGTTCGGACCAGTATGGGTTCGGAACAGTCCATGGGTTCGGACCAGTCAAGGGTTCGACCAGGTCAAGCGGTTCGGACCAGTCAGGGTGCGGACCAGTCAAGGGTTCGGACAGTCCAAGGGTTCGGCACCAGTCGATCTTATTGATCAGTGGGTCACTTATTTAAATCCATATGGCGGTTGATTTGAGATAAACACATGAGGATCTATGGAAAATTATCTACCCGTGTAATATGTGATTTGAACTGATAAAAAAGTATAACTTGGTGTTGAAAGGAAATCGGTGAATGCAGGCACTCCTACAGTGACGAACAAAATGGTCGACCTCAACCCTTGTTGATTCAATCGATGTATCTTGCTTTTCTATTTTTTTTTTGTTTCCGTCTCCACCAACAATAATTGCTATATTATCACTATTGTTGACTGGTGCAAATTTTGGGAGGAAGGACGCTTTTTCTGTAGTAATAATTGCTTCTCGATGTTATATTGCGACCGCTGGTAACTACAGGTTATATGGAAATTACAGTAAAACGTCTGGTATTTCAAGAAAAAAGAAAAACTAAATGAAAGTCACTCACTCCACTAAGTACCAATTATAATACTGGTTAGTTGTATAAAACACTGTAATCTGCTTTTCACTGGTATCACTAGATTATATGCGAAGTACACTAGCAAGCCAGGAAGATTATTTAAAAACAGTGACCTGTTGTGGTATGTTTCTGCGACTTCTGGCACCTGCCTCTATAAGGCTTTATCACTTCATTTACCAAATTCACTGTTTTCAAATGACACTTTAGCCTTTATCATCACATAAGATACTATGGGAGCCACTGTAGTATACCGCTATATTACACTATGTATACTCATGTTATCAGGAGACTTTCTTTCCTTTGACCACCCCCGAAAAGTTCAATTATTATTTATTTTTTCACAGGGACACAGGCCTATGATTCCCCTCTGGCAGTAAACTCTGCTAGGTAGTGCACACTAATTCTCCTTTTTTGACTCAGTATATAATGTTTTCCGCCCAAGATTGGTTCCAGGCGCTAGAGGGATGTATCGTATAGGATTGATGACACAAATTAAAGTTCTAGCACGTAAGAGCGACCGTGAAAACACGAGATAACCCGGAGCACAACCTGGTGTTATACTCACCCCAAGATCTTTTTCCTTGAGTGAGGTTTGTAGTCTCTGACCCCCTAGACTGTACTCCGTCTGCGGCCTTCTTTGCCCTTCCCCAATCTTCATGACTTTGCACTTGGTGGGATTGAACTCCAGGAGCCAATTGCTGGACCAGGTCTGCAGCCTGTCCAGATCCCTTTGTAGTTCTGCCTGGTCTTCGATCGAGTGAATTCTTCTCATCAACTTCACGTCATCTGCAAACAGGGACACCTCATAGTCTATTCCTTCCGTCATGTCGTTCACAAATACCAGAAACAGCACTGGTCCTAGGACTGACCCCTGCGGGACCCCGCTGGTCACAGGTGCCCACTCTGACACCTCGCCACGTACCATGACTCGCTGCTGTCTTCCTGACAAGTATTCCCTGATCCATTGTAGTGCCTTCCCTGTTATCCCTGCTTGGTCCTCCAGTTTTTGCACCAATCTCTTGTGTGGAACTGTGTCAAACGCCTTCTTGCAGTCCAAGAAAATGCAATCCACCCACCCCTCTCTCTCTTGTCTTACTCTCTTGTCTTACTTACTGTGTGTGTGTGTGTGTGTGTGTGTGTGTGTGTGTGTGTGTTGAGCGTGTGGTGTGTGTGTGTGTTTTGGGGTGTGTGTGTGTGTGTGTGTGTGTGTGTGTGTGTGTGTGTGTGTGTGTGTGTGTGTGTGTGTGTGTGTTGAGCGTGTGTGTGTGTTTGTGTGTTTTGTGCGTGTGTGTGTGGTGTGTGTGTGTGTGTGTGTGTGTGTTTGTGTATGTTGAGCGTGTGTTGTGTGTGTGTGTTTTGGTGTGTGTGTGTGTGTGTGTGTGGTGTGTGTGTGTGTGTGTGTGTGTGTGTGTGTGTGTGTGTGTTGAGCGTGTGTGTGTGTGGTGTGTTTGTGTATGTGTGTGTGTGTGTGTGTGTGTGTGTGTGTGTGTGTGTGTGTGTGTGTGTGTGTGATGGGCGTGTGTGTGTGTGTGTGTGTGTGGTGTGTGTGTGTGTGTGTGTGTGTGTGTGTGTGTGATGTGTGTGTGTGTGTGTATGTGTGTGTGTGTGTGTGTGTGTGTGTGTGTATATATGTGTGTGTGTGTGTGTGTGTGTGTGTGTGTGTGTGTGTGTGTACTCACCTAATGGTTGCAGGGGTCGAGACTCAGCTGGTGGCCCCGCCTTTTCACTGAACGCTACTAGGTCCTCTCTCTCTCTCTCTCTGCTCCACGAGCTTTATCATACCTCGTCTTAAATCTATGTATGGTTCCTGCTTCCACTACATCACTCGCCAGACTGTTTCACTTTCTGACCGCTCTATGACTGAAGAAATACTTCCTAACATCCCTGTGACTCATCTGAGTCTTCAACTTCCAAGAGTGACCCCTTGTTTCTGTGTCCCCTCTCTGGAACATCTTGTCTTTGTCCATCTTGTCTATTCCACGCAGTAATTTTTTTTTGTCATTATCATGTCTCCCCTAACCCTCCCGTCCCCGCAGGTCGTCCCGGGTTTTTCCCAATTTCC
>NC_069403.1:22878292-22908078 GCF_026875155.1 Cherax quadricarinatus
TCTCTCAGGCCCCAAATGTTGTGGGAATAAAAAAAAATTTGGGGAAAGAAAAAAAAAAAACTATAAAAACCGCTAAATAAGGGAAGCGCGTTTGGAATTCGTCGATTTTGCCGCCACCACTCATTTTTGACAAACTTCTTGGCACGTATCTGGTAATACTGATCAGAAATTTTTTTTTTGCTTATTACCTTCAAAAAAATATCTCTTTAATTTCTTTAAGAAAAAATTTTTTTTTTTTTTTTTTTCAAAATTTCTTGCACTGGAGCACCACTTCAGATTTTGGGGCCTTGAACCCTAAGGGTTAATCTTTCTTTACCACGGGTTTTTACCACCAACAAGTTTTTTTTGGGGGCCCATGGTAGTTTATTTCACATCCCATAAGCACTAAACACACTAAAATAATCGTAAAATATTGGAACAGACCGCGGGTTAGTTTCACTCAAGCATCAAAAAAGCTAGACTGGCTCACGGTGCCTTTGGGGGGACGTGGACAGAGAGGGTGGCAGACAGGTCCGTACCCGGGGCGGTTCAAAGTGGTGAGTTCATGATAGGGAAAAAAAGTTTTTTCAAAAAAAGGGCGGCCCAATTTTTTTGAAGAGTTCGATAAGCGATACTTCGAAAATTTGATGTTCCATGTACCATGGGGCCCAAAAGAAACTTGCTAGTGGTACCCCTTGGAAAAGAAGGTGAAAAACACCATAGCGTGAAAAAGGGAAATAAAACAAAAAATGAGAGGGGGTGTGCGACTTTTTGATTTGCCAGGATTATGGGGAAAAACAATCAACCATACTTCTATCCTGGCAAGAAAAACAAATCAAGGAACTGATGTGCAAAAGTGTTGAATCAACCCAAAATAGAACACAGCAGTCGATCATGTTGGAATTGCGGTGGGATCAAGGAAAAGCATGGCGGAGATAGGTTTTCGAGACAATCATTTGTGAAAAGGCAAGGCAGTTGCATGCCAAATCTTGTGAAAAAACTCCTGGCCCAGTGCTGATAGTAAATTTTAAAGCAGCGAGGCTGGTTTGACAGATTTAAAGCATAGGGGCATACAAAATTTTTTGTAGGGCCATGGTGAGGCACCCACTTAAACAAACGGCGCTGAAAAATTTTGTGCATAAATTTTAAAGGGGTACTAGACATTGAAAAATTCAAACCCCAACAAGGTTCAATTGTGACGAAACAGGCCTGTTTTTTGGGAAAAAAATGCCAAAGAGGGCCACATTACCAGGGGGAAAAGGGACTCCCAGGACACAAACCTATGAAAGACAGGGTAACTCTTTTTTCTGTGCTAATTTCAGTGGGGGTTTTAAAGTGAAGCCTTTTTACTGGTGTTAAACTCGAAAATCCCCTTTTGTTTTAAGAAAAAAAAATGTCATCAAAACAAGTTGTGCTTTTGGAAAAACAAAAAAATAAGCTTGGGGCACGAGGCAAATTTTCAAAGAGTGGGTCCATGAATGTTTGGGGGCCCCATGTGAAAAAATACCTTCTAGAAAAAAAATTGCCACTCCAGTGCCCCTGTTACTGGGCAATGCTCCTGCATATCATCCAAACTTTTTAGACCTACTTCTAGGGGCTAGTTTCATCACAGTGAAGTTCTTGCCCCTAACACCACTCCTCCCCCCACCCCTAGACCACAGGTCATTGCAAACTTAAAAAACTACACAAAAAACAGTGTTTTGAAAAGTGCTTTAAGGACCTCAGCACTAAGTTGACCCAAAAAGAGTTCGGGGGAATCACTTCAATATCCCCACCTGCATAACCTTTTAGGTAAGCCCTTGGGGGGGAGTGGCTTTCCCGACTTTTAACTCTCTTGGAGACAACTGGGCCAAATGTGTCGCCCCGGGGGTTTTGAAGGGGTTTTAGGTGACCCCTCCGTTTTGGGGTGGGGATCGTGGCATTGGGGTTGAGGTGAGGGGAAAGGATGTGGAAAAGTTGGTGGAGGACCACGGGGAAAAGGGTAACCACTGAAAAAGGGTGGGAAAAGCTTCATCTGGAACTGTATCCACCACAGCTCAGGAAATTGCTTCAGAGGAGGAAATAGAAGTGGAAGAGTGCTTTCTTCAAAATTAAGGGGATCTGTTCCAAGTGGGAAAGATGTACAAACGTTTGTGAAGTACCCCCCCACAAGCTAAACAAGCCATCTTTGCAACAAGTTCAATGACAAAACTACGTCCCATTTTAGGGAAATCTTAAAAAGGCACCAGAAACAAGAGGACTGTAGACAGTTATTTTGTGAGAAAGGGGTCCAGTGACTCTCAAGCTGGTTCTAGTGGCATTAAAAGACAAGGAAAAGGAAGTAACCCCAGAAAAGGACTTGTTACCTAAAGTCTTTATGGAAGGGGATTCCCCTTCCAAACAATAACCCCAACTCCCTCTCTCCTCCTCCCTATCTTCCAGATGCCATCACCAATCTTCAATAAAGGTAAGTAAAAATGTTATTTTATATGTTTATTTAAACTTGTATTAATGTATTACTAATTGTACTATGTATGTTTGTTGTATGTATGTAAAACTATAATGTAATCTCTATAAAGTGTACAGTGGACCCTCATTTTTCATAAGGCTCGAAAGTTGTAATTTTCTGAAATTCTAACTTTTTTTCGTCAAAACGTTGACTCAACGAATTGTCGTTTGACTCACAAATAGTCCGCTCGTCTCAGAGGCGTATGCACGGCCCCGAGCCACCTCACACTCCATTCCCAGCCAGTGTGCCATTGTTTACCAGTGAGCGACCATCCCCTCACGTGTTCATACGAAATATTTCACAATATTCCATTCATTTTAGTGCTTACAACTGCTAATAAGCTACCATGGCTCCAAAGAAAGGTCCTAGTGCCATGCCTTTGGTAAAAAAGGTGAAAAATATGACTGAATTCAAGAAAAACATCATTGAATAATATGAAAGTGGCATATGTGTGGCAAAACTGGCCAGGATGTATAAGAAACCCCCATACAACCATAGCTTCCATCGTGGCCAAGAAAAAGGAAATCAAGGAAGCTGTTGTTGCAAAGGGGGTAAATTTGCTGACAAAAATGAGATCGCCAGTACTCGAAGATGTTGAGAAGTTATTGCTGGTTTGGCTCAATGAGAAACAATTAGCAGGATTATTTGCGAAAAGGCTAGGCAGTTGCATGACGATCTCATAAAGAAACTGCCTGCAAAGATTAAGTCAGTCAGACAAGTCAGTAAGTCTGTCGAGTCAGTAAGTCAGTCAGTAAGTCATTCAGTCAAGTCAGTAAGATCAAAACATAATTCACAAACACAGCTAGCGTGTAGGAGAAAATTGGAACTGAACATGTATTCACGAAGCTGGGATGTGGTGTCAGGAGTGTCGGGGGATGGCAGGGGATGGCGGGAGGTTTCCCTTGATGACCCACATCAAGGCGGTCGCTTGAGGTAGGTAACGGTCACCATCACTTGTCACATAATGACATATTTTATTCATTCTAGAGTATATATCAGGTTTCTATGTTAATTATTTTGTTTATTATGTCATATTAGATGAATTGTGATAGATAAATAAGCCGCAGAGTTGATATTAACATCATATTGAATTATTTTTGTCCTGCCTCTCAGAGCAGGAAATCTGCTGGAATGGATTAATGGTAATTTAATTAATTTAAATGAGGAAAATTGACTCAGCATATGTTCCACTATATATACATACCCATCTGGGTTTTCTTCTACTTTCTTAATATGTCTTGCTCTTGTTTAATGCCTCTTATCTCCATGGGGAAGTGTAACAGAATTCTTCCTCCGTAAGCCATGCATGTCATAAGAGGTGACTAAAACATCAGGAGCATGAGGCTAGTAACCCCCTTCTTCTGTATGAATTACTAAATTTAAAAAGAAAAACTTTGGTTTTCTCTTTAGGTCATGCTGTCTCAGTGGGATATGGCCAGTTTGTGAAAAAAAACAATAAATAACAATTTCCACAAGAGATAAATGTGTTTTCTGGATTTAGGATATACTGTGGTAAGTGCACTCAGCTCACACACTGAGAACCAGAGTTCGAATCTCCGGTACAGCAGGAAAACATTAAGGACGTGTTTCCATAGGACACTTGCTGTCCCTGTTCAACCATCTGTATAAAATGGGTGCCTGGGTGTTGACTGGTGTGGGTTGCATCCTGGGACAAAACTAAACTAATTTGCCCGAAATGCTCTGCATAACAAGCGACTTTCTATATACAGTGGACCCCCGCATACCGTACGCATCGCATACCATACAATCCGCATACCGGTCGCTTTGATCACAAAAATTTTGCCTCACATACCACCCAAAAACCCGCTCACCGCCCTTCGTCCGAGATGCGTCCAATGTGCGGCCTGAGCCAGCCTCATATGTTCCGCCGGTGGCATTGTTTACCAGCCAGCCTCCGCGGTAACATCCAAGCATACAATCGGAATATTTTGTATTATTACAGTGTTTTCGGTGCTGTTTCTGGAAAATAAGTGACCATGGGCCCCAAGAAAGCTTCTAGTTCCAACCCTACAGCAATAAGGGTGAGAATTCCAATAGAGATGAAGAAAGAGATCATTGATAAGTATGAAAGTGGAGTGCGTGTCGCCGACCTGGTCAGGTTGTACAAGAAACCCAAATCAACCATCTGTACTATTGTGGGCAACAGAAAGGCAATCAAGGAAGCTGTTCTTGCCAAAGGTTTAACTGTGTTTTCGAAACAGAGATCGCAAGTGATGGAAGATGTTGAGAGACTCTTATTGGTGTGGATAAATGAAAAACAGGTAGCAGGAGATAGTGTCTCTCAAGCGATCATAAGCGAAAAGGCTAGGAAGTTGCATGAGGATTTAATTAAAAAATGCCTGCAACTAGTGATGATGTGAGTGAATTTAAGGCCAGCAAAGGTTGGTTTGAGAGATTTAAGAAGCGTAGTGGCATACATAGTGTGATAAGGCATGGTGAGGCTGCCAGTTCGGACCACAAAGCAGCTGAAAAGTATGTGCAGGAATTCAAGGAGTACATAGAAAGTGAAGGACTGAAACCTGAACAAGTGTTTAATTGTGATGAAACAGGCCTGTTTTGGAAGAAAATGCCAAGCAGGACCTACATTACTCAGGAGGAAAAGGCACTCCAGGACATAAGCCTATGAAAGACAGGCTTACTTTGTTGATGTGTTCCAATGCTACTGGTGATTGCAAAGTGAAGCCTTTATTAGTGTATCACTCTGAAACTCCCAGACCGTTCAGGCAAAAGAATGTCCTCAAGGAGAATATGTGTGTGCTGTGGAGGGCAAACAGTAAGGCATGGGTCACTAGGGACTTTTTCTATGACTGGTTACACCATGCATTTGCCCCCAATGTGAAAGATTACCTAACTGAAAAGAAATTAGAACTTAAGTGCCTCCTAGTGTTAGACAATGCCCCTGGTCATCCTACAGACGTGGCAGAGCGACTTTATGGGGACATGAAATTCATTAAGGTGAAGTTTTTGCCTCCTAATACCATTCCTCTCCTGCAGCCCATGGACCAGCAGGTTATTGCAAACTTCAAAAAACTGTACACAAAAGCTCTGTTTGAAAGGTGCTTTGTAGTGACCTCAGAAACTCAACTGACTCTAAGAGACTTTTGGAGAGATCACTTTAATATCCTCAATTGTGTAAACCTTATAGGTAAGGCTTGGGAGGGAGTGACTAAGAAGACCTTGAACTCTGCTTGGAAGAAACTGTGGCCAGAATGTGTAGACAAAAGGGATTTTGAAGGGTTTGAGGCTAACCCTGAGAGGATTATGCCAGTTGAGGAATCCATTGTGGCATTGGGAAAGTCCTTAGGGTTGGAGGTTAGTGGGGATGATGTGGAAGAGTTGGTGGAGGAGGACAATGAAGAACTAACCACTGATGAGCTGATAGATCAACTTCAACAGCAAGAGGCCAGACCTGAGGAAACTGGTTCAGAGGAGGGAGAGAGAGAAATTGAAGAAGTTGCCTACTACAAAGATTAAGGAAATCTGTGCAAAGTGGCTTGAAGTGCAAACCTTCATGGATGAAAATCACCCTCACACAGCTATTGCAAGCCGTGCTGGTGATTATTACACTGACAATGTTGTGAAACACTTTAGGGAAGTCATAAAGGAACGAGAGGTACAGGCCACTATGGACAGATATGTTGTGCGAAAGAAGTCCAGTGACTCTGAAGCTGGTCCTAGTGGCATTAAAAGAAGAAGGGAAGTAACCCAGAAAAGGACTCGACACCTCAAGTCTTAATGGAAGGGGATTCCCCTTCTAAACACTAACACTCTCTCTCCCCTCCTCCCATCCCATCAATCATCACCAGATCTTCAATAAAAGTAAGTGTCATGTAATTGTGCATGCCTTTTTCAGTTTGTGTGTATTAAAATTAACATTTCATGTGGTAAAAAATTTTTTTTTTCATACTTTTGGGTGTCTTGCACGGATTAATTTGATTTCCATTATTTCTTATGGGGAAAATTCATTCGCATACCGAACATTTCGCATAACAACCAGCCCTCTTGCACGGATTAAGGTCGCTATGCGGGGGTCCACTGTAGTAGTATGTCATTGATGTCGGGTAGGCCTGTAAACCTTGTACATGTACAGTGGTGCCTCAATAATCGTCCGGCCTGAAAGTCGTCCATTTCGGAAATAGTCCTGTTATTTCGTCTAAATATTGGCTCGCAAATGGTCCAGTAACTCGCTAATAGTCCTTCGTCCGGGACGCGTGCTCACGCTGTTGTTGCAAAGGGGGTAAATATGCTGACAAAAATGAGATCACCAGTACTCGAAGATGTTGAGAAGTTATTATTGGTGTGGATAAACGAGAAACAGTTAGCAGAAGATAGTCTTATGACGTCGCTTATTTGTGAAAAGGCTAGGCAGTTGCATGACGATTTGGTAAAGAAACTGCCTGCAACTAGTGGTGATGTGAGTGAATTTAAGGCCAGCAAAGGCTGGTTTGAGAGATTTAAGAAGCGTACTGGCACACACAGTGTGGTAAGGCATGGTGAGGCTGCCAGTTCGGACCACAAGGTGGCTGAAAAATATGTGCATGAATTCAAGGAGTACATAAACAGTGAAGGACTGAAACCTGAACAAGTGTTCAATTGTGATGAAACAGGCCTCTTTTGGAAGAAAATGCCAAAGAGGACCTACATTATTCAGGAAGAAAAAGCGCTGCCAGGACACAAGCCTGTGAAAGACAGGCTGACGCTAATGTTCTGTGCTAATGCTAGTGGGGATTTCAAAGTGAAGCCGTTACTAGTGTACCATTCTGAAAATCCCAGTGTGTTCAAGAAAAAAACAATGTTATGAAGAGTAAATTGTGTGTGTTTTGGAGATCTAATAGTAAGGCATGGGTCACAAGGGACATTTTCGTCGAGTGGTTCAATGAAGTGTTTGGCCCTAGTGTGAAGAATTACCTCCTGGAAAAGAAATTGGATCTCAAGTGCCTCCTAGTAATGGACAATGCACCTGCTCATCCTCCAAACTTGGATGACCTAATTCTGAAGGAGTTTGGGTTCATCACAGTAAAGTTCTTGCCCCGAATACCACTCCTCTCCTCCAGCCCATGGACCAGCAAGTCATTTCAAACTTTAAAAAACTCTACACCAAAGCAATGTTTGAAAGGTGCTTGAATGTGACCTCAGACACTCACTTGACCCTATGAGATTTTTGGAAAGAACACTTCATTATTCTCCATTGCACAAGCCTTATAGGTAAGGCTTGGGAGGGAGTGACTACCAGGACTTTGAACTCTGCTTGGAGAAAATTGTGGCCAGATTGTGTCCACAAGAGGGATTTTGAAGGGTTTGAGGCAGCCCATGATGAGCCTATGTCACTTGTGAACTCTATTGTCGCACTGGGGAGTTCCATGGGGTTGGATGTGAGTTTGGAGGATGTGGAAGAGTTGGTGGAAGACCACAATGAAGAGCTAACCACTGAGGAGCTGCAAGAGCTTCAGCACGAAGAGCAACAGATTGCAGCTCAGAATCTTGCTGCAGAGGAGGAGGAAGAGAGATAGAGGAAGGTGCCTTCTTCAGAAATTAAGGAGATTTCTGAAATGTGGGGTAGGATGGAAAGATTTATGGAGAAACATCACCCTGAGAAGGATGTTGCAAGCCATATTGGCAACTTGTACAGTGACAGAGTCTTGGCCCATTTTAGGGAAGTTTTAAAGAGACACCAGAAACAGAGCTCTCTGGACAGTTTTTTTGCGTGACAGGACTCCAGTGACTTCAAGGTGGTCCTAGTGGCATTAAGAAACAGAGAAGAGAAGTAACCCCAGAAAAGCAATTGGTACCCGAGGTGTTGATGGAAGGGGATTCCCCTTCCAAACAGTAAATAATCCAATCTGTCTCCTTCTCCAGTCTTCCATACACAAAGAAGAATCGCCAATAAAGGTAAGTGTTATTCTGTTAATGTTTAATTCATCATGTGCCACTGTATTGTTTATGTACTACATCTATATTTCATGTAAAAAAATGTTTTGTTTTAATACTTATGGGTGTCAGGAACGGATTAATTGAATTTACATTATTTCTTATGGGGAAAATTGATTCGTAAATCGTCCATTTCGATAATAGTCCCCACTTCCAGGAACGGATTATGGACGATAATTGAGGGACCACTGTACTTGTAGAAATAAAGATAGTATAGTACAGGTCTGCCATCACAAATCCGGCAATTAGATATCTGGTTCCATCAGTTATTTGGCACTAATTCTGGCTAGCATAATTTCAAATTTCCAGGGTCGCCACACCAACCTGCTGGTACTGTTTGATGGCGCTACTTGTTACATAATATACTACTGCTGCGAAAAGGATTTCATAGTTCTGGTTAGCAGTAGTCTAAAATCAAGACAATAGTGCATTAGTGTTTACAACAAAGCTAACAGAATCCTTGGCTTCATATCAAAAAATATAAATAATAGAAGTCCTTAGGTTGTTCTTCAACTCTATATATCCTTGGTTAGGCTTCATTTAGATTATGCTGCACAGTTCTGGTCACCGTATTACAGAATGGATATAAATGCACTGGAAAACGTACAAAGGAGGATGACAAAGTTGATCCCATGTATCAGAAATCTTCCCTATGAGGATAGACTGAGCGCCCTCAAGCTGCACTCTCTAGAAAGGCATAGAATTAAGGGGGATATGACTAAGGTGTATAAATGGAAAACAGGAATAAATAAAGGGGATGTAAATAATGTGCTGAAAATTTCCAGCCAAGCCAAGACAGGACTCGCAGCAATGGTTTCAAGATGGAAAAATTCAGATTCAGGAAGGATATAGGAAAGCACTGGTTTGGTAATAGAGTTGTGGCTGAGTGGAACAAACTCCCGAGTACCGTCATAGAAGTGAAAACGTTGTGTAGTTTTAAAAATAGGTTAGATAAATACATGAGTGGGTGTGGGTGGGTGTGAGTTGAATCTGACTACTTTGTGCTACTAGGTCTGATGCCATGCTCTTTCCTCAAGTGGAAGTGACCTGACTAGGTGGGTCATTGGTCTAAGCCTGGGGGTTGACATGGACCTGCTCTGCATGGGTCAGTAGGTCTGCTGCAGTGTTCATTCTTTATGTTCTTATTTGTTGGATCAAGGGTCCTTCATCAGCCACAAGGTACCCTCAACCTTGACATGTATTAATTACATACATACTTTAACACTGTCAAGGACCCCAATGGAAATAAGTCACTTTGTCTGACTTTTCTGGGATGTCCTGGGTAATTTATACTATGTACAGTATTATAATTGTACTTATGTGTACCTGTGCATATATGCTACTTATGTGCACCTGTGCATATATAATATTACTTATGTGTACCTATACTTACATAATGTTACTTATGTGTACCTGTGTCTACATAATGTTACTTATGTGTACCTGTGTCTACATAATGTTACTTATGTGTACCTGAGATTACATAATGTTACTTACCTGGAGTTTACCTGGAGAGAGTTCCGGGGGTCAATGCCCCCGCGGCCCGGTCTGTGACCAGGCCTCCTGGTGGATTAGAGCCTGATCAACCAGGCTGTTACTGCTGGCTGCACGCAAACCAACGTACGAGCCACAGCCCAGCTGGTCAGGAACCGACTTTAGGTGCTTGTCCAGTGCCAGCTTGAAGACTGCCAGGGGTCTGTTGGTAATCCCCCTTATGTATGCTGGGAGGCAGTTGAACAGTCTCGGGCCCCTGACACTTATTGTATGGTCTCTTAACGTGCTAGTGACACCCCTGATTTTCATTGGGGGGATGTTGCATCGTCTGCCAAGTCTTTTGCTTTCGTAGCGAGTGATTTTCGTGTGCAAGTTCGGTACTAGTCCCTCTAGGATTTTCCAGGTGTATATAATCATGTATCTCTCCCGCCTGCATTCCAGGGAATACAGGTTCAGGAACCTCAAGCGCTCCCAGTAATGTAGGTGTTTTATCTCCGTTATGCGCGCCGTGAAGGTTCTCTGTACATTTTCTAGGTCAACAATTTCACCTGCCTTGAAAGGTGCTGTTAGTGTGCAGCAATATTCCAGCCTAGATAAAACGAGTGACCTGAAGAGTGTCATCATGGGCTTGGCATTGGTATTCGATAAATCCGGTATTCGATGCATTATATCGCAAAAAATTTTCCTCGGTATTTGATTGAAAACCCGGTATTCTATACGATTCGTACGAGACCTGTCCACATGTGGCCTGAACTGCCCCTTGTGTGCCAGTGTTTACAAGCCAGCCAGTGTGCGCGCATCTAGGGATACATTCGGTACATTCCATATTATCCACATTATCACTGTGTTTGGTGCTTGTTTCTGCAAAATAAGTCACCATGGGCCCCAAGAAAGCTTCTACATGTAGTGCCAACCCTGTGGTAAAAAGGGTGAGAATTAGTATGGAAATTAAGAAAGATTTTGAAGGGTTTGGGGCTAACCCTGAGAAGCCTATACCAGTTGAGGAATACATTGTGCCTACTTCAAAAATTAAGGAAATGTGTGCACTGTGGGTTGATGTGCAAACCTTTATGGATGAAAATCACCCTAACACAGCTATTACAATGACAATGTTGTGGCCCATTTTAGACAAATCATAAAGGAACGGGAGGTACAGAGCTCTATTGACATATTTGTTGTGCGACAGAGGTCCAGTGACTCTCAAGCTGGTCCTAGTGGCATTAAAAGAAGAAGGGAAGTAACCCTGGAAAAGGACTTGCTACCTCAAGTTCTAATGGAAGGGGATTCCCCTTCTAAACACTAACACCTCTCCCCTCCTTCCATCCCATCAATCATCACCAGATCTTCATTAAAGGTAAGTGTCAATTATTTTATTGTTATTGTAATTATTCTATTGCATTAAACTTAATATTTCATGTAGTAAAATTTTTTTTTTCATACTTTAGGGTGTCTTGCACGGATTAATTTGATTTTCATTATTTCTTATGAGGAAAATTGATTCGGTTTTCGATATTATCGGTATTCGATGAGCTCTCAGGAACGGATTAATATCGAATACCGGGGGTCCACTGTATTACATCTGCATTCTTCTTGCCTTCTAGTGCATCTAGGACCTTGTCGTAGTGATCCAATAGTTGAGACAGACAGGAGCAACCTGTTCTAAACCCATGTTGCCCTGGGTTGTGTAATTTACGGGTTTCTAGATGGGTGGTGATCTTGCTTCTTAGGACCCTTTCAAAGATTTTTATGATATGGGATGTTAGTGCTATCGGTCTGTAGTTCTTTGGTATTGCTTTACTGCCTCCCTTTGTGGAGTGGGGCTATGTCTGTTGTTTTTAGTAACTGTGGGACGACCCCCGTGTCCATGCTCCCTCTCCATAGGATGGTAAAAGCTCGTGATAGGGGCTTCTTGCAGCTCTTGATGAACACGGAGTTCCATGAGTCTGGCCCTGGGGCAGAGTGCATGGGCATGTCATTTATCGCCTGTTCGAAGTCATTTGGCGTCAGGATAACATCGGACAGGCTTGTGCTAACCAAATTCTGTGGCTCTCTCATAAAAAAATTCATTTTGATCTTCGACTCTCAGTCTGGTTAGCAGCTTGCTAAAAACTGAGTCATATTGGGACTTGAGTAGCTCACTCATTTCCTTGCTGTCATCTGTGTAGGACCCATCTTGTTTAAGTAGGGGCCCAATACTGGACATTGTTCTCGACTTTGATTTGGCATAGGAGAAGAAATACTTTGGGTTTCTTTCGATTTCATTTATGGCTTTTAGTTCTTCCCGCGATTCCTGACTCCTATAAGATTCCTTTAGCTTAAGTTCGATGCTTGCTATTTCTCTGACCAGTGTCTCCCTACGCATTTCAGATATATTGACCTCTTTTAGCCGCTCTGTTATTCTTTTCCGTCGCCTGTAAAGGGAGCGCCTGTCTCTTTCTATTTTACATCTACTCCTCCTTTTTCTTAGATGAAAAAGCCTTGTGCATACATCGAGTGCCACCGAGTTAACCTGTTCTAGGCATAAGTTGGGGTCTGTGTTGCTTAGTATATCTTCCCAGCTTATATCGGTTAGGACTTGGTTTACTTGGTCCCACTTTATGTTTTTGTTATTGAAGTTGAATTTGGCGAATGCTCCCTCGTGATTAATCTCATTATGTTGGTCTGGGGCTCCGCGCATACATGTCTGAACCTCAATTATGTTGTGATCTGAGTATATTGTTTTTGATATGGTGACATTTTGTATCAGATCATCATTGTTAGTGAAGATGAGGTCTAGTGTATTCTCCAGTCTAGTAGGCTCTATTATTTGCTGGTTTAAATTGAATTTTGTGCAGAGATTTAAAAGCTCGTGTGAGTGTGAGTTTTCATCAGAGCTGCCTCCTGGTGTTATTATTGCAACAATATTATTTGCTATATTCCTCCATTTTAGGTGCCTTAAGTTGAAATCCCCCAGGAGCAAGATGTTGGGTGCAGGAGCTGGAAGATTTTCCAGACAGTGGTCAATTTTTAACAGCTGTTCCTGGAATTGCTGGGATGTTGCATCCGGAGGCTTGTAGACTACCACAATGACTAGGTTTTGGTTCTCGATCTTTACTGCTAAAACTTCCACTACATCATTTGAGGCATTAAGCAGTTCTGTGCAAACAAGTGACTCTGCAATGTACAGGCCAACCCCCCCCCCTTTTGCCTGTTCACTCTGTCGCATCTGTATAGGTTGTAACCTGGGATCCATATTTTGTTGTCTAAGTGATCCTTTATGTGGGTCTCAGTGAAAGCCGCGAACATTGCCTTTGCCTCTGCAAGCAGTCCACGGATGAAATGTATTTTGTTTGTTGCTGGCTTTAGACCCTGTATATTTGCAAAGAAGAATGTCATCGGACTGGTGGTATTGTTGGTACTGGAGGGGGATTTTTTTTCTGGCATTAGTGTCTGTATTTGTTGGTTTGGAGTGGAGGCCATCGACTGTGGTTCCACTCCAGGAATGACTGGATTTGGTGTACAATTTCTGCCATTTCCTGCCAGTTTTTTTTCCTTCCTGGCACTAAAAAAACCTCTCCCTCTTGAGTGGCTGTGGCTACCCAGGTTTTCCCATGGCCTGGATGTTTTGTATCTTTTTGTCCCCTTTAGATGGTGTGCCTGGCAATTTAAGTTATAGCACAGTCTTTCCTGTACTGAAGAGGTACACATCTCAGGGTGAAAAAGCTTACAGCAAGGGAGTTTGCATTTTCCTGTTGTCATATGGGCACGGCATTTTCTAAGGTGGTCATAGTTGCACGTCCCATCTGTTTTTCCAGATTTCCCATGCCTGCAGATACCAAGTGCACAGTAAGTGCACAGGCTTGGTTTCCGTTTGCCTTGGGTTTCTGTGACTGTATTCCCTGTTGGTGTATGTTTACCTGTCTTATTCCTATCCTCACTAGCACCAACAATGGAGCTCTCACCAGTTGTTTTTGGTAATATATCCTCACTATTGCTAGTGGAGTCCTCTTGTTTGCTATTTCCTGTGGTATTTCTAGTTTGCAATATTGGTTTTATCTTATCTTTGACTGCACTTGTTTCCCCACTACGGCTCCTGTCTCCCATGAGGTCATTTATATGCATTCCTTCCTGCGTATAATTCCCGACTACCTGGACAAAATCTCCAGCTTCACCATTACTGTCTCCCAGGACAGCACCTGCAGCTTCACCATTACTGTCTCCCAGGACAGCACCTCCAGCTTCACCATTACTGTCTCCCAGGACAGCACCTCCAGCTTCACCATTACTGTCTCCCAGGACAGCACCTCCAGCTTCACCATTACTGTCTACCAGGACAGCACCTCCAGCTTCACCATTACTGTCTCCAGGACAGCACCTCCAGCTTCACCATTACTGTCTCCCAGGACAGCACCTCCAGCTTCACCATTACTGTCTCCCAGGACAGCACCTCCAGCTTCACCATTAGTGTCTACCAGGACAGCACCTCCAGCTTCACCATTACTGTCTACCAGGACAGCACCTCCAGCTTCACCATTACTGTCTACCAGGACAGCACCTCCAGCTTCACCATTACTGTCTCCCAGGACAGCACCTCCAGCTTCACCATTACTGTCTACCAGGACAGCACCTCCAACTTCACCATTACTGTCTCCCAGGACAGCACCTCCAGCTTCACCATTACTGTCTACCAGGACAGCACCTCCAGCTTCACCATTACTGTCTACCAGGACAGCACCTCCAGCTTCACCATTACTGTCTCCCAGGACAGCACCTCCAGCTTCACCATTACTGTCTCCCAGGACAGCACCTCCAGCTTCACCATTACTGTCTCCCAGGACAGCACCTCCAGCTTCACCATTACTGTCTACCAGGACAGCACCTCCAGCTTCACCATTACTGTCTACCAGGACAGCACCTCCAGCTTCACCATTACTGTCTCCCAGGACAGCACCTCCAGCTTCACCATTACTGTCTCCCAGGACATCACCTCCAGCTTCACCATTACTGTCTCCCAGGACAGCACCTCCAGCTTCACCATTACTGTCTCCCAGGACAGCACCTCCAGCTTCACCATTACTGTCTCCCAGGACAGCACCTCCAGCTTCACCATTACTGTCTACCAGGACAGCACCTCCAACTTCACCATTACTGTCTCCCAGGACAGCACCTCCAGCTTCACCATTACTGTCTACCAGGACAGCACCTCCAGCTTCACCATTACTGTCTACCAGGACAGCACCTCCAGCTTCACCATTACTGTCTCCAGGACAGCACCTCCAGCTTCACCATTACTGTCTCCCAGGACAGCACCTCCAGCTTCACCATTACTGTCTACCAGGACAGCACCTCCAACTTCACCATTACTGTCTCCCAGGACAGCACCTCCAGCTTCACCATTACTGTCTACCAGGACAGCACCTCCAGCTTCACCATTACTGTCTCCCAGGACAGCACCTCCAGCTTCACCATTACTGTCTCCCAGGACAGCACCTCCAGCTTCACCATTACTGTCTCCCAGGACAGCATCTCCAGCTTCACCATTACTGTCTCCCAGGACAGCACCTGCAGCTTCACCATTACTGTCTCCCAGGACAGCACCTCCAGCTTCACCATTACTGTCTCCCAGGACAGCACCTCCAGCTTCACCATTACTGTCTCCCAGGACAGCACCTCCAGCTTCACCATTTTCTGTCTACCAGGACAGCACCTCCAGCTTCACCATTACTGTCTCCCAGGACAGCACCTCCAGCTTCACCATTACTGTCTCCCAGGACAGCACCTCCAGCTTCACCATTACTGTCTCCCAGGACAGCACCTCCAGCTTCACCATTAGTGTCTACCAGGACAGCACCTCCAGCTTCACCATTACTGTCTACCAGGACAGCACCTCCAGCTTCACCATTACTGTCTACCAGGACAGCACCTCCAGCTTCACCATTACTGTCTCCCAGGACAGCACCTCCAGCTTCACCATTACTGTCTACCAGGACAGCACCTCCAACTTCACCATTACTGTCTCCCAGGACAGCACCTCCAGCTTCACCATTACTGTCTACCAGGACAGCACCTCCAGCTTCACCATTACTGTCTACCAGGACAGCACCTCCAGCTTCACCATTACTGTCTCCCAGGACAGCACCTCCAGCTTCACCATTACTGTCTCCCAGGACAGCACCTCCAGCTTCACCTTACTGTCTCCCAGGACAGCACCTCCAGCTTCACCATTACTGTCTACCAGGACAGCACCTCCAGCTTCACCATTACTGTCTACCAGGACAGCACCTCCAGCTTCACCATTACTGTCTCCCAAGACAGCACCTCCAGCTTCACCATTACTGTCTCCCAGGACATCACCTCCAGCTTCACCATTACTGTCTCCCAGGACAGCACCTCCAGCTTCACCATTACTGTCTCCCAGGACAGCACCTCCAGCTTCACCATTACTGTCTCCCAGGACAGCACCTCCAGCTTCAAACCCTTACTGTCTACCAGGACAGCACCTCCAACTTCACCATTACTGTCTCCCAGGACAGCACCTCCAGCTTCACCATTACTGTCTACCAGGACAGCACCTCCAGCTTCACCATTACTGTCTACCAGGACAGCACCTCCAGCTTCACCATTACTGTCTCCCAGGACAGCACCTCCAGCTTCACCATTACTGTCTCCCAGGACAGCATCTCCAGCTTCACCATTACTGTCTCCCAGGACAGCACCTCCAGCTTCACCATTACTGTCTCCCAGGACAGCACCTCCAGCTTCACCATTACTGTCTCCCAGGACAGCACTATCAGCCCCACATTTACTGACTACCAGGACATCACCTCCAGCCTTACAGTTTCTGACTACATGGCCAGTATCAAGGGCAGTACCATTCAGCCCAGACTTTTTGTTCCCATCTGTTGTAGAAAGCTTCCAGGTTGTCTATGAAAGCAGCTTTGATGTTATCCTCTTTTAACCCTTTGAGGGTCGACAGGCCCTCTCCGAAACTCGTTCTCAGGGTCGGCCAAATTTAAAAAAAAAAAATTTATTTTCTCTTATGAAAAGATAGAGAATCTTTTCCCGATCATAACGACACCAAAAGTTTGAAATTTGATAGAAAACTTACGGAATTATGCTCTCGCAAAGTTAGCGGTCTCGGCGATGTTTACGGATCGGCGATTTTGCCCACTTTGAGCCCCATTTTCGGCCAATTTCACTGTACTAGTCGACAAAAAACATGAATATTTCGCTAGAACTCCATTTTTTCTATCGAATGGGTGCAAGAAACCACCCATTTATAAATTCAACTATCCAGTACAGTGGTCAGAATTTAGCAATTTTGCCAATTTCACACAAATTTCAAAAGATGCCAATTTCGGAATAGGGTCCAGAATAAACAAGAAAGACATTCCTGGCACTAAAATGACATTTCCTCTAGTCATTAGTCACGTCTCAAGGCCCTTCTTATATTCTTTTGCTTTCCACTTTGAATTTTTATTCTCACAAAAAATATAAGATTTACTGTTATGCAGACTACTGTATTAGTGTAAAAAATGGTATAAATATTATTGGTGCACTTGTGAAAGAATATTAGACTCACCAGTTGACGTGTATTGCACGCTTGGCACGATTTGTTTACTTTTGAAGTTTGGTAAAAATCGAACATTTCTGCTACTTTGAGCTCAATTTCAAGGCACCTTTCATTGTAAAACCAGTCAAAATCATCTCAATTTCAGTAATATGTCTTCCATTCTATAAAATGAGACCAAGAAAACTAGAATACAACAATAAATACTATACGAAAATACACTGCAAAGTCGCTGATTTATTAAAAAAAAATGGAAAAAGTTTTTTTTTTCTCATTATGCACCGTGTGCTGCAGGATTTTTTTTAGACTGTGCACACTGACCACATAGACCCATTCTTTCATATGAAGGCCTACAAGCTTTCTCCCACTAGATTTGAGGTCGCTAGAATTTATGAGTACTAGTACGTCAAAAACCCCTACGCGTAAGACGTACTAGTACGACGAAAACCCTCAAAGGGTTAATACCAATGTGATATTAGTCCACAGATTTATCACATTGTGTACCTGTGTCTACATAATGTTACTTATGTGTACCTGTGTCTACATAATGTTACTTATGTGTACCTGTGTCTACATAATGTTATGTGTACCTGTGTCTACATAATGTTATGTGTACCTGTGTCTACATAATGTTACTTATGTGTACCTGTGTCTACATAATGTTACTTATGTGTACCTGTGTCTACATAATGTTACTTATGTGTACCTGTGTCTACATAATGTTACTTATGTGTACCTGTGTCTACATAAGTTCTTATGTTACTGTCTACATAATGTTACTTATGTGTACCTGTGTCTACATAATGTTACTTATGTGTACCTGTGTCTACATAATGTTACTTATGTGTACCTGTGTCTACATAATGTTACTTATGTGTACCTGTGTCTACATAATGTTACTTATGTGTACCTGTGTCTACATAATGTTACTTATGTGTACCTGTGTCTACATAATGTTACTTATGTGTACCTGTGTCTACATAATGTTACTTATGTGTACCTGTGTCTACATAATGTTACTTATGTGTACCTGTGTCTACATAATGTTATGTGTACCTGTGTCTACATAATGTTATGTGTACCTGTGTCTACATAATGTATTATGTGTACCTGTGTCTACATAATGTTATGTGTACCTGTGTCTACATAATGTTATGTGTACCTGTGTCTACATAATGTTATGTGTACCTGTGTCTACATAATGTTATGTGTACCTGTGTCTACATAATGTTATGTGTACCTGTGTCTACATAATGTTACTTATGGCTCACATCGAATACTGATCTATGACAATATTTTATTAATAATTTCCTATCGAGAATTTGTGAAGTTATCACTTTCTTAACAAGACGTATGAACATTTCATAAAATAATTATATATATATATTAATATATATATATATATATATATAATATATATATATATATATATATATATATATATATATATATATATATATATATATATATATTATATAATATATATATATATATATATATATATATATATATATATATATATATATATATATATATATATAAATATATATATATATACATATATGATCATAATAATTCATAAACGTTGAATATTACTTAATGAGATGTTTTTGTAATCATTATTACTTACTAAATTTTATTAAACACCATATTTACTACCAGTCAATTTTACTTTTGTACATTAAACATTATTTTATACTTCCCATAACATTTTGTTGCCAAATTTTCAAGTTTTTATATTCAACCCCAACTTTTATATTATCCTTTGTACCTGTGTACCTGGGTACCTGTCTACCATCTTACTATCATATTATAACCAAGACATTATCATTGTGATTTTTTACTATTATTCTTTTGGTACTTTAATTGTGAATTTTATTTTGTCAATTTAAATCTATAGTTATAATCTTGATCTTGTCAACAACCTATACCAGATTCTAGTGCAATTGCAAGTACCATTTCAAATTGTATTTTTATATTATAAGTTTATATTATAATTCCTACCATCTGTCCATTTAACTTTGCTTATCATTACTTAATTTTAGTCCCTTATATATTTTCTCCTTTATTTTAGTTTATATAACTATCCTAGTTTATATATCCACAATTGTTAAAATAATCAAGGTGCTATTCTCAGGTGCTAAAGTAGAATAAGTTCACAATTTTGCCATTATATTCCAAAGCTCATTTATTTGATTACCACTTTATTGTTCACCACAACCTATATTAGTCCCTTTTTATTATAATTTTAAACTATAATTCTAACTTTAAAAAATTACCTTTATAGTACTACCTACTATCATATTCCCAAGCTCTATTATATGATCATCACTTTATTTGTATTAGTCCCTTAGCTCATTATTTTACATTTGTTAAATAATTCAGGTGCTCTTTTTTAGCTTAAGACTATTTACTTTGTTTTATACTTAATTCTAACTATAGATTCACTACAAATCTTATGATTACAAGCATTGATCCTGATACCAACCAGGCTCTGGTGGCCTGGTGGTTAACGCTCTCGCTTCACACGGTGAGTGCCTGGGTTCGATTCCCGGCCAGAGTAGAAACATTGGACGTGTTTCTTTCCACCTGTTTGTCTATGTTCCCCATCAGTAAAATGGGTACCTGGGTGTTAGTCGACTGGTGTGGGTCGCATCCTGGGACACTGACCTAAGGAGGCCTGGTCACAGACCGGGCCGCGGAGGCGTTGACCCCCGGAACTCTCTCCAGATAAACTCCAGATAAACTACACTGCAGAACAATCAAAGGCACTTCTCAGTGCCAACAACAACATAACTATCTTTAACTACAATATCAGATCTTTAAGCAAGCATTACGATGACCTCATAGCATTACTAAATTCCTTACATGCCAATATGTCCATCACTACACTAACTGAAACCTGGCTAAAGCCTGATAGTACAGATGTCTATGCCATTCCTGGTTACACAGCCATACACAACTGTAGGCCAGACCAACAAGGGGGTGGCACAGCCATATACTACTCAGACCAACTAGAATGTATCACTAATACTTGCACAAGGGATGAACATGGGGAATATATAATAGCTAAATTCAAATCCAAATACCTACAAAAACCTCTCACATTGATAAACATCTACAGAGTTCCACAGTCAAACATTAGCCAATTTAGTCAAAATCTAGGAAGTATGATAACTGATGCACGCATGAACAAAGATCACTTACTACTCTCAGGTGACTTCAATATAAATCTCCTGCAAGACCAGGACCCACACGTTACTGAATTCACAAACACAATGAGTAACTGTATGTTACTACCAACAGTAACAAAACCTACAAGAGTTACAGAGACTAGTGTTTCCCTACTTGACCACATCTGGACCAACACCATATCCCCTTTAAAATCAGGCATAATTACAGATAATACCACAGACCACTACCCTACTTTCCTCATAACAACTCTTGGTAAACTACCCCAAGACACTACTAAAGTCACCTTCAGACTTCACAATGAGGCAGCCATTAATAACTTCACAACAGCATTAGCAAACATTGATTGGCACACTGAGCTAGAAATCTATACAGATATTGACGAATGTATTAATAATTTTCTAAAAAAGACCCAATACCTCTATAACAAGCACTGCCCTAAAAAAACTAAACAGATGACAGCAAAGAGACTGAACAGTCCCTGGCTAACACCCAGCATTCTCAAATCCATAAATACAAAACACCAATATGAAAAACAGTACAGAATGGGTCACATAACCAGAGACCAAACAAAACGTTACTCGTCAATCCTAACCAGCCTGATAAGAAGGGCAAAAAAATTGTATTATGAGAACAGATTATCCAACTTACGAGGTGATATAAAAAAGACCTGGAAAACCCTATCAGAAATTCTGGGAACAAAAAAGATATCACGAAATAGCGAAATAAAATTAGCAAAATCAGATGAACCCCAACTCCCACCAACAGAAACAGCAAACAGACTCAATGATTTCTTCTCCACTATAGGACAAAACCTTGCCAATAAAATCCCAAGCTCAGATACCCCACCAAATGACTACCTCACCGGCAACTACCCGAACACACTGTTCCTAGCTCCGACTAACCCATACCAAGTCTCCCTTATTATCAATGCACTAAAAAACTAAGGCAGGAGATTTAAGTACCTTACCACCCATTATATACAAAAAAGTGTCACAAGTGCTATCTCCAATCATTGCAACACTCTTTAACAAATCCATTGAATCCTCCACCTTCCCTACAGTTCTCAAAATAGCAAGGGTCACCCCGATCCACAAAGGAGGAGACCAAACAGAGTTGAATAACTATAGGCCAATATCCAACTTACACCCTCTCTCAAAAATCTTCGAAAAATTAATTCATAAACGAATCTACTCCTACCTTATCTCCCAAAACATACTCAACCCCTGCCAATTTGGATTCAGGCCTAATAAAAATACTAATGATGCTATTATACACATGCTAGAACATATATACACTGCAATAGAGAAAAAAGAAGTCCCACTGGGGATCTTCATTGACTTACGTAAAGCTTTTGATACAGTTGACCATGACTTGCTCCACGTAAAATTGTCACACTATGGTATAAGAGGGCACTCCCTCAACTACCTCAAGTCATACCTCAGCAACAGAAGCCAATATGTGTATGCAAATGGGGCAAACTCTTCTGCGCAACCAATTACAGTTGGTGTCCCACAGGGAAGTGTCCTTGGCCCTCTTCTCTTTCTCCTATACATAAATGACCTTCCAAATGCTTCGCAATTACTCAAACCCACACTATTTGCAGATGACACTACATACGTCTTCTCTCACCCGAGCCCAGTCACACTAGCCAATACTGTAAATACCGAATTACAGAAAATATCTACCTGGATGAGGACTAACAAACTTACACTAAACATTGACAAAACCTACTTCATTCAGTTTGGTAACAGAGCTACAGATGTCCCTCTTAACATAATGATAAACGGATCACCTATCACAAAGCTAAGAGAGGGAAAATTCTTAGGAATCCACCTTGATAATAGACTCTGTATATGTATATGTATATGTATTTATTCTTCCTCAGAATCCGTAGAGTGCATGAATACAGATCGATCGATCAATTCCATCCTATGGCCCTCTTCTCTTTCTCCTATACATAAATGACCTACCAGTCCATCAATCTTGAATAGATTCAAGATTGATGGACTGAACACATCGACTCAAGGTTGAGGGACTGATTACCTCATTCTCCTCCTGTTCTTCAAGTTTCTCCTACGTATGGACTGATGAAGCCACTGTGTGGCGAAACGTTTCCTCAATAAAGATACCCAAGAGTTGCACATGTGTCTAATTTATCAATATGTCAGTTCTCAGAACCATTCATCTACACTACATACGTCTTCTCTCACCCGAGCCCAGTCACGCTAGCCAATACTGTAAATACCAAATTACAGAAAATATCTACCTGGATGAGGACTAACAAACTTACACTAAACATTGACAAAACCTACATCATTCAGTTTGGTAACAGAGCTACAGATGTCCCTCTTAACATAATGATAAACGAATCAGAGGGAAAATTCTTAGGAATCCACCTTGATAATAGACTCAAATTTCATACACATATACAACAAATTTCTAAAAAATATTCCAAGACCGCAGGCATACTATTGAAGATACGGTACTATGTTCCACAGTCAGCCCTCCTGGCCCTATATCACTCTCTTATTTACCCCTATCTCACCTATGGAATTTGTGCATGGGGCTCAACAACAATTAACCATCTCAGACCACTAATTACCCAACAAAAGGCTGCAGTCAGAATAACAAATTCTCACTACAGGCAGCACACTCCACCAATATTCAAAACACTCAACCTACTCACCATACAAACCATCCATACTTATTACTGCACCTATTACATACATAGAACACTTAACTCTGATATTAACCCTCCCCTCAAACATCTCCTTGCCAACCTCAACAGAACACATGACCATAACACAAGGCACAGATCACTCTTTGATGTTCCTCGTGTCCATCTCACACTATGCAAAAACTCAATGCACATAAAAGGCCCTAAAATCTGGAATTCATTACCTGTAAATATAAAAGAAACACTACCTGTTTATAAATTCAAGTCTCTTCTCAAAGATCACTTACTCACCCAAAACCAAATAAATACTGAATAACTGAACCTTATAAATTGTATATCTTAAATGTTTCTCACAATTATATCACATAAATGTTAAACCTAAAACCCAATCTAACTTTATTATTTTTTAAATACACTACCTAACAGAATCCTTCATATGACTGAATGCAACCATATGACCTGTCTTTGTAATACTCACTTGTGCTTTATAGTTATCTGTTTACATTAATGTTTTATCACTGATTTCATCATTGCTTAGTTAATCTTAAGTTAATTTTAAGCCAGCCCGTAATGCTATGCATAGTATAAGTGGCTTTGGCATGCTGCTCTTATCTGTATTTTTTTGTACCTCTGTATGTGTGCACAAATTGGAAATAAATAAATAAATAAATAAAGAGTGTATTTACCTGGATGATATATGTTGTGTTCTCACCCCAGCTGCCACATGATGGTGTACAACCAGCCTCTGATGCCCCACATTGTCCCAGCAACAACACACCTGCAGTAATATAGCTAGATATGAGATGTAGAGGTGTGTAATGCAGTGTGAGGCTGAGATATGCTGTCCTCCCGGCCGCTGCTGCTGCTGCTTCACATCCACTCACTTCACTCACCTCATTACACTCATTACATCACCACATATACATCATTCATTACTCACACCCATCTTAATCTTACTAACATTCATCATGTATGATTGATATTACTTATTTCTCATATTATACTCAAAAACACCCTAGTAGTATTTTATCATATGGGAACGAGTCATCGTCATCCACCATCACTATAAACAATTGTGGGATACATGCGTATAGTGTTGTGTCCAGCACATGTTATGTGTCCAGCACGTGTTGTGTCCAGCACGTGTTGTGTCCAGCACATGTTATGTGACCAGCACGTGTTGTGTCCAGCACGTGTTGTGTCCAGCACATGTTATGTGACCAGCACGTGTTGTGTCCAGCACGTGTTGTGTCCAGCACATGTTATGTGTCCAGCACGTGTTGTGTCCAGCACGTGTTGTGTCCAGCACATGTTATGTGTCCAGCACGTGTTGTGTGTCCAGCACGTGTTTAGTGTGTTCCAGCACATGTTATGTGTCCAGCACGTGTTGTGTCCAGCACGTGTTGTGTCCAGCACATGTTATGTGACCAGCACGTGTTGTGTCCAGCACGTGTTGTGTCCAGCACATGTTATGTGTCCAGCACGTGTTGTGTCCAGCACGTGTTGTGTCCAGCACATGTTATGTGTCCAGCACGTGTTGTGTCCAGCACGTGTTGTGTCCAGCACATGTTATGTGACCAGCACGTGTTGTGTCCAGCACGTGTTGTGTCCAGCACATGTTATGTGTCCAGCACGTGTTGTGTCCAGCACGTGTTGTGTCCAGCACATGTTATGTGTCCAGCACGTGTTGTGTCCAGCACGTGTTGTGTCCAGCACATGTTATGTGTCCAGCACGTGTTGTGTCCAGCACGTGTTGTGTCCAGCACATGTTATGTGTCCAGCACGTGTTGTGTCCAGCACGTGTTGTGTCCAGCACATGTTATGTGACCAGCACATGTGTTCAGCACTTGTTATGTGTCCAGAACATATGTTATGTGTCCAGGACACGTGTTATGTGACCAGCACGTGTTGTGTCCAGCACGTGTTATGTGTCCAGCACGTTATGTGACCAGCACATGTGTTATGTGACCAGCACGTTATGTGACCAGCACGTTATGTGTCCAGCACATGTGTTATGTGTCCAGCACATGTTATGTGACCAGCACATGTTATGTGTCCAGCACATGTGTTATGTGACCAGCACATGTGTTATGTGTCCAGCACATGTGTTATGTGACCAGCACATGTTATGTGACCAGCACGTGTTGTGTCCAGCACGTGTTATGTCCAGCACATGTTATGTGTCCAGCACGTGTTGTGTCCAGCACGTGTTGTGTCCAGCACATGTTATGTGACCAGCACATGTGTTCAGCACTTGTTATGTGTCCAGAACATATGTTATGTGTCCAGGACACGAGTTATGTGACCAGCACGTGTTGTGTCCAGCACATGTATTATGTGTCCAGCACATGTTATGTGACCAGCACATGTGTTATGTGTCCAGCACTTGTTATGCGACCAGCACATGTTATGTGCCCAGCACATGTGTTATGTGTCCAGCACATGTGTTACGTGTCCAGCACATGTGTTATGTGACCAGCACATGTTATGTGTCCAGCACATGTGTTATGTGACCAGCACATGTGTTATGTGACCAGTACATGTTATGTGACCAGCACATGTTATGTGTCCAGCACATGTGTTATGTGACCAGCACATGTGTTATGTGTCCAGCACATGTGTTATGTGACCAGCACATGTGTTATGTGTCCAGCACATGTTATGTGACCAGCACATGTTATGTGCCCAGCACGTGTTATGTGATCAGCACATGTGTTATGTGACCAGCACATGTTATGTGACCAGCACATGTTATGTGCCCAGCACATGTGTTATGTGTCCAGCACATGTGTTATGTGACCAGCACATGTGTTATGTGTCCAGCACATGTTATGTGACCAGCACATGTTATATGTCCAGCACATGTGTTATGTGACCAGTACATGTTATGTGTCCAGCACATGTTATGTGACCAGCACATGTTATGTGTCCAGCACATGTGTTATGTGACCAGCACATGTTATATGACCAGCACATGTTATGTGTCCAGCACGTGTTATGTGTCCAGCACATGTTATGTGACCAGCACATGTTATGTGTCCAGCACATGTGTTATGTGACCAGCACATGTGTTATGTGTCCAGCACATGTTATGTGACCAGCACATGTTATGTGTCCAGCACATGTGTTATGTTCCCAGCACATGTTATGTGTCCAGCACATGTGATATGTGTCCAGCACATGTGTTATGTGACCAGCACATGTGTTATGTGACCAGCACATGTTATGTGTCCAGCAAGATAAAAGATAAGATTTCGTTCGGATTTTTAACCCCGGAGGGTTAGCCACCCAGGATAACCCAAGAAAGTCAGTGCGTCATCGAGGACTGTCTAACTTATTTCCATTGGGGTCCTCAATCTTGTCCCCCAGGATGCGACCCACACCAGTCGACTAACACGCAGGTACCTATTTACTGCTAGGTGAACAGGACAACAGGTGTAAGGAAACGTGTCGAAATGTTTCCACCCGCCGGGAATCGAACCCGGGCCCTCCGTGTGTGAAGCGGGAGCTTTAGCCACCAGGCCACCGGGCCACATGTGTTATGTGCCCAGCACATGTTATGTGTCCAGCACATGTGTTATGTGTCCAGCACATGTGTTATGTGTCCAGCACATGTTATGTGTCCAGCACATGTGTTATGTGTCCAGCACATGTTATGTGACCAGCACATGTTATGTGCCCAGCACATGTGTTGTGTCCAGCACATGTTATGTGTCCAGCACATGTGTTATGTGCCCAGCACATGTTATGTGCCCAGCACATGTGTTATGTGTCCAGCACATGTTATGTGACCAGCACATGTTATGTGTCCAGCACATGTTATGTGACCAGCACATGTGTTATGTGCCCAGCACATGTTATGTGTCCAGCATATGTGTTATGTGTCCAGCACATGTTATGTGTCCAGCACATGTGTTATGTGACCAGCACATGTGTTATGTGACCAGCACATGTTATGTGTCCAGCACATGTGTTATGTACCAGCACATGTTATGTGTCCAGTACATGTGTTATGTGTCCAGCACATGTTATGTGTCCAGCACATGTGTTATGTGTCCAGCATGTGTTATGTGACCAGTACATGTTATGTGTCCAGCACATGTGTTATGTCTAACACATGTGTACAGTATTATGATTCCATCATATATAGTGTTATGTTGAAGATTAAGACACATGTACGACAGTCGGGTGTCTTTATTGATGAAATGTTTCACCTACACAGCAGACTTCTTCAGTCAAATGCTCTCCTAAATGCACTACCTGCCTCACCTAAACATATAGCTATAAGCTATGCTGATGATATCATGATCCATACAACAGGGCATAAGAAGATGAATACCATTCTTAATGAAGTTCAAGCAATTTGTAATCGACTAGGCCTCATAATATCTTCCTCTAAAACAAAGATCTTAACAAGCAAACGACATCCCCCACCCATCTATTTGCAGGGTGAAATCATTAGCTACGTTAAAACTTACAGATATCTTGGTGTAGATGTACCCTTTAACAAATCCACTATACCACAACTAAACAAGAAATGTAAAGCTAGGCTAAATGCTCTCAAAGCTGTTGCTGGCTACAATCCCAACTATGGTGCAAATGTGAGAATCGTGAGAATGATGTACATAGCCTATGTTAGGTCCTTAATTGATTATGCTGCTCCCATGTTGATATTAGCTAGAGAAAGTTCTCTCCGACCCTTGGAGTTAATGTAAAATAAAGCTCTCAGAATTATTCTTGGCTGTCCCAGATCTACAAAAGTTCTTAACATGAGGAAGGAGCTTGGTATTTCTAGTATCAGTGATAGGATTGTTGAAATTAACACTGTACTCAGTATTAGAATGTTGAGAAACGAACCAGACACTGTCACAGTGAATCTTACCAAGTGTCTAGAGGTAAATACACACAGATCTAAATGGATTGTGAAAACGTGCAATTGCATTAAGTTTTATAACCTGCATGAACTGTATCACTAGGCAACAAGAGCATTTCACCCCTCCATGGAAGATGTGTTCATTTAATATCACATACCTACAAGTCCCTCCCAAGAAGCTCATTGCTAGTAATCCCTTCCTTAAATCTCTTGTTAGAGCAACTGCTCAAGAAGAAATTTCTCACCTAGCTGGTAGTAATAAGTTATCACAAGTTATATACACTGATGGATCTAAACAGGAGTCTTCTGGCAGGGCTGCATCTGCTCTTGTTGCCACCTCCCTAGTTAAGAACGATAATAAATTTGTTGAGTTAGGCATAAGAATTAACAACTGGGCGTCTACACTGCAAACTGAATTGTTTGCAATCCTAATGGCGCTAAAGCTAACCTATGACACTGAGCTTGACTCTATCATCATTACTGATCCTATGTCATCATTGAAGGCTCTTGGCTCATATAATGACTCCAACAACATGCTCATTGGGGAAGTCAGGTATAGATACTCAAAAATTAGGGACAAAGGAATTAATGTACAATTGCTATGGATCCCATCACACATTGGATTACTCCTTCATGATAAAGTTGATATGTTAGCCAAGAAGAGTACCTAGAAGGAGAATGTAGAATATAACTTTGGTATAACTGTGTCTAGCATTAGGAATATTATTAGGAGAGAAGTAAATAATGAAAATGATTGTTGTAGGAATGCAGTTAGAAGCCTGAGTAGATCTATAACCCACTATGATAACATGAACGTAGATAAGTATGTTTATGGAGCAACTTGCAATGTGAACAGACTGACTGATGTTGTAGTGGCCAGGCTTAGGCTTGGTTACAAGTACTTCTGGCAGTTTGGGAGACACACAGATGATGATCAAACTAAATGTAAATTATGTGATCAGGCATATGGTCACTCTCTTGAACACTATGTGCTTAATTGTCCACTTATTGAGGAATACAGAGACAGACAGTATAATAACCTATGTGACATGTCAAGATATCTTATTAATGAAAATAAGATACCAGATATACTAAGCAAATTTCCTAAATTTGCTTGTAACAGAAAAGTGAACTATAGATAAGTAGATATAAATCCATTTGTATTCCTGTTAACCCTTTGGGGCCTAGTTCCTGGGCCTTTTGTGTATCCACATGCTCTCGCGCTACCGTCCACAGGATGGATATGGGGTGCACAATAAACTAGCCACTTCGGTGGCAAAATCTAAAAAAATCTAAAATCTTCAGTCAGTTACAAAGGCAGCAATATAGTGATGAAATAAAGATGATAAAATCAGTCCGTCAACCATCACCAAGCTTGATGGACTGATTACCGTATCTTTATTACATTTCTACATCTCCCTTTGTATTTGACTGAAGAAGTCTGCTGTGTAGGTGAAACATTTCAACAATAAAGACACCCAACTGTTGAATATGTGTTTTAATATTCAACTTGTACGTATTTTATACCATTTTCAACCATAGCGTTGTGTCCAGTACAGACGTATAGTGTTGTGTCCAGTAC